>CM068302.1:20967554-21308072 GCA_034768395.1 Linum lewisii | reverse complement strand
TCACTCGTGAATAGTTTTGCTCAGCAACTATTTAACCCGGTTTGCTGGGTTTGATTCATTTCCTCAAATCGATTCTTCCATCGGCCAATTGAATTATCCCTTGACCTTGATTAATTTAATCGTGAATCTACGATCAAATTTCCGCCGATAAGGATTGACCTTATTAATTTTAAAAATTTTAATTCCCTAAATTCGGGATGTTACAAGACTAGACGGAATCCAATTCGAAATCTTGTACGGAAGTTGTTAAGGGGCTAAGGATCAAGTGGCTAAATTGTGAAAAAAAAAATGCTCAAAAGAAAAGCTAGGCAAGCTCGGCACCTAAGTGAAGTGTCGGGTTGAGCACTAAGCAAAAGGGCAAAGGCTGTGAGCTAGGCAGGTTCAACAACCTAAGTGAAGTGTTGAATCGAGCACTAGTATGCAGTAAGAAAAAAAAAAAAGAAGAAAAGAAAAGAAAGAAAAAGAGTTCTCAAATGTAGCCCTTGATCCTAGCCAGAGTTGTAAAGTGCGGATCTAGAAGCGGATGAAGTCGAGTCGATAGCCACATTCACGACTCACGATCCATGTTCCGATTTCAAGTCCTTTTAATTAGAGTTGGTGTTGTCGTGGTCGGTTTTGCTGTGTCCCAATCAACCACTACTTGAAGTGTGCAGAAATTAGTGAGGTTTAGGCTTGTTTGGTTGATGTTCTTGCATGTGTAGGTTTAGTTTGTTCGTGGAACAGTTTAAGCTAAATTGTGATTGCTTGAATCTCAATGGACCGAACTTGTCATTTGTGAACTTGGATGTTTTCTAATTCATTTGCTTGAGGACAAGCAAAGCTTAGTCGTAGGGGAATTTGATGTGACTTTAATTAGTGCATTTTAAGCTTATGAATGACCTATGAAATGCTCGTGTGTATTCGTGAAATGACATGACTTATATGCTTATATTGAAGTTTTGTGCAAAGTGTCATTTTGTTGTCCGGTTGCCACTTTGGAGCCAAATTCGTGGGCTATTGGAGTTGCCTCTGTGCATTTTCAGGTTATGGCATCAAAGTACGGATGACAAGGAGTGCATAGGAGCAAACGGGAGGTCATTTGGAGTCCGGACGAGGGAGATATGAGCATCGCAAAATCGAGCTTTCTGCAGAGTGCAGGGGTGCACGCCGTGCAGGGGTGCACACCGTGCACTGTCCCCTGCACTATAAATACTCTTATTTTTTGCCATTTTGGGCAATTCTTGGATATCTCTTGAACCCCAAACACATATCCACGAACCCTCAAACCCTAAAACACATTTTTGGAGCAATTTGAAGCCATTGGAGCCAGGATTAAAGCCAACAAACCTTGGGAGAAGTGCTTACAAGTGGAGAAGTGAAGATCATCTCAAGGATTCATCCATGGTGTTCTTGGTGACCATTCTTCCTTCTTTTCTCTTTACTCCCTTGGCCATGTGTGGCTGATTTTCTAGGGTTCATCTTGGATGGGTAGATTAGTTGTGCTATGATAGAGAGATGATTGTATAGAACTTGCCATGATTGATCTTGGTTGTATGAGGATGATTCCTAGACTTGTTCTTAATGCCATTTTATGCCATGTTTGCTTGATTTGGTCCATTCATTGTGATTTGATGCATGAGAGTGCTTGGATTGCATAGATTGTAGGTCTAGGGATTGAAGTGAGTGTGTTCTAAGAGATTAGATCATCTTATTTCAACCATTTTCAGTTGATTTCTCTCTTGGGCATTTTATCGAACACTTGGTGTGCATGTGGATTTTCATTCAATTGAGTTTGAAAAGGCTTTTTGGTGAATCTCTTAGTGTTAGGGCATTGATATGAGAGTGTTGTGCCTAGCCTTGTGGTCATAGAGTCTTAAGAGAGGGTCTTGTGTCTTGGCATTTCATCAAACACTTAGAATGCATCCTTTTTTTTCACTTAGCTTGAGAGCGAGAGCCTAAGTTGAGTGGTATTGGGATAGGGATTAGGTGCTACGAGAGTGCATCGAGTCTATAAAAGTGAAATGCATGGTCATCTGAATGCAAACTCGATCTTGATTGACTTGTTTGTTCAATTAGTCATCTTGAGCATGATGAAACTACCCACCAAGAGAGCCCCTTTGTCTTTGATTTGCACCACTTTATTTTTCTTTCTTCCTTTTAGTTTCCTTTAAGTTTTTAATATCTATTTCAAATCAAAACTCCTTTCAAATGAATAGACTGTCTACGAGGAATGTGAGTAGAGGCCATTGAGAGAACCCCGTGGAATACGACCTTGGTAAAACCCGCTTTTATCAATAGTCTAGGTCAACTGAAAGAGGAAAGAGTCAACTCCGAGTAAGCTCCAATCTTCACCTCATAGCTTCAATCCTGCACTTCTCGAAATCCACTCTCACTTCTGAACACCGGCACCACTCTCACTAGCCACGAGATCCTGAAAGGGAGAAAGGGATCAATTTCCTATTGAAATTGAGTGAACCCACCGGGCCTACCTACACGTTGGCCTATTCTATGGAGCGGTTCCAACTCCGCACAAGACATACAACAATGGAACCAACCTAACTCCTTTCCATATTTTATTTCCCTCGGCAGTTTAGGTGATCACGTTGGTCAGTTCTTGTTCACAAGCACAATTCAAGCAGTAGCATAATATTGAGCAGTTACACCAATCCACAGCACACACACACAACATCAACACGTCACATCCATCAACCAAGGCACAACCACAATCACAGTACACACGGACAATCACATTCATATTATCTAGATGAGTTATTAGGCGCCAAGGAGTTGTCCACACCACCACCACCGGCCATCACATCAACCAGATGCATCCATTAGGGATCCTTCCACGAAGGAGAACAACAACCATCCTTGGTATCCAACCAAGGGATTCACCCCAGTGAATCAGACTCAATCCATCGGTATTTCGGGTGGGGTAGTGTGGGCTCCTTCAGGTTCTACTTTCACATACAAGTTCCAACATCATATCTCCAACTCATCACATCTCATTTACAACGAGGGCACATTTCACAACATCCACAACCACATCACAGTACATAGTTTACTGCACATCCCATTGTTCCACGCTCCTGTCATAGCCACAACTTACACATCACAATCAATCAAAAGGTAATCGACTAGCTCACCGGCCACCCCCACCTGCAAGTACAGGGGAGGCCATGTCGTGAGTCTAGGGGTTACCCACCTGTTCCTCATGTTCGGAGCGACCCCACATTGGCAGGGCCACTCTCCTGCATACACAACTGACTATTCATAACATCATAGCACTTGCACTCATTTCCCAATCATCCTAACTCTCACTTATATGTTAATCCATTAATCAATTCATTTCAGTCCACACCCAACCCACATCATAGCAATCAACAACACAACCAACCACGACTATCATCAATAGCAATCAAGCACGTTCACAGATCAGTTTATCCCCTTTTACACTCATCATTTTCATGCATTCCCTAGGTTTAATCTAGGTCAAAATTGGGAACTCCTCACACTGTCCAAATATCTACACAATGTTAAGCCCTCACCTGGAATAGAAGACGAGGCTCTAATCGTCTTCTAGTTCCTCAGAAACCCGATTTCCCAACCACCAAACTCGTAGCTTAACCCTTCCTCACTGCTCACGACCTACACCCAGAAACCCAAAATGGAGGTTAGCAATCTCTTCTCCTCGTCGCTATGAATCCATGTGAACCTGGAGACTGGGATAGATTGTGGTCCGTGAGCTGAACCGTGCTCTGATACCAACTGATGTGAACCGCTGCAACCGTGGGCAGACGACCCTTGAACACCGCAAGTTGGACACCGTGCAACGAGGTAGAACCGTCGGGAACCGGGGCTGATGAGTACTTTGACCCGTCAGCTATATAACAGCTGGGAACCAGAAGTGTCCAGTCGAAAATGCCACGCCAAGAGATGGATGCTCTTGACGATAAGTCGATCCTTCAGTATCGCAACATGCATATACAATAAGGGGTTTCAAGAACAAAGTTCTATCAAAAGGGGGTTTATTTCATTAAAGTTGTGTCTACATAGGGTGGCCGACGGCCTCTATATATAGGTGAGGGAACAAGCTCTCCTCCCTAAACACTACTTCCTAAATAAGAATAGAATAAAGAGTCATATTCCTAAATAGAATCCTAAAACCCCTAAACAGTCCTACTAAAAAGGAATAAAACATAAAATAATAGTTGTAGTTTTTAAAGCAGAATAAAAGACCTAAATTAGGTCAAAAACCCTAATCTGGCCGCGGTACGGCTGCTCGGGCCGGTTGGGCGCGTGTGGCGGCCCGGTGGGCTTGACCGACCGGGCGGCGTGCTTACTTCGGGTGGCGGTCGCGGGCCTGGTGCTCCGGGCTGGTTTAGTGGCAAGGGCCTTGTCCAAAAAACATGTTCTTCGTGGCCGGCTCCATAGAATTCCTCTGATCAGCCTGGCTGCTGGTCTTGGGCTCGGGGCTGTTCTCTCCTTGGACTTTCTCCATTTCTGCTCGGGCCTTCTTCTTTAAGCTTCAGGTAGGCATCCAAGTAGCTCCTGATGTAGCTCTCCGGAGGTTGGGTCGGCCTAAGTGTCACGCCTCGGGGCCAAGGACTCCATTTCTTCTCATGACTCGGCTCAGGGTCATTCCTTGGAAGCTCTCCTCTCCAGGCCAAGTATTCTTGGGCTCCTTTCCTCCTATACTCCAGAAATGCTTCCAGAGGGTCAATTGAGGGGGCGACTTCTTCTTCAGGGCTTCTGGAGATCAGGCTAGGAATAGGTTGAGGTCTCTCTTCCTTGCTAGGGCTTATACCCTTGGACAGCAGCATGGCCTGGAATACCCTTCCATCTCGTGGAGCCTTTCTACCTGCAAGGGAAGGACTTAGTTGATATTTCAGAGCGTACCTTGGTTTTAGGGCTTGAAGATGGCCTGCCCTAGGCTCTATATGCCTTTTGTGAGGCCCTAGGGTCTTAACTCGGCCTGGTGACCCTGGTGGGGTGTAGGAGTACCGGTTGGCATAAGGGCAGCAATGTTGGATTTCATTAAATTGCCATGATTAGGGTTCAATGTGCTTTGATGTTGACTTTTTGAATGTCGGTTTGACTTCTGATCCCTAATTATGATTTGAACATTCCGGCTAGACATATGCATGCTCTTTGATTTATTGTGATTACCAGTTGTTTACTTTGCTTACCCCCACTCGGTTTTCCTCGTTTCTTTGTGAAATTGAGTTTTTCTACTAAGTGTGGGGTGGGTTTTTAGTTAATTAATCTGGTTTCATTTCTGGTTTTAGGAATGTCATTCATGAGCGCAGGACTAAGGCGCGCCTTGACACCGGCACTAGCTCCCGAGCTCCCGCTCCCGTCACACCCGCCGTCTCCGGTCCTCCACCAGCCTTTCCTGGCAGAGATGGGTACCACCTCACCGTTGCCCGCCTACCCCAGCACTACTTCGAGCGCTACCAGAGGCTCGAACGTGTTCCCGGAGCCGACGTACGCCCACTTTCCTTGGAGTCACTCTTCGAGCACGACGTGGACTGGCACCGGAACGTGCTCAACTCTTTGCTACCTTCAGGACTGCTGGAGCTGACCACCCTAGTTGCTGACTTCCCGGACATTGCACTCTAGGAGTTCTGGGCCACGTTCGAGTTGGATGAGCATAAGAGGAGGCGGCGTGGGAAGGTGGTATCCTTCTACCTTGGCGGGGTGTACAAGTCGTTCACCTATGATGAGTTTGCTGCTCATCTCGGGATCCCCCGCGAGCACTACGAGGGACATCACCTCGGCTGGGAGAACGACTCCGACGACGGAGAGGAGTACGACGCGCTCTGGAGCCACATGACTGGAGTGCCCGACGATCGTACCACGAAGCATAACTCAGTTAAGTCCCTCTCTCACCCTCTCTATCGATTCATTCACATGGTTTGGCATCATTTTTTGTTTGCACCAGATAAGAGCCGCCACCCCATCAACAGAGAGGAGCTCACTCTTCTTCGCGCCATCTGGGAGAGTTATCCTCTCCATCCCGGGTGGGTGCTTGCACGCATACTACGCCAGAAGACGCAAAAGCCGAGGCCACCCAGCTCACTTCTGGGAGGCAACTTCGTGGGTCAGCTCATCATCTCCCTCGGTATCAGCCATGAATATGGCCCGGACATCCCACGACGCAGATTATATACCGTCGGTGGAGATTTAGCGATCGAGTACGACCTCGAGTTGGAACTCAGTCCACAGGTGCCGGCGCCCCCTCCTCTCCAGGTCGAGGAAGAGTCGGAGGAAGAAGATGATGTTGATGAGCCGCGGCCCCAGTCAGAGCCGGAGTTTCATTATCATACACCCTCACCACATCATCAGGCAGGGTATGCACACCAGTCGCCGCCGCCCATTCCAGATCCATATCAGGCGCCTCACCCTCAGCACCGACCGCATCCCGCGGATATTGGAGAGCTGTACGAGCGACTCCGGGAGTGGCGGATCAAAGATACCGCCACTCAGGTTGCGAGATGGATTATTATGCAGCAACACATGCACCGCTCTGACGAGCGATATGAGGCACAGCTGGCGTGGCAACGTTAGGTCGGCGACGCCCTCCACCTTCCACCCCCGACGCCCCTGACCAGCTATGATCGGGTGGTGTCCTTTTCCTTGTCCTTTCTTTTTATTTCTTCTTTTCGGATTTCGATCCAACTTTTTTCTGTGTGGATCCGGGACACTTGTCCCGGTTTCGTTTTTATCTTTCATTTGTTTTTGTTTTGCAGGCAGTTGGGAGATTCCCTTTGCTTCATTTTGGTAGATTCCCTCTGCTCCAAGGATCCGTGCTCATCCCCTACACCAACCATCTCGGTCCAGGTTCTTCTACTTCACTCTGAACTATAGATTTAGTCCTGTGAGGACACAGTCCGATTTAAGTGTGGGGTAGGATGCTAGAGAACCTTGCATGAACTTGATTGAACTTGAATGTGTTTTTGTGTGCCTCGTGATTCCTTTCCAGCCTCTCTAGCATTAGAATGGCTCAGTTCTTGATTTTTGATGTTAAGTTGTTGTTCAATCTTTCATAATGATGCTTAGACTACTTAACCTAGAACTTGAGAACCAACGTGTTTACTTTGATGCTAAATTGCCTGGTCAGAACAGAATTTTTAAAATCACACTTGTAGTTTTGTAGCCTTGATTGCATGAAAATGACCGAATCCGACTAGCAAACCAACTGTGAGCTTTTGATCCATTGCACGTAACTTGCAGTTTCAATTCTTTTTGAGTGATTTTCTGTTTGCTTGAATGAGTTAGAATTTGCATGAGACCTACTCGAGACCACACGATGACACGAGTTCTAGAATGATAAGGGCACCTAGATTCAGCTACTAAGCCAGATAGCCTACCAAACGATAAATCCATTAGGTTTAAACCCTTGAGCTTGGCCTGTTCTTTCGGTTCGATATACATTACAGCCATTTCCCATTCTTTCATTCCCTGTTGATCCCCTGTGGTTGTAGTTCTACATTGACCTACCGGAAGTCGGTTTGTGGTAACCTGCCTATTGCCATTAAACAGGTGGTCTTAGCTATTATGTCCAAACGTGTAAACCCCTCTAGCAACTAAAAGAAAGAATCGGCACAAAAAAAATCAGAAAAGTTTCAAGTTTAGTCAATAACGTTCTTCTCCCTACAAAGGGAAGAACGAAGTCAAAAGAAAAGTCAAAAAAAGAAAAAAAATGTAAAGAAATAAAGCGCTAGGTTGCTTGAGGGTATCATAGGACGAGCGTTCATTATTCCACCCGTGTCTGGTTAGACGGTAGGAAGTCATAGGCTAGATTCGAGGGAAGTTAGTCGAAAGCTACACCGCACCAAAGCCATCATCATACATTCCCATCATCCATCTCATCATAAACCCTTGTAGTGTAGAATTCGTTACAGTCCTAGCAGGGAAGTCCTTCTTGACTAGTTACTTGTGTTGTCACAGTGGTGGAGATGTGGTCGAATTGCAAACTTATGACAGAATTCAGTAACAGGAAATGATTGAGAGCAGAAACACGTCCTTAAACACAGAGAGTGAAAGTTCCCCGTTTACTAAATATTTCTTGTGTGAGGAGTCTGGTCGGTCAGGTCAAATTCGTGCATAATTGGTTGCGATTACTCGTCGTGTGCAGTTTATTAGTGAGACCAGGTTGTTTGGCTGATCAGTATGCATGTTAGGTTTCTAGTTCTAGGAATTATCTGTCTAATAATTCATTGTGTTTGATTGACCTCCAATTTAATAAATCTTATCATTTGTGAACATGAGCATTTCTATTCAGTTTGCTTGAGGACAAGCAAAAGCTTAAGTGTGGGGTATTTTGATGACACTCGATTTGACGTGATTATCAGCCTCATTTAAGCGACATTTCCTTGCTTAAGACATGGTTTTTAGGGTAGAATAGCGAATATTCACTCAAATACTCTATCTCGTGCCATTTGTGTTACTTTGGCCCGTTTCGGGTCTATTTGATGGTTTTCTAGTGTTTTCATGTTAGCACAGGTTTTTGCCGTCAAATAAAGTAGCCAAGGACGTATCTAAGGCGTTGGAACCTCGAGGAATCACACCGGAATCGATCCAAGGAGTCAATCAAGTCGAACCAAATCCTGCTTCCATTTACAAAGGAATTTTTGGCGAAAATCCCTTGGAGTTTTCGGTGAAAATTCATGAAGAAATCGGCTAGGACTGGCTAATGGGATGGGCTTGGGTACCCGTACCCATTAAGAAACGGGTAGTGGGTACCCATTAGACTCGAAGCTCATCCCATAGCCCGAACCCGTTCGGGTAGTGGGTACCCATTAATGATAATGGGATCGGGCCGGGGTACCCACTAAACCCACTAAAGCCCCACTAAACAAAACTAATATATAATCAAAATTTATTTAATTGCAAACAGATGTATAGTACAGTAGGAAGAACTTGCAGTGCTGCACAAATCAGAATTTGTAAACAATGTGAAATGCTTATGAAATGTGAAATGGGAAATGTGAAATCAGAATTTGTAAACAGAAAAACTAAACTACACCTGACTACACTACTTGAGACAGCCGAATATTACATGGAAGGGAACATCCCAACACTTAATAATCGGACAGCAAACAACACATTACAGCAGCATTGCAGCAGCATTCTGTCAGCACACTGAAAAAACAACAGATAACAAAATCCAAAAAACTGCAAAGTTCAAACTCATTCATTACAGCAGCATGCAGCAACCACATTCTGTCAGTACATCATTACAAACTCAACCACAGACAAATTCAAAATAAACTTTACTAATTTAACGTCCAGAAACCTCCAAAATACCAAAGTTCAAACTCCAAACAGCAGCAACAACAATACAGCAACAGCATTACAGCAATCATAGACTCACAGACTGACAACCTGCACAGTCAATAGTCCACCATAGATCACTGAGATTAAAATAGCAAATCAAAAAGCAACATCAAACAGACACTAAATAGTCTCATTAGTGTTTGTACTTGCAGTTCCAAATCCACGTTCACCACCTCCACTCGCACTTCCACTTCCATGAGGTTCTGGTTCCGGGTTTGGAAAAACATTGAAGCTAATAAGTCCAATTTTTTTCAACACTACAAAGATAAAACAAACTATAGTTAGTCCAATCGTGCAAGGAAATTGAAAGCATCAACAAACATGTAATTATAAGACTTACCCTTTAGATACTCCCTTTCTTGTTCTTCTTCCGATGCATCCTCCTCATCAATGGGAGCACTTTCTCCGCTCCGCAACCAATCCGCCGCACATACTAGGGCCTCAAGCATGGAAGGAGTCAAAGAGGTCCTAAACTCGTTCATGATTCGCCCACCCAAACTAAAAGCGGACTCTGAAGCAACTGTAGAAATTGGCAAATCAGAAGCCACCCAGATTTGTTGTCGCTCATCAGTCACTAAAGTAATATCAGTAGGAATGAATCGAGTATTCTTGTTGGAAGCGTGAGAATAGCACTATATAGCAGAGGCTAAAGAAATACCTGTTGTCGATCGGCTGAGCAACAGAGCTTCCGACAGAGTAGCAGAGGAGTGAAAGCAATTTCGTCGTCGTCGATGGCCGATGGGCCGGCGGCTGTTCCGTCCGACAGAGCTTCCTTCGTCAGTCAGCTTACTCCTACGACTGAAGATGCGATGAATGATTGAAGATTGCAACAGATTAGAAATTAGGTTTTAGGGAAAGGGGATGTCGTGAATGGTAATGGAGGAAAGGGCATTTTATTTTATTATTATTTATGTAATCGGGCTAAACGGGGTTAATGGGTACCCACGGGTATTACCCGTTCGGGTAGTGGGTAACCATTAGACTCAAAGCTCATTCCATAGCCCGAACCCATTCGGGTAATGGGTACCCACTACCCGAATGGGTACGGGCCGGGATTGCGGGTACCCATTACCCACTATGCCATTAGCCAGCCCTAAAATTGGCAGAGCTTGCAAGAAAAATTTTCGGTGAAAATCCCAAGTTTTCGCCAAGAACCTGGCATCCAAAAATCACAGGAGAACTCAGCCGGCGATCACCTCATTTACAAAGGAATTTTTGGCGAAAATTCCATCAGATTTTCGGTGAAAATTCTAGGCAAAACCGGCAGTATTAGGGTTAAGTATAAATACTTAACCGGCAGCCCAAATCAAGATATACCTCATAATACGAACTACCCTAGCTTCTAGCTTGGTAGTATTTGATCAACCCGCTCTACGACGGTTTTCATCAGGTTCCCCTAAGGGTCGTTGCAGCTTGAAAGTTGTAACATCCCATCCTTTTCTGACATGATATTGTCCGCTTTGGGCCTCCCCCCTCGCGGATTTGTTTTTGGGCGTTGGTGGGATTCGAACCCATGACCTCCTCCTCTCAAGATCAAACCCCCCACCACTACGCCCCAAAACGCGTCATGTCAGTTAAGGTTTAACTATTTCACATATACCATGGATCTCCTTCGTGCTTTGCCGATGTGGGATTTTCCTAGGATGTCACATACACCCCCCCTCAGGGACTCAACGCCCTCGTTGAGGTTTGCCCCACCATCGTTCAAGAGGGACGGGGAGAGGCTCTGATACAAGTTGTAACACCCGACCCAGATCAACTCGGTGGAACCCGTGGTTGAACCAGTTTTGAGTACTACCAAGCAAAAATTGACAGAAATAGCAATCAAAACCAAACTTTAAATAAAAGTCAACATGTGAGGCCTCCATAAAACCATGAAAACGTAAACTGCTTACAATCCCAGATCCAACATTAAAACCCATGAAATCCAAGGTACATAAATCCAAAGAAAACCCCCCAAATAGTCTAGGTCAACTGAAAGAGGAAAGAGTCAACTCCGAGTAAGCTCCAGTCTTCACCTCATAGCTTCAATCCTGCACTTCTCGAAATCCACTCTCACTTCGGAACACCGGCACCACTCTCACTAACCACGAGATCCTGAAAGGGAGAAAGGGATCAATTTCCTATTGAAATTGAGTGAACCCACCAGGCCTACCTACACGTTGGCCTATTCTATGGAGCGGTTCCAACTCCGCACAAGACATACAACAATGAAACCAACCTAACTCCTTTCCATATTTTATTTCCCTCGGCAGTCTAGGTGATCACGTTGGTCAGTTCTCGTTCACAAGCACAATTCAAGCAGTAGCATAATATTGAGTAGTTACACCAATCCACAACACACACACACAACATCAACACGTCACATCCATCAACCAAGGCACAACCACAATCATAGTACACACGAACAATCACATTCATATTATCTAGGTGAGTTATTATGCGCCAAGGAGTTGTCCACACCACCACCACCGGCCATCACATCAACCAGATGCATCCACTAGGGATCCTTCCACGAAGGAGAACAACATCTGACGCATCCTCAAGGGATCCTTCCACGAAGGAGAACAACAACCATCCTTGGTATCCAACCAAGGGATTCACCCCAGTGAATCAGACTCAATCCATCGGTATTTCGGGTGGGGTAGTGTGGGCTCCTTCAGGTTCTACTTTCACATACAAGTTCCAACATCATATCTCCAACTCATCACATATCATTTACAACGAGGGCACATTTCACAACATCCACAACCACATCACAGTACATAGTTTACTGCACATCCCATTGTTCCACGCTCCTGTCATAGCCACAACTTACACATCACAATCAATCAAAAGGTAACCGACTAGCTCACCAGCCACCCCCACCTGCAAGTACAGGGGAGGCCATGTCGTGAGTCTAGGGGTTACCCACCTGTTCCTCATGTTCGGAGCGACCCCACATTGGCAGGGCCACTCTCCTGCATACACAACTGACAATTCATAACATCATAGCACTTGCACTCATTTCCCAATCATCCTAACTCTCACTTATATGTCAATCCATTAATCAATTCATTTCAGTCCACACCCAACCCACATCATAGCAATCAACAACACAACCAACCACGACTATCATCAATAGCAATCAAGCACGTTCACAGTTCAGTTTATCCCCTTTTACACTCATCATTTTCATGCATCCCCTAGGTTTAATCTAGGTCAAAATTGGGAACTCCTCACACTGTCCAACTATCTACACAATGCTAAGCCCTCACCTGGAATAGAAGACGAGGCTCTAATCGTCTTCTAGTTCCTCAGAAACCCGATTTCCCAACCACCAAACTCGTAGCTTAACCCTTCCTCACTGCTCATGACCTACACCCAGAAACCCAAAATGGAGGTTAGCGATCTCTTCTCCTCGTCGCTATGAATCCATAGCAACAAACGGAACTCAATTCCGACCTCTACAGCTCCCGGAATCACCCTTCGAAGATTGCTTGAACTTGGTTCGTCAATGGCTTTTTCGGGGAGAGAGAAAGGATGAAGAAGTTATGAATTTCTGTGCAGAATTCATCCTTTTATGTCAGGTCCACGATACATGGCGTGTATCATGATACACGGCATGTATCCTCAACACACGACGATGTATTAATTTCTGGCAACTTTCGACGAGATTCTGACGCTAAGGTACACGGCCGCGTATCCAGCATACACGGCGTGTATTGTGATACACGGCGCGTATCACACTACACGGCCGTGTACTGTACACTGCACCATTCCCCCTTTGCAACTTCGACCCGGCTCATACACGAACGTCCCAGACCTCAAGGGGACCTTAGGAGCACTGATTCCAGCACCCTAGTCAACCGAACTTGAGTTCCAAACCGTTCGGTTGGCGGGGATGTTACAAAGGTGCTTGGCCCAATCACTTTCCTAATTCGGTACGGTTCTTCCCAGATGGCATTCAGCTTGCCATGTTGGGCAATTGGCCTAAAAACATTCCTCACAACCCAATCGCCCTCCGCCAAGTGGTGAGGGCAGAGGTGAGCATTGTACCTACGCGCTAACTACGCTTTCTCAGCGAGGAGGTGCATGCTGGCCTCTTTTCTTCTTTTTTCAAGCATCTCTAAATTCCTTTGTAGTACTTCCTTATTTACCCAGGGTCAAAGTGTTGTACCCCGAGGCTTGTAAATTGACTTCTACTGGGAGAACAACTTCTGTCCCATATACCAGCGTATATGGTGTCTCATCAGTAGAGGTTTTGTAAGACGTACGATGTCACTACAGGAAACTGAGTATTTAACAGCGGCAGAAACGCAATTTAACAGCGGCTGTGGCCGTTGTTAAATTACTTTAACAGCGGCCACAAGCCGCGGTTAAATTTACCAATGTTAAAACCATTTAACAGCGAAAAATACTGGTCGTGGTTAAACTGTTTATTTTAACAGCGGCTATGGCCACTGTTAAATTAGTTCGTAAACGAACAGCCGGAGCTCCGGCGATAATAGCCAGAACACCGGCGACTGTTCATGAACGATTAAACAACTGGTTCTTCTTCTTCTTCTCCGATTAAACAAACAGCCAAAACTAAATCGAAATCGTCAGTTTCATGATGAACCCGGACAAACACGAATTGCTTACCACAGATGAAATCGGATCGGCCTACCACAAACGAAATCGGATTAGCTTATCACAAGCGAAATTGGATTAGCTTACCATAAACGAAATCGTCAAAGCTTCGGAAATTGAAAATCGTCAAAGCTTTGGAGCTCGACCCGGCAGTTCAAATGAAGACCGGCATCGGGTAGAAGAAGAAGAAGAAAAGGAAGAAGAGGAGAAGAAGAAGAAAAAGAGAAGAAGAAGAAGAAGAGAAGAAGAAGAAGAAGAAAAAGAAGAAGAGGAAGAAAATGCAGAAGCAGCAAAAGAAGAAGAAAAAGAAGAAGGACCGGCAGAAGAAGGACCGGCAGAGGGGAGAAGAAGAAGAAGATCGGCGGCGGGGAGTTTAGTGGTTAGGGAGAGAGAGATTGAGTAGGGTTTGTAGTAAGACGAACAAGAACCGTTGAGATTAAATCAACGGTTCAAAACATTTTGGGAGCTATCCGCGTCATTATGTTTCAGCCAATCAGAGCGCAGTATTTTAACGGCGGCCACGGGCCGTTGTTAAACTGCATAATTTAACAGCGGCCACTTAGCCGCTGTTAAACTCCCCATTTTTTATAACTTAACAGCGGCCAAATTCTGGCCGCTGTTAAACTGCTGCTGTTAAATTATCTTTTTCTTGTAGTGTGTGCCCAAAGAACCTTGGGTAGTTCGTCGGCCCATCTACCTTTCGCCGCCTCCACTTTCTTCTTTAGTCCTTTCAGGATGATCTTATTTACCGCCTCCGCCTGTCCATTCGCTTGGGGGTATGCTATTTGATGCAAGGCGCACCATGATTTTGTACTCTTCGCAGAATTGCAAGAATGACGTGTAGTCAAACTGTGTTCCATGATCACATACGAATCCCAGAGGAAGACTAAAGTAGGTGATGATATTCTTCATCACAAATTTCTGCACCTGAAGCGTCGTGATCGAGGCTAGGGCGTTCTGATGTGAACCCCAAAGCCAGCTGTCCGAGACCCGATCACCTCTTGGTGGGAACCATGACTAAAGTTGCTTCGAGACCCGATCACCTTCTACTGATAGCACGCACTCTAGCTGAACCTATGAAACCTGGCGGATGCGTACTAAGACCAACTAGCACATGAAGTCTAGGAACCTTAGTTTCCGGTCGAAGGCGTCACTTCAAGGGTGAATACCCTGCCGATCTAGACGACAGTCAATTCCATGAAAGTCAAAAAGAGAATTGTATAACAATGCAAGAAGAAAACCGAAGTTTTAAGTGTTTATTAATCAAAATCTGTCTTACAATGAGGAGTTTAGGCCTCTATCTATAGGTGAGGAAGAGAGAACATGCTCTCATTTTCCTCCTACGAAACTAACTCCTAAAATAATAAATAAATACGCAAAATTCGGACTCACAATCCTACAAGGAAAGGAATCCTTCCTAAACAAGAACTCTAAAAAAAGAATGCTGGAAATTTCCTAAAAAAAAGCTAAACGGGTTCTGGAAGATTCAGCCAAATAAATACCAAATAAATTTGGAAAATTAATCCCTTTGGCAGATCACTAGTAGGCGTCATGGGCTTCAACTTTCATGTTGTACATCAGCCCAAATTCTGTCTTCAAATATCCCAAATCCGTCAATCTTTGTCAGACTAGGAATCTGTCCAAAACCGGGAAATCCTAGCTTGATTAGGATTTCTTGTTCGGATGTACTTGGCATCTTCTCTTCGTGTCCCGTATCATTGATGGTCAGTCATCCTTACTTGGATCAGGCTCAGGGGGTGGCCTGATCTTGGCTCCGAGCATTGGATTCCTCGGATCAGCATTGATGATGCTACGACTCGGCATCACTCGGTCCAGCTCTATGTCCTTCGTGCCCTCCTTGCATCCTTCTCCGAATCTGACTTGGCCTGGTGGAGGTTTTTCCTTGGGTACTAGGGAATCCTTGAAGCCAAAGAAATCCTGAAAGGCATAGGTACTTTTGAGGCTCGGCCAAAAGTGCTTCTCGTACGGGTGCTGGCATGGGCCATGCGCCTATGTTTGGCCCAGCTTGGGGCCTTCTTTAATTCTGTCCGGGCCTTTTGGCTTCAGTCTTGGCCAGGTCTTCATGGCTGCCTCCTGAGTGTTTTTAAGTGTCAGTTGGGCTCTAGGGCTCGTTGGAGTTGGCCTAGGGCCTTGACTTGGCCCTATGCTCAGCCTGGGGCCCAAGTTGGGACTTGGTGCCAACATCAGCTCCCGTCGGGTCATTAATCCTGCTCTGGCTTGCATAGGGGCTGGCATCAGTGCCTGGATAAGGATCAGCATTCTCTCAGGGGTGTCTTCTGGCTTTGGGGCTTCAGCTCTTTTAGGCTTCGGGGGTGGTGCTGGAGTAGGCCTGTGGCCGTTGTAGTCGAGGCCCGACATCAGTGCTGGGGCCGGATCGACATCAGCATCAAGACTGGATGTTGGGGCTCTAGTCTTGGTGTCTTTCCCTTCCAACAAGGGTAAACCTCTCTAGTTTTCTTCATAAGTTCCGCCATCCCACACTAACATGAGAAAGCTTGGGGGTGGTGCCCGTGGGGGTGTGGTTGCGTCGGCCCTCATGAGCCGTGGCGCGTCATTCCCCTTTTCTTGAAGAAGATTCATCATCGAATATGCACTTGGTGAAACCTTAGGAATTTTAAAAATAATTACTAGTGCGTATAGGGCTTGACCCGGTGGTTCTTTGGAGCTCCTCGGGCCTTCGGGCCGTACTGGGGCTAGTACGGGGGCTCCTGGATCGGGTGCCTATGAGTACCGGGACTCGGGCCGGGGCTCATGTTGGGGCCCGAGCCTGGGCTTGTGCTGGGGCATGGTATCGGTGTTAGGCGCTGGGTCTGCTTCGGGTGCTAGGGCCGCTCCAAGGCTGGGTGTTGGGGCCGCTCCAAGGCTGGGTGTTGGGGCCGCTTCGGTGCTGGGTGCTGGGTCCTGGTGCGGAGCTGGTGTTGGGGCCGTTCCGGGGCTGGGCGCTGAAGCCTGGTGCTGCGCCGGTGCTGGTGAGAATCTGGGGTTGGGCACTGGGCCTGGTGTTGCGCCAGTGCTGGGCGCTGAGCCTGAGCTGGGGCTGGCGTTGGGCGCTGAGTCTTGGCTGGGGCCGGTGTTGGTGTTGGTGTTGGCGCTGGGCGCAAAGCCTGGGTTGGGGCCGGTGCTGGCGTTGGGCGCAGAGCCTAGGTTGGGGCCGGTGCTAGCGCTTGGTCCTGGGGCCGGTGCTAGCGCTTGGTCCTGGGGCCGGTGCTAGCGCTTGGTCCTGGGGCCGGTGCTAGGCGCGGTGTTGGGCCTAGCACTGGGCACGGTGCTGGCTCCATAAGCTTCCTCTCTTCTCTCCAACCTTTCCACCGAAGCTTGCATGAGGACTAGGATTTGACTTGTGCTTGGCAAGGTGGTCTCGAGCAAAACCATCGTCTCTTCTACCATGATTAGTAAAAATAAACGAACACAAAGGCCTCCATATCTTTCAACCGAGGAATATTAGGGTTTTGGTTCACTAAAAACCTATGCAACGATAGCTAAGTACTTCTACCCCTCTTCTTAAGCTAAACTTACAATAAAAGAACTTGGCAAGGTGGCCTTGCTATGTTTTTGTGATGTTTTTTCTGTTTTCTAACTTCTTTTGATATTTTTCCTTGATGGATTTTTATGGCCACCAGCTTTTTCTGCCTTGCAAAAAAAAACTCAATAAAAGATCTTTAAAATAGATGAATTTTCTAAGAACAAAAAGTAAAGGATATGAATCCAAGAATAAACCTGGAAACTGGGATAGATTGGCGGTCCTAGTGTTGAACTGATGCTCTGATACCAAACTGATGTTAACCCCAAAGTCAGCTGTCCGAGACCCGATCACCTCTTGGTGGGAACCACGGCTAAAGTTGCTTCGAAACCCGATCACCTTCTAATGTGAACCTCTGAGTCGGCTGTCCAAGACCTGTCACCTCTTGGTGGGAACCACGGCTAAAGTCGCTCCGAGACCCATGCACCTTCTGTTGGACGTCAGTCTTGCTGGTTGAACCTTCGAAACCTTGGCGGATGCGTACTAAGACCCATTAGCACACGTAGTCTAGGAACCTTAGTTTCCAGTCGAGGGCACCACGACAGAAGGGTGTAACTTTTGTAATAAGCCTAACCTAAGCCATGGAACAACTCGTAAAGACTTGAGGGAATGGACTTAAAGTTCTGATATTTTATTAATCAAAAGGGTTCTCCCTACAGTGAGAGCTGGCGGCTCTTATTTATACTAAAGGATCCGTGAACAGGCTCACGATTTCCTACTTAGACTAGAATTAGGAAAATAATTAAATAAAAAACTTAGAGTCCTAAAAGGACTTAAAACCTCCTAAATAATCATTCAATAAAAGGAGAAATCTGAATTAAACAACTAAAAAGGAAAAATAAAAGAAAACGTGTGAAAAATCCTAATCTGGCGGAGAAACCCTAATCTGTATCCGTATCAAATTAGGTAACCGGGTGCGGATCCGTGACGGGTGCGGACTCTTGATACGCTCCAGATGCTGATGTTGATGCCGCGTTCGCGTCCGTGCCGGATGCTGATGTCGCGTCCGTGCCGCGTCCTGATGCGGATGCTGTGTCCGCTCCAGCTCCGGGGTTCTTGCTCGCTCGGCCTCCGGTGCGCTCATCTGCCAAAGCTTGCATTTCCTTGCTCTGTCCAGCTCCTTCTTGGGTGACGACTATTGGAGGATGCTCCTGGGGCCATAGGGAAAACCTCCAAAGGCCCGAGCCATTTGTTGGCTTCGCCCTAAGCGCCGCTCGGGGCTCTCGATGCCCGGGGCTGGTGCCCATAGCTGGCTCCACTTCAGTCCTTCTCCGAATTTGGTCAGGCCTTTTGAGTTCCGCTCCGAGCCTTCAGTTAGGGACACCTTAGGGTAGCTTTGGGAGAATTCTAGAATCTCGGGGCCCGTAGGGTTTGTCCTAGGGCCTTGATCGAGTGTTTGACTCGGCACGGGGCCAGTGCTGGGGCTTGCTCCTGTCTTGGATGCTCAAGTGATCTCTCGATTGTCAAGAGGGTGTATTCCTTTAGGATGATCCGCTCAACATCTTCCTCATACTTGTCCTTGCTCCAGGCCGCCATGTATGTGTTGAGCCGATCCTTGAAGGTCTTAGTCTAGCTCCGGGTTAGTGGCAGCTCTGGCCGGGTCCAGGGAACATGGGGCTCATCATTCCCCTCTTCTTGAGAAGGATTCGACCTCGAATCCGGATCTGCATAGACCTCATCATAATAGCCCTCGTCTACTAGGACTCGCTCTACCAGGGTATCTTCTACGATTACTCGCACTACCATGGCTTGAATGTTGGAGCTCCACCCTTTTAAATCCGTCATTGTGAAGGAAATGGGCGGACACCCTCGTGTTTGGTTTACCAGAGAGCATTCGTCTACCACCCTTTTGTCCTTTGGGACGTCCTCTTCTCCCCCAGAATCATGCTGCAGGTCTTTTTGTATTTTACCCGCCTGTCTTCCTTCTCAACTTCTTTGCTTTCCTCAGCTTCTTCATCTTTCTTGTTTCTTATCCTATCAAAGACGCTCCCCTTTTTGAAGGGAGACTGAAGTGACCCCAGGCAGCCGACCGGCTAAAAATCCTTGTTCCAACACCCCGCCGGGGTCACCCACGAGGGCAAAGGCCTTAGGGCCTTATAAGAAACGCTTGGAGGCTCGCCAGCCCCCTAGCCTAGCCCCACGGAGGTTTATAAAGCCTTAACAGGTGGTGAGGATCAAGTACAACCCTCCCCGAAGGGCCCAACAAGCGAGGATGAGCGTCCGGACCCATCCGGCCCTAACTTGGGCGCCAGCGCTCAAAACTACCAAGGAGCCAGACTTGCCTGGCAGCTCTGGCACTAAGCCTAAAGACCCAGGATGTGCTATACAACCCTGGGATCCTCTAGATGCTTTTATGGAGGAGTGCCGGCGGAAGAAGATCGAGCACCATCTGAAAGAAGCCCCAGCCAGCCCCGCCCCGAGCGCCCCATCAGTCCTAGCACTAAGACTCGGCTTCCAAGAGCTCAAAGAGTGAATGACCACATTAGGAGAACCTCTAAGGGCCTTCCTGTACAGCTGGGAGAAGCACAGAAGGAAAGACCTGGACGAAAATGAAGAAGGCCCGAAGGCAGACTTCCCCCGGGCACCAGCACCGACATCAGAGGGCCCCGATCGGGCCTTAGCACCCAATCAGCAAGGGACTCAAGCCTTGGGAGGTTTATCACCGGCCCTCAATCCCATACAAGGCCAGAAGCCAAGCCTAGGAGCTGCCATTCTAGGAGCCGAGAGGAAATGGGGAGAAATGAAGAAGTTGGAAGAGGAAGATCGAGCGGGCCGGTCAAGCAGGAACCCCGGATGCCGAGCAGCATCAGCATCAGACCCGCCGGAGCCCAGCATCTGGAGCCCCGTGCCTTCCCAAGCCCGAGCATCCGACGCCGCCGCCAATTCCAAGCCCGACATCAAAGGCGGCGCCGGCTTTCCTAACCGGCCCGCGCATGAACATCAAGCCCGACCGGATCCGCCCGTTTAGGGTTTTTGCACGTTTTTATTTATTTTATTCATTTTTACGTGTTGGACTCGGATTTTTCCCTTTTAGTTTCATTTCTTTAGGAACAAGTAAGTCCTTTTTAGTATTCTAAATAGGACTCTAGGTTAATATTTTATTATTTCCGAGTTTTAGCCTAAGTAGGAAGCCGCGGGGATGTCCCCGCTCTCTAGTATAAATAAGAGGCTTCGGCCTCATTGTAACACAACCCTTTTCGAAATCAAATATAATTCAGAACTTTGTTCTTCAATCCTTTAAGTTTTTGCTGCGTGTATAGCTTAGGATCGGTGTTATCAACAGAAGCATTCATCTTCTGTCGTGGAGCCATTCTACCGGACACTACGGGTTCTCGGTTAATCACGACCGACGGGTCCTAGTACTTTCCTGCCCCAGCGCCAACTGTTCGATCAAGCAAAGGACAAAGACTAGCGGTGGTTAGGGTCGTCTGCCCACTGTTGCAGCGGTTCACATCAGAGACCATCCTTCCTTTCTTCTCTGGGGTGACTTCGTTCTCTCTCTTTCCTTCTGATGGCGGTTATCAATGATATAGTCTCGGAGTTCCCCATTATCAATGTAAGACGTGCATGAGCCGTCGTCGGGATTCTGAGAGCGGTGTGTACTTTTCTTCTGTTCGCCTCTCGATGTGCGGGCGGTTGTCCCACCTATCGTCGGGGCGTTTATCCTTTCGATTGGCGTAGTTGTGGATGCCACCATCCCTTCCTTGGTCGGTGGATCATACGGACCCGCCCTGTATCATGGCTATATTCTCCTCCACTTCGGCGCTCTGGAAGATGCAAGATTCTAGCTCGGTTGGGTCCTTGGTTTCTTGAGTACCAAGGATTTGACCAACTCTTTGCTGAGGGTGGTAGTCATGATTAGGGCCAATTTTTTTTTGGCTCGAGCTCGGCTCGGCTTGGTTCGAAGCTAGCTCGTTAACGAGCCTATACGAGCTCGATTGCAAGCTTTTGAGCTCTATTCGGCTCGGTTCAAAACTGGCTCGTTAACAAGCTTGCGCGGTTCGAAACTGGCTTGGTTTGAAACTTAGAGGGGTAGCGATTAGAAAACTAACCAGTTAACTCGCAACGACGGGGTAAAGTGTAATGTTCGTTGCTACAAATAGCGATGACGCCTGTCGGTGAACAAAATTGGAGGGAATCCAAAGCAAAGTACCATCAGTGAAAGGAAAGAATAATCGTGAATGAGGAATTTACATTTTAGCGGGGGTCGTTTGGTATAGGGGATTGAGGATTAGGGGAAATATGAAAATAGGGGAATGGTGGAAAAGTGTTTGTTAAAAGTTGGAGGATGTTAAATTACATTGTTTGGTATGTATATTTGGTAAAGAAAATAGGAGAGGAAGACAGTGGGTCCCATTATTCTATTTGAGGGAAGTCAGAATTTCTGATAAAAGTAGAAATTGTCAGAATACACATTCTAGAGACAATAAGAAACTCTGGGTATCTGAAATACAAAACCCCAGCTCCATTAGACAGTAAACAAACAAGGATATCTCAGAATACAGAGTTTCCAAGAAACACAGCTAGATTTCCCCTATACCAAACGACCCCTTATGGATTGTAGAGAAGGAAGACATCACAAGAACTGGGAAGTGGAAAGTGAAAACTTCTCACCTATGGCTGTGGCTGATGGGGGTCTCTTCGTCCTCCTCGTCGATCGTCGCTCGTCTGTAAGAGGTGGCCGCTGCCAGCTAGTGGATTCTCTTCGTCCGTCGGCTGATGAGAAGAAGTTGGCCAAGCATGGGGTCTCGTGTCGTGACTCGTCTTCATCCTCAAAGTGTCGAAGAAGATGGAAATTGAAAATTAGGATTTTCATATTGAAATTGGGGGATCAGGTTTCACTTCAGAGACAACACAATGTTTTTTTGGGTGGGAAATTATTTATTTAATTGGATGGAAAATTGGTTATTTAAGAGATTTACACCCCGTTTGGTATCCGAGATTCATAAAACCATGTATTTGTTAAAATGAATCAGTGTATTTTAAAGAATTTAGTGTGTTTAATGAATCCCTTGCCCCATGATTCTAACAATCTTACCCAACAAAATGTTGAATACATGCATTTCTCCGAACAAAATGTTCCACTAAAAATGGCTGATTTTAACAATCCCTGAATTTTTACAATCATAGGGAAGAATCACCCCATACCAAACACCCCGTTAGAGTATTTGTTATTTTCTATTATAATGGAAATTATTAGTATTAATTGCTTAGAATTGAATCTGATAGTATTAATTTCAACTCAGAATCGAACTGAAATGGTAGTTTGATCTTAGAGAGAGAAAAAATGTACAAAAAAAGTATAGGCATGTACACTAAACACTAAACCCTAAACCCTAAAGCCTACAAAACTGATCATATGATAGACGTTTTGACCGTAAACTATAAAATATAATTCACTAAAGCATACTAATACTAAACTATAAATTATAAATGTTTTGTGTTCATAGTTCTTACTTCTTACTTAACAATTAGGGTGTTACCGAAAACTGAATGAGTAGTGGTAATTAAATAAAATTAATTGTATATTTTAAAATTTAAACCTACAAACACTCAATGATTTAAATCTTACAAACTCTTCGTTAAGTTAACATATATTAATTTTACTTTATTCAATTTCACTTCTTATAAAGTTTACTAAAGCATACTATAATAAACAATGTTATATTACGAACTTACTCATTTTTCTGAATTATTACTTATCATTAATTTGTAGACATACTCAAACATCAAAATGAATATTATTGTTTACAAGCTCTAGAATTTTTAAAAATAATCGAGCCAAAATCAAACCATTTCACGAGCAAAAATTGAGCCAATCGAGTTAGTTCGTGAGCTCCGTAATCGAGCTAGCTCGCGAGCTACTTAATCGAGTCAGCTAACGATCCATTTCTCGAGCTGGTCGACGAGCCGTGTAACGAGCTCTAACGAGCCAGCTCGCGAGCTACATCGTTCGAGCCGACGGACCGAGCTGGCTCACGAGCCAGCCGAGCCGAGTAGGCATGAGCTCGAGCTCGACTCGTTTATAAACGAGCTGGCTCCCGAGCCAGCTCGTGAAAATATGAGCCGAGCCACGGGCGAGCTTATTCCGAGCCGAATGCTGAGCCGAACACAAGCAGTTTGGTTCGTCAACAGCCCTAGTTATGATATGGTGAAGGTCGATGTCCAACGCCAAGTGTGGAATGGCGGTTACCGCATTGGCCCACTTTTCATAATATTGTTGGAGGGTTTCATTATGGTTTTGCTTGAGCCCCCAAAATGTCGTCATGTTCCTCCCTGCTTCTCTTTGGTTGTTGAACTTGTGTAAGAAGAGTTGGCAGAAATTTTCCCATTTTTTGATGATTCCTTCAGCCAGGCCGCCATACCAGGTTAGGGCGGCTCCTGCTAGAGTGCCTGAGAATTTTCTATAGTAGGTAGCATCGGGAGCGCTAAACATCTACATGATGATGGTGAATGTTAACAAATGCTCATCTGGGTTGCCCGTCTCGTCTTATGTCTTGATAGCCGGTGGGACGAAACCCTGTGGTGGAGGAATATTGAGCAAGGCTTTGTCCAAGGGCTAGCGCATTGCTTTCTACCTAGGGCCAGACTGATGGTGTGACAGGAACAATCTGAACATTTCATCAGAGTCCGCTATACCGGGAGCTAGTCTGGTCCTTGTCGTTTCTCCCATTCTTCTTGTGGTCTGAGTAATCAACATCCTCATCATGGCCGCCATCTCAGCGTTCTTTTTTTGTAGCTCCGCTACCTGCCCAACCAGTGCCGTCGTAGATGCCGGTGGCACCAAACTGGAAGCCAACGCGCCCCCACCCGTTCTTGGGTTCCCGATCACGCCGTCATCCTGGCGGCTAATTCCCTCCTTCGTGTCTTGGGGCTGGGGGCTTTGTGGGATCCCCACGGGTATAACTTGTTTGGCTGGGGTAACCATGTTCTTTGTGGCGCCCTCACTTGCCGATGTTTTGTTAGGTTCTGCATGTCGCTTTTCGAGTTGATGAGACGTTTTGCACCCCTATCTGGCACGCCAATTAATCCGTCCTGCTGGACCGTTCAATATAGGGGTTCAACCGAGGATGGTTGAACCAGTACGTCTGGGTTACACCTTGGTCACGAACGAGTGTGCCTTGCAAGGTGAGGGAGAGACGTTAGGAAAGATGAGGGTGTGTATGAATACGGTGTGAAGAGAGAAGTGGATAACAGAGAAGTACCTAGGCATGCGCCCTGAAATAAGGCGGATGACCACAACCTTTAGCGTGCAGTATCGGGCGTATGGTCTAGGCGTGTTGTGTCATCCATTATGTGGGGGACCTCCTATTTATAGCTCTTTCATGACCAAAGCCATTATGCCATGTGTCATCATCGCGACAGACCGCGAATGAGGTGGAAGAGGGGCCCTTGGATGGGCCCCATCTCATCAGCGGCGTGACTACTGTCAAGGGAGACAACTCTCTGCCCAGACAGGGACGTCTCCCCGATTTGACCAGAGGCTGTCGCTGGCGGGGTGTCAAGGCGTGACGCCCTAACACCGATTGTGACTTCTATGATGGCTGCTTTCCTAGTAGGCCTAAGTGTCTCTAGGCCAGGGGCCCATCAGGCTGGAACCTTACTGGTTACAGAACTTGATTGGAACTTGTATTCTGTAAAGTTTGCTCTTATTTTTTTGGTACTCTCCAAACACTATGATCTTCGACTTGATTTGTATGAAATCACTCTCTTAGCAAAAAAAAAAAACATATTAGAGTAGAATTTTTTTTTGCAAACCCATTGTTACGGCCCATAAAACCTAGAGCGCAGGACCGAGCCCAGTCTGGTCCATCAGCCACATTCTCCTCACATATAAAATTACCTCATCAACTAGGGTTTTCTATTTTTCTTCCATCTTTCACATATACAAACTGCAATAGTCCCTGCCGCCGCAGTCTATCTTGTTTAGAGCCCCTGCCCATCTACTCCTGCTACCAGTAACAAGATGGCAACTCAAATGAGCAAGAAGCGCAAGGTTTCTTTCAATTTCCATTAATTCCTTCCTTCTATCATACATACATTTTCTTCTGTATGGTCAACGTTCTGATTATGGTGCCTTACAGTTTGTCGCTGACGGGGTGTTCTTCGCCGAGCTAAATGAAGTTCTTACCAGGGAGCTCGCCGAGGATGGCTACTCCGGCGTTGAAGTAAGGGTTACCCCAATGCGTACAGAAATCATCATCCGGGCTACCCGCACACAGAACGTCTTAGGTTGCCTTTTTTTTGCAATTTTGTTCTGCATTTCCTGATTCTGTAAATCTCGGAAGTTATCGCGATTTGTGTTAATAACGTTTCTTGGGATTTGACATTTTGGAAAACCATGGATTTGTTGATGAAGGTGAGAAGGGAAGGAGGATTAGAGAGCTCACGTCGGTTGTCCAGAAGCGTTTTAAATTCCCCGAGAACAGTGTTGAGCTGTATGCTGAGAAGGTTAACAGTAGAGGTCTTTGTGCCATTGCCCAAGCTGAGTCCCTGCGCTACAAGCTTCTCGGTGGCCTTGCTGTTAGAAGGTTAATAATTCATCTATTTACTCTCTACTCGCTAGCTTAAAAGTGCCTACAGTAATCTTAGATATATCATGAGTTTTGATAAGGTGCTTTAATGGGTGAAATGAATTCTTTTGTGGTTATTCATCATGTCTAGAGTTCTATGCATCAGTTGTCAGATTTTCTTTTTGTCTGCTTGTTCTGCAACATCTTCGTGAAAATATATCTTAGTTTTAGCGGATGAATTGAAATGGTGTAATCTAGATTGCTTTTGGCACTAGGTCACTAGGTGTATAGAATAATTTTTTTTGAATGGCAGTGGCAGTTGTATAGAATCAGTGTACGAATATAATTTGTGTCGTAACCACTGCCCGTCTGCCTTCCTGTTGCAAATTTGTCTGAAGATTTTAGAGGAGTTAGTACTTTTCCTTTTCCTTGGAGGATGTCTTCAATTAGAGAATGGTTTATATTTTTCCTGAAAAATGAAGATGGCTAGGCTGGTTCTTTAGCTCTTACTGTAGTTATCTCGTGATTAGTTTATGATGTATAACTGGCTGCTCAACACGTTTAGGTATGTTTGTTTTTCTTTTGTGATATTTGGTATTTTTAACCTCATCATGTTTAACTCCATTGCATCAGGGCCTGCTATGGTGTCCTAAGGTTTGTGATGGAAAGTGGAGCTAAGGGTTGTGAGGTTTGTTTTTTAACAAGTTTGTGGACGTTCTATTTTTGCATTTTGGATTTGGTTAATAACTGTTGATTTGATTTCAGGTAATTGTAAGTGGAAAGCTGAGAGCGCAACGTGCTAAATCGATGAAGTTTAAGGATGGGTACATGATTTCATCTGGTCATCCTGTCAATGATTACATAGACTCTGCTGTTCGACATGTTCTTTTGAGACAGGTTTGGGAACAAATATGCAAAGCTTTTGACAAATTGAGTTTTACCTTTGGTCCTGTTGTACTAACTACTAACCTCCTCATAATCGTAAATCTTTGCAGGGTGTTCTAGGTATCAAGGTGAAGATAATGCTTGCTTGGGATCCCAAGGGAAGGTTGGGCCAACAACTCCTCTTCCTGATCTTGTGACCATTCATCCCCCCAAGGAGGAGGAAGAGTATTCTAGGGTTCCGGTGATGGCCCCTACTGATATTGAAATGGTTGTCCCAGTTTCTGATCCCTTGGTTTGAAATAAGTAACCAAGTCCTTTAATAACTAGAACAACAAATTATGTTATAAATTCAGCTTTACTTGTAGGTTTGTTGGCTTTGTGCTGTTTGGTATTGTCTTGAAATTTTTCTTTTAATACAAGTTTTTAAATGGTGTTGGAGTAATTTACTAGTTTCTTTTAAGATTGCTTGTTTTTATATATATATATTTTTTCTTGGTCGAGCTCTCTCTGAGGAAGAGAGAACCAAGATCATGGCTAGATTAACTTAGGAACTAAAGGAGGTTGGGGGAAGACGGAGGGAGAGGATAGTTTAGTTGTGAATGTTTGTTGTGAATGGCAAAGGGTATATATGCTACCCCCTGTAGCCCCGTAAAGTTGCTCCATCAACATTGATTTTGGTTGACGAAATTGTTCAGCCAATTGGAAAATTTGTTGGGCTTGAGTGTAATGGAATACAACTTGGTTACAAAATTTTCACACTTGCCGATTAAAATGATATTCCTCCCCTTGAGCTAGACAGGACTGTTATCTATCTCCTCTGCCATCCCAGAAGCAGAACACAAATTCAGGATTGTCTGTCTCTTATGCGAGCATCAAGTGCCGATGGAGTCAGTAATAGTTTTTCCAAACAAAAAAACTGAAGCTTGCCAAGGATTGGGAAAAACCAAAGTTTGCCCCAGGCTTCTACATCCATTGGGTATGACAGCAATTGGCGGTTTGACCGGCCGAAACATCTCACACAGCTGGTTTAGTTTATAATGCCAAAAACGATACTGTAAAAAAAACTTTTCGGTTTAGCCGGTTAAGTCATGGTAGGGTTTATTATTATTATTATTTAGTTAGCCAAACCAATCCAGAATTTTAATTAGACTTCCCCGTAAAAGAAAGAAGCCGCCGAGCTTCTTCCTTTTCCAAGTTCCAAGTTTAGTTTATTGGTCATAACTCAAAATCGTTTTCCACAATTTGACGAACTGAATCCAAGGTTCATCCTTAATCCTTTGAAGACCCCAGGAGTGGGAGTTGTATATGGGATTATATGCATCAGATAGTTGTCCAACAACCATGGTCGACGTTGGAGCTATTAATTGTAGTATGTATTATGTAATATCTATTTATAGCATGGGCCATTATGTTATTTACCACATCCTATAAATAGAGGAGTTAGGGTAGTAGTTAGGTCATCTTCTTCTTTTCTCCGTTCCTTTCTTAATAAGAGAGATTGCTGACCACCGTTCCCTCCAAGGATTAGCCGATATCACGTTGGTGAACCTCGTTAATCTTGGTGTCTTTCTTATTTACGTTCATGGTATTAGAGCTTCACACGATCAAGGTTTGAATATATTCTTCGGTTGTTCTTCGAGCTCCAATTCCGATTAATCTTGTTGCTGCCGATTTTTCTATCTCCTTCTCTTCATCATGAATTCAGAACTTGCTGATTCTCCTACTGTCAAATTCAATGGCAAGAATTATGAGTTGTGGGCTTTTCACTTTCGTGTCCTCGTCAAGGAAAAAGGTGGATTTTTTCCCAAAATAGGGTTCTTCAGAAACTTAATTCCCAAAATAGGGCAATTCACAAGTCAATTCCCAATTTAGGGTAAAATGTGATGACTGTACCACAAGATCGCCAAACTGATTGACGATTTAGTTTATTTAAATAAATAATTATTTATCGCCAATTATATTGACGATATCACTACTACTTTTGTCAGAACATTATGTTCTTTACAAAATGGTTGCACTTCAATCATTGCACTTTTTATTTTTTCTGTTTGGTCACAAAATGTAAAATTTTAAACTTTATTTATCATTTTGTTTAATTCTCCATTTATTTGTTGATAGTATATATAATATTTATTTGTTTATAATATACCTAATCTATTTGCATCTCGTAATAGAGCTACTAATAATTCAGAATGTTAACGAATAGAGTCGCTCGACATTTAGCTTAAAATTATTATGTTTGCGGCTCGGCTTGATTCGAGAGGCCCGACTCGAAAGCTTAATGAATCAATATTAAATCTTGATTCGAGGTGAACAAATATCAATCGAGATTTAATATGCAACCCTAATAACACTTTGGTTCAAGTCTGGGTAATTGATATTTGTTCACCTTGAATTGAGATTTATCGATTCATTAGGCTTTCGAGTCGGGCCTCGAATCAAGTCGAGTCGCAATAATAATTTTAGTAGTTCTATTATGAGACACAAATCTATTCGTTAACATTCTAAATCATTAGTAGCTCTATTATGAGACACAAATCGATTAGGTATATATAAACAAAAAAATAAATGGAGAATTAAATAAAAAGACAAACAAAGTTTAAAAGGTTGCATTTTGTGACCAAACAGCAAAAAAGAAACGTGCAGTGATTGAAGTGAAACCCATTTTGTAAAAAACATAATGCTGTGACAAAAGTAGTAGGCAAATCGCCAATATAATTGGCGATAAATGATTATTTATTTAAATAAACTAAATCGTTAATCAGTTTGGCGATTTATGGTACAGTCATCACATTTTACCCTAGATTGGGAATTGACTAATGAATTACCCTATTTTGGGAATTAAGTTTCTAAAGAACCCTACTTTGAGAAAAAATCCGAAAAAGGTTGTTGCCCTATCTTGATGGCATGAATGCGAAGCCAACCGATGTTGCTGAAAAACCAAACACAAGGGTTAAGAGTGGTACTGGTGTGTCGACCTCAGTTGATCTTCCGACTTGGGAAACCAACAATGCTCAAGTTTTTGGCTGGATTGTTGGATCCGTTGAACCCAACATCGCATTAAACTTGTGGACATTTACATGTGCCGCGGAAGTGTGGTCTCATTTGAAGAAAACTTATCTAGAAATCAATGCTTCACGTGTTTTTGAAGTGGAATATGAATTTGCTCGTTTAACACAGGGCGATATGGATATTCGAACCTTCTATTTTAGCTGTTGAACATCTCTAGACATCTCTATTTTAGCTATTAACCAATTTTCTTGTAGTGGATGCCATACTTCAAACTGCAAACTGTATGGAATGACATTCGTTCTCCCCTACCTTATGTACCTTGGTATGACCTGATTTGGGCGGGCTTCAGAATTCCCAGATGTTGTTTCGTTGCTTGGCTTATTACTTTCAACAGCCGTAGATAAAACTGCCAGATGGGACCCTGCTGTTGATGCTCGCTGCCTTCTTTGCAGGGCAGAGTTGGAGAATAGGAGCCATCTGTTTTTCAATTTCCAGTTCTCGATTGGTATTGTCAGCTAGTTTTTCCCAGAGCAAGCTAACATTCCATGGGAAGATGTTATGTCTTTGGCTACTCTTTGGACTGACTCTTCGATTAAGGTGCAAACTTCCATGCTTATTTGGCACAGTATGATCTACATGATCTTGATGGAACGTTGTAGTAGGGTTTCACTGGCCTAGAGAGAAGCAATGCATATATCTTGTGTAGCTTAATTCAAGAGATTCGTTACTTTGCCCAGGGATGAAAAGAGGAAGCTGAGATTCTGTTGTATATATAGTTTTTTAGATAGCTTTGTTCTTTAGTTCTATGTATTAGACTCTTTGTTTGGTGCCTCATTTTCAATTTTTATGAGACACATGTGCATTAAATTCGAGACTTGGTTCACGAAGACACAATCAAGCTTTACTACATCATGTCTAAAGAGCAGATTGCAAACCTCCTCACTAAGGTGGTCACGACTAGTCAACATTGGTACTTGTCGGATAAATTGATGCTTCGGTTGGCATCAATTTGAGGGGATGTTAACTTGTATAGAGTATGTATAGGTTTTGTAGAGCTTCAGTATTGATGCAGTATAGGTTACAATTAGGGTTAGTTCAGGTAATACACATAAGCCCGAATTAAACCCTAACTTAACCCATATAAACATACTTGCAACGTGGCCACATAAACCTCATTCATTCACCGCACACCTTCTTCTCCATCCTTAATAAGATTCACCTCTTTCCCCGTGGAGTAGCTAACACAACGTTAGTGAACCACACGTTAAATCGTGTTCGTGTCATGATTCATCTACGGCTGTTTATCAATTGAGCCGATTTGACCATGTTTATGTGCGGCGATCGAGGAGTGAGTATAAATGAATATAATCTTCATTCATAGAAAAACGATAGTTTTAAAACTTGAATACAGATTGGAAAAGTATCAATTTTGAATTATATATATCTCCTTTGCTTCATCCTCGAAGATATAAAAAAAAGCTACGTCTATTGCATGCTATTACATAAGAATGATGATTTTGAAATGTTAGACGTACGACATGGCAACTCATGAAGAGTAAAGTTGTGTTGGAAATGGAAAGTAACAATTCAATGTTAATGGTGTCTAGGTCTGTGTCTCCTAGGTCCATAGTAATCCTCATGAAGCCAATGGTACGATGATGATGATGATGATGATGATGATGAACTTGTCTTCTTCATATCATCACTACTACTAGTAGAATGTTTTCCTTTGCAAACAACCTCACTACCTTCTTCTTCCGTTACTACCACTACCACTTCATCACCATTGATATTCTTGTTCTTCTTATCCAACACCACTTGCTCAGATTCATTATTGTGTTGCTCCATGAATAGCTTCTCCACTCGTATCCCTAAAACTGAATTAATGGAAGAAAGTGGAGCTACTTAGAACATAGTAGAGTTCATAGACAGAGTAATAATGTTGATTAATGTAAGGTAAAGTACCTTGAGCTTGTTGAAGGATGCATGATACAAGTAGAATAGAAACAATCAAATAAGGTTTCATTGTACTAAGCTTGTGCTACTGTATATCAAAGGTCTAAGAGCTAATTATTAAGGATGAATGAATTTGTGAGAGCTAATAGCTATTTAAGAAGAACATCAGTGTTCAATATTTTGATTTTATAAGGTTTAAATTGAAGCTAAGGAGGTGTCCTACAAACAAACAAACAATGGGGAGGGAAGAGGGGGATTCTTTGTTTCTTTTATTAATTATTCATAGGGTTTCCGTACCGCACCTTGTTTTTTTTTTTTAATCCCCTTTGTGTCTTAATTGTGGAACAAAAGCTTGGAATCATGAACCTTTTGTCAAATGTTGGATTTCTGTAATCATTAACCAATTAGTACACAACTCCAACACCTAATTAATTAGTAAATAATATGAACAAATTAATTGTTCAAAGTATGGTGGACTAAAAATAATATTATCAGACTTAGGTGGCTGGTTTATGATTTAGGGAAGGTTTGTGATGGAGGAAGTAAAAAAGAAAATATTACAACGGAGGATGAGTATTGGAAACTGAGGACCCCCGGGTTCTAAATAGGGGTGTTGACGAACCGAGCCGAGCCGAACTTCACTGTGCTCAAGTTTGGTTCGTTGCTTTTTAGACGAGCTCGAGCTCGAACTCGAGATAGAATTTTTAAGCTCGGGACGAGCTCGAGCCTACTCGAGCCTGGCTCGTTAACTACACTTAACGAGTCAAACTCGAGTTCAAGTCCAACTTAGCTCATTAAAACCACTTGATGCGTCCAATTTTAGCCCAATTTGAAGTTTGTGCGACAAAAAACATAAACGAGTCAAGCTTAAAGACAAGTTATCGTAAAATTTACAAGTTTTTATTGAATATGACAAACCCCACAGTTTTGTTATTGAGTTTATAATAAGTCATATAGTGGACCAAGTATTCGAGTTGGCTCTCGAGCTTGAGCCAGCTCGCGAGTCTATCGAGTCGAACATACTCTGGCTCAAGCTTGGCTCGTTTAAAATCGAGCCGAGTCACGAGCGAGCTTTTCTCGAGCCGAACACCGAGCCGATCACGAGCTGCTTGGTTCGTCAACAGCCCTAGTTCTAAATACAATGGCTGAAAAGTCTTGTCACAGAGCTACTCAGGGTCTTTAAATTTTCGGCTTATTATCTATTTTGGTCATTAATCATTAATCTATTGGGTTTGTAACAATCAAGTCATTCCATCTAAAATTTCGTTATGTGATGACTCACCAATACGACTCATCCAAAATTAATGACATCACCTAGGCAAATCAACAATTTTCATCCATATTTATTGGTGACTCAACTAAACTAAAAAATAAAAAGGACTAAAAAGGAAATAATAAAATAATTTTAAAAAATTTATATATTAAAAAAATATAAAATACAATTATTATTATTATTAAATACTTATCTATTTTAAAAGTTCAATGTTTTTCAAATTTTTAGTAAAAATATTAATTTAATAAAATATTTTTTTATAAATATAGGAAAGTTAATTTTTAAGGAAATTGTAATTATATTTTGGATAACCCTATTTATTTTATAAAGAAATTTAAAATCCCATTAAATAAAGATTAAAAAATCATTTTTATTTTTATTGTTCATTTATAAATTATAAATTTAACTCAATTTTGTTAATTTTTTGTTCATCTCATTTTTAGTTTAGTTGTGTCAATAACAAATATGGATGAAAGATGTTGATGGGTCAATGTTATGTCATCATTAATGGGTGAGTCATCACTTGATGAGATCTTGAATGAAAAGACTTGATTGTAAGGTTGGTTATAGTACGGCTGAAGGATGGTGACATAATTTAAATTATGTCACCTCAACAAAATCCACTCACAGCCGTTGGATTCACAAGCCATAGGATCTGATCGGATTGGGCTAATTAATTAGGGAATTAGTCAATTAAATGCATTGATTATATTTGAGTCATTTTTGGAAGGCATTTATATAATGATATTATTCTTATTCTTTGTAATCAATCTTTTATTTTGTTACCAAATTATTTACTAATATTATTCATGCTCAAATCCGAGATTAAACATATATCTTACCTGCTATTTTTTAATTATTCAGTACTTATTCTTATTTCCCTAGCTTGCGGCTGTTTGCTTGTCTCATGGAGTCTAATGTTGTAATCGATGAAGCCAACCAGCAGCCTAGGAGCGGAGGTTTTGATCTTAATCTCATACCTGATGATCCAATCGACGAAAATCATTCAGAAACGTCTGAGAATACTGTACCATCGCCAGAAAATCTCGAAATTTTACAAGGACACGGTATATAGTTAATACTATTATCCCGCTAATACTAGTACTTATAAACACTCATTTTTTACTTTACTCAGTATGAACTCGATTGTTAATACGATAATAAACTTTTGCAATAATACGACAGTAAACTTTTGCAATGATACACGAACTCGATTGTCAATTGAGATTCTCCAACAACAGGTTCATCAGGCCTATTAACTGGTTCAGCCCTGTCTTCAGGTCGTTTTGGTGCAACAGATTTTTTCGGCTTCAGCTTTTTGGATACCGCCAACTTAATTCTTTTCCCCCTTTGCTGAACAGGAGTTTTCGTCATCTCGTTCTCTGAATTTGACAAAGAAACTTCATTAACATCAAACACCACAATCAAGGACGTGAGCGCAACAAAAACAAATCAAACTACACACTTGTACAACAACATGTCATCACAAGTATAACTGTTACTAATAGTATTACAGAAATACTATTATCTTCTCATCCAGACCACACAGAAACAATACAGTTCACCTCATTCAATAATAGTAATGCTTCAATACTATTATTTGCCATTTTGCTGTGAACAACGATAACTAAATGCTTAAAATCTAACGCAATGGCTGCACATATGTGGAACAAACAGTAATCATACAATAATTGCATCAGAAAGGCCAATCCACACACACAAAACAGAGTTGCAGGAACAATTTACATTACAAGTTATATCAGCATTTTCACATGATGGATCTAAAACAACACATCAGTTTACACTGATAATAGTATTTCAAAAATAACAGTTAATTTGACTTTCAACCACGAATCATTTGGATAATAGTATTACCCAAATAAAAGTACTGAAACCATACACAAACCACAACAATCTAACTGAAAAACGCGATGAATGCTGTCACTAAACCTAATTCCGAACACAATCGAAACCACTGCTACGTCTGATTGCACATGCAGAGTTAGAAATCAATACCTGGTTATGGGTTCTTGTCGGCTCTTTATGGTTCCACGAAACCACAGCGGCTGCACCAAACAACTGCACCAAATCAGAAATCGGAGTTAGTTGGGATGAATCGGCAGAGGGATGTCGCGCGGTAGTGCTTACCTGAGCGAGAAGACTGACTCTGCTCTCCCACCGACGGCGGTTGCAATCGGCGACTAAGGGCGACGGTATTTGACTGCAGAGAAGAGGGAGAGAATGGGCGGCCGGAGAATGGGGGGAGCGGTTTTTTGTGTGGCCACGGTTAAAAGAGAAAGTTAAATGTAAAAGGTAAATAGTATAATGAAATTTGGGGTAATAAAAATATTTAATATGCCACATTAAATAGGAGAATCCCATTATTTTATTACTATAATCCCTCCACCATTAGATCTATTCTATAAGACATAATCCATAATTTTGTCACCACTCCTAATCCGGTTATAGTAGGAGGGGATAAATCGAGTGTTTCATAGTATATGATTGTTAGGTAGGAAAACGTTCATCACTGAAGGTGACATGGTATAAGGCGACGAAAAACGACCGTCGCTGAAGATTTTCATTTTAGCCATTAGATCAAAATATTAATTTAATGGTATATAATAATTTAGTAATATTTGCTACAAGATTCTATAGTAGGCTTGACAATTGGTATCCAAAAATTGGGTACCCACCCAAAATTTGCTCTATTTGGGTGGGGATTACTCGTTGACCGGGTAAAATGGACGGGTATGGGAAAACCCTGTACGTAGTTAGAGCGGGTAACATGTGGGGACGAGTTTGAAGGGATCTGCCCTATACCCAACCCAATGGGTACCCAGTAGAAAACATGTATGTTGTATTGACCATGATATATCATCTATGTTTAACGGACCAAACCCAATTTATCTTTTAGTCATTCAGTTCTTCACTTCAACTCATCAATCGAATAGTTTGTCATTCCCTCTTGATATCCTAATGCTCTAAAAATCGTAGCACCGTCTAAAAAATCTCTTTGCAAATCAAAAGTAGAAAGATTTGTGGTTTGTTGGATATGTTTTAATGTGTTAAAGAGTTTAATTAAGTGTCTATTAGTTAAGTGAAGTAGTGGAGTAGTGCACGTTTGGACTAATTCTAAGTTAGTTGCAGTGAAATGAATGTGAATATATATATATCACTAGAACTGGGAGAGTGAAACTCATCCCAAATACAATCTCCGAAAGATAAGGAAAATAATGAATCTCCTGCCCTTAGCCAAAAAGGCCAAAACTCTCCCCACACCCAAAACAAGCTGCACCCACCTATACAACTCCCACAAAACTATATACTGCAGCAAGGGAAAGCCCAGAAAAGCAGAGGTAAACAGGCCAAGAGACAGCCAAAACTATACCCAAAAGAAAACCGCCCAAAAAAACCACCAGGAGCAAAAATCAACCCGGATCGTGGAGTGTAACCCAAAAAGACATCCACCCGCAAAATTCGTCCGCCGAAATCAAACCTGTCGCTCTAAGCCACCGACCCATGGCATTCGCTGCCTTCCAAATAACATGCTCGTGGGTTCTTTCTTTATCTCTAAAAATCCTATCGTTCCTTTCCATCCAAAGGAACCAAAAAATAGCATGAATCAACACCTCCTCAAAATATCTCAACTGTCTCGATAAGTTCCTAACCTGCCAACTGCGGATAAACTTCTGAATCTCGTTCGGGAAGGGTCCCCAAATGGCAAGTTTGGAACTAAAGATCGACCAAACTCGAGAAGCAAAAGAACAAGAAATAAATAAGTGCGACACGGATTCTAGGTCCGCTCTGCACATCACACATATATTGGGCCCAATAAAACCCCTCTTCCGGAGGTTGTCCAGGGTGGACACCCTCCCAAGGTAGACCTGCCAGATGAAACCTGCAATCTTGGTTGGTATCCCAACCTTCCAAATTTGAGAAGCTGGAAAATCGCTCAAACCTGGATAATCCTGAGCACACATAAACTGGTAAAAGGACCTGACTGAGAAGCTTCCTGAAGGACTGAGAGGCCACTGAGGAGAAGGAGGACCATGAGTGATCCACCCAAGTGGGATCCCATGAAGAAGCTGAAAGAATCTCTGTCTCTCCTCCTCTGCACCTCCACGAAGGATGTCCGCCAGAGGAACGTTCCATTCGTACCTGTCTAAAACAGACACATGATGAAAAACACTAGTGAACCGAGAGCGGGCAGCGGCCAAAACCCTAGGAAACCTCACCGAAAAACTCCCTCCTGAAACCCAATTGTCAAACCAGAAGGAAACCCCCCCACCCCCCGGATCAACCCAAGCCTGTTCCCAGAATTTAGAGCTAAGCTGAATAACATTCCTCCAAACCGACCATCCCGCCGTCTGAAGTCCCCAATTCGGCTGCCAATCCGAAACACCTACACCGCACTTGCAGATAATAAGCTGACGTCACCACAAATTCTGCTATGTGGCAAATCTCCAAATCCACTTGCTCAGAAGAGCCACATTTAGCAGATTGAGATCAAGAACCCCGAGACCACCTTTGCTTATAGGCGTCTTGACTGTCTCCCAACGAACTAAGTGAGGCCTTCTAGTGTCCCCTGCTCCTTCCCACAAAAATCTATTTTGGATTCTTTCCAGATCCTTGATAATTGAAGATGGCGCTCTGAACAAAGAAAGGTGGTAAATCGGCATTTAGGATAAAACGCTCTTGAGCAGCGTGACTCTTCCTCCGAAAGATAACAATCTCGCCTTCCAAGTCTCTAAGCGAGCTCGGGAGTTATTCACCACAGGTTCCCAAGTCTGTTTTGATGACGTCCTACAACCCAACGGGAGCCCCAGATACGTGGTCGGGAGAGTGCCGAGGGTACATCCGAGAATTCCAGCCAACACCTCCCCATTAGCGACCTCACCAATGGTGTACATCACAGACTTGTGAATGTTGACTTTTAGCCCGGACACAGCTTCAAAGCAGAGTAAGATTGCTAGAATCTGTTGAACTTATTCCCGGCTACCATCGCAAAACACCATGGCGTCATCTGCATAGAGGATATGATGGACTTCTGATGACACTCGATTTGACGTGATTATCAGCCTCATTTAAGCGACATTTCTTTGCTTAAGACATGGTTTTTAGGGTAGAATAACGAATATTCAATCGATTGCCCTATCTCGTGCCATTGTGTTTATCTTGGCCCGTTTCGGGTCTATTTGATGGTTTTCTAGTGTTTTTATGTTAGCACAGGTTTTTTCCGTCAAATAAAGTAGCCAAGGACGTGTCTAAGGCATTGGAACCTCGAGGAATTGCACCAGAATCGATCCAAGGAGCCAATCAAGTCAAAACAATTCCTGCCCCGATTTACAAAGGAATTTTCGCCGAAAATCCTTCAGTATTTTCGGCGAAAATATCAGCACAAATCCACTGATGCTCAGCCAAGGAAGTTTTCGGCGAAAACCCAAAGTTTTCGCCGGGAACCATCAGTCCGAAAATTACAGGAGACAAGCAGCCATTTATGAAGGAAATTTTGCCAAAAATTCCTCAAGATTTTTGGCGAAAATATTAAGCTGATTCGGCGGGTTTTAGGGTTAAGTATAAATACTTAACCGGAGGCCCACAACAAAAGGGACAACATAACATACATCATAATATACTTTTCGAAATCAGAATTTGAAGAATTCTCTGAAGTTCTGGAGCGAAGAGTTAGAGTTCGAAGAGCCGGAAAGAGATCGTGACGCCATCCCTTCCACCTCGGAGAATCGGAGCTAGGAGTGCGGTTTACTGAAGATCGAAGTCTGTCAGAGTCGTCTAAATTAGGTTTTTCAGATTCTATTCTGTTCTTCCTTTGGATGATGAACTCCTTCTTTGTCTTAGATTCTTTTGTGATAAACATGAGTACCTAAACTCGTCAGAGCTTAGACTAGATGAACCCTAAGTGACCCAGGGCTTTAAAGCGGTCATGGATCGGCAGTGATTAGATTTGAAATTCAATCAGTTTCTCTTTCATGTTTGATTTGTTCTTCATTGTTCATGTTTCTTGTTTGGATTGATCACCTAGATTAGATTCTTGTTAAGCTAAGGATAGAAGCGAATGCTCGCCTTACTTTAGAACATCGAATTGAACAATTAACCTTATAATTGGAGCGTGCCTTTCGTAGGAACCGGTTAGGGTTAATCTACTGCAAGAGTAACTCATAAATCGTTAGTAATTGCACCAATTAAGTTAAGTCGTTGCGAGAGGCGACCGTACCCGGGCGGCTAGTTAATCTTGGTAGTTAGATCGGATAGAGCGAACGTTCGCCGGTCTTAAACCTAAGGGTCAGGAGTTATGGTGGTGTCTTAGTAATTGATTGAATGAGAATCGAAATCCGCTGATCTGTTGATTGCCAATGCTCTGGGGAACTAAGGGGGATTCAAAGTCTAAGTTCGTCTGTCATCTTTGTTTTCAACCCTAATTTCCAATCTGCTTTAGTTTAATTTTTAAATTTCTCTGCATTTCTTAGAATTAGAAGTCGTGGAACTCACACCATGCACAACTTGTTTGCATCCGAATAAATTGCTAGTTTTTTGGAGTAGTCAATCATAGAAGGCCCGTGGAATACGATCTACCCTAGCTTTTGTAGCTTTGTTAGTTTATTTGTGTGAATCGCCAATGACAGGTTCACCAAATTGGCGCCGTTGCCGGGGACTTCTTTTGATTGTTTGAAAGAAGAACTGGCAATTTATTCTTCTATTTTCCATCTTTCATTTTTTCCACCCACTTCGATTTTATGCTGGTATGTTTGCTTTTGTTGCTTGTAGGTTGTTCTACAGGTTTATGAACCGCTCGATCGCTCATTCTCAGTTTAAGCCGGGTAATTCTACTCCACCGAAGAAACCGCGAGCTCAGAAGTAAGTCATAATCATTTCGCCTACACCACCTATCCCTAATAAGATTGAGGAGTTGAAGGAGAACTCCTCATCTTCATTCACCCCATCCACTACTTCAGATTCACCACCACCTTCTCCTCCCGTACTAGCTGCTCAACGCACCATGGCAGATTACTGTAGACCAATTGCGACTAACTTTTGAGCTAGCGTCGTCGTGCCGCACAACGATGACGACCCTGACTATGCGATCACAATTTCCTTCCTGAACATGGTCTCTAAGAATCTTCATTTCGAAGGGAAGCCACAAGAAAACCCCTGCACACATTTGGCGAACTTCCTAGACATGTGCGAGACGTTTAAGAGCGGGAATCTCGGTAAGAACAATCTTTGCTTGCAAGTATTCCCATTCTCTCTTAAAGGCAACGCCAAGATATGGCTCAGCTCGAAACCACCTGGCTACTACACCAACTGGGATAATCTAGCTCAGGACTTGATAGAGGAATACTATCCCCTTTCAAGAACGACATTTTATAAGGATAGCATCGCTAGATTCTCTCAGAAGGAAGGAGTAAGCTTATACGATGCTTGGAATGAATTCCAAGAGCTTCTCTCTGAATGCCCTCATCATGGATTCAACCAGAGTCAGCTAGCCGAAATCTTTGCCCAAGGTATGAATGAGGAAACGGCTGAATGGGTCAACATTTTAGCTAAGGGCAACTGCACAACACTTGAACCAGAAGCTGCTCTACTTCACTTTGCGGACTGCGCATTTAAGTCCAGAAATAGGGAGAGACAGTTTGGAGCAGTCAAGAGCCAACCGAGTTGTGAAGAGCAGATCAAGATCGAGGTGCAGAAACACATGGAAGAGATCTTCGGAACAGCTAATAACTGGTCTAGAGAGGATGTTAATTTCATTGATCAAGGCTTCACCAAGGATCAAAGAGGCTACCCCGACTACCATCAGTTCAGGACACCTCCTCAACAACAGGGAAGCTTCCTTGAGTGTTCTCCTCACAACTTGGGGCTCTACTAGAGTCAGAATCAATGCTGGGACAATAGTTATCAAGATCCTCCCAGATTCACCAGTGCACAACATCCTCAGAATTTTACGTCTGAACACATGTGGGAGAGGAGAATGGCCCAGAAGTTTGATCTGATTGCAGCACGGCTTAATGAACACGAAGAAAAGTTTAAAGCCCAAGACGCTTTTAACCAAGGACAGATCGCACAAGGACAGAGAATAGAGAGCATGATAAATAAAGTTGCTAGCTTGTTAGCCAACCTTCCTCTCTTCAATCAGGCGCCGTCTCAAAACAACTCTTCCATGATGAACGAGCGTGCTAAAGTCATCACAACCAGGAGCAATGAGCAGAACAGCCTGGAGAAGAAGAAGGGAGCACTATCCGTTCTCTCTATGGGAGAGTGTTCGGCCATCGTCTCTCAATCACCACCCATAGCTATCCCAGCTAAGTGCTCTGATCCTGGTCCTTTTACGTTACCTTTAATCATTAATGGCATTGAAATTGAGCGTAGTTTGGTTGATCTAGGTGCGTCTATAAATGTCATGCCTATGTGTTTATATAAGAAATTGAACCTAGGTGAATTACAACCGGCTAGCATGCATGTAGTGTTCGCCGACAGAACTCTAAAAGAACCTAGAGGAATAATCAAGGATGTAATCACTTGTTGTGGCCCTTTCTGATTTTTCGCTGATTATGTAGTAATGGATACTCAAGAGACATATTCTACCCTTTTCTTAGGCCGTCCATTTATGGCGACAGCCAGCATTAACATTAATGTTCCAAATGGTTCGTTAACATTAAGGGTTGGGAAGGATACTGCAACATTCCGTCTCAAGGATAATATGAAATACATTCCTAAGGGAGAATCACATTGTTTATCCGTAGAAACTGTGGAGTTGGCCTCGGTCAACTTCATTACTGATATCTCTTCTAGTGTACCTAGATCAATTACTGTTGCAGATGTTGAACAGATCGCCAAGAAGAAGCCAACAATTTTGGTTCTGAAGTCGTTTAGAAAGAAGAAGGAACTGCAAGCCTCTTCTAAACCACCGAGCAGGCCTCGAGGGAAGAACAAAAAAACGAAGACCCAGATGGTCTGGAGACCAGTTGTTCGGCCACCGTCTACTGATCCAGCTGCACCGCCAATTTGTTCCAAGAAACCGGCGCCGGAACAAGTATGGAGGGAGAAGCCAAAAGCATCTCCTAAGGAAATACTGACGATCACCGATCCTGGTGATATCAAGCCGGAGTTTAAAAAGATGAAGCCGAAAGATCTCATTCCACCCACCGTCTTCCTTGTAGAAGATAATCCCTTGACAGAGCTGTTCGGACCGTTCAAATTCATTGACCACCTTCCTGACGGACGTACCAAGCTTTTACACGCGAACGGGAAGAAATTCATGCTCACCGGAGAAGCCCCGAAGCTGTACTTTATGAACTCCGATGCTAGCATTAAGGAGAATCTGAGTTGGGATGTCTCCTAATACCATCCAGGTATCGTCCAGCTCGAGGACGTTAATAAAAGAGCGCTTCGTGGGAGGCAACCCACGGCTGGAGTCCATTTTTGTTTTGTGCCAACCTTAGTGTTTTAGAGTCGGTTCGGGGGAGCCAAAAGTGTCAGTTTGTTTGTTTTCTTATTTTTCTTGTGTAGTCTGTGTGTCATAGTGTCGTTTGCAAGTTGATTGGGGTCGTTCCAATTTTTGTGGATTTAACTGTGATTTTCTGAAGTTTGCTGGATTTGCAAAAATATTTTCACCCGAGCAGTTCAAAATTTTTGACGAAACACACCCCTATTTTCGGCGAAATCGCCTTTTCGATTTTCACTGAATTCCCCTGTTTCATATTTTTGGCCGAAAAATTCATTGTGTTTTCGGCGAAATTATCTTTGAAAACCGGCAGTGCATTTGAACGTAAATTTTCGGCGAAAACTCCCTATTATTTTTGCCGAAAATCCCTTTGAAAATCACCCAAATTTCCACTTAAAAATCCGGTCTTATCCTCTCTCTCTCCCCACCTTCCATTTTCGAACCAAAACCAAAAGAAAATCCCCTATCCCCTCTGTTTTCGAAACCGCCGACCGCCGCCCTTTTAAAATCGATGACGCCACCGTTTGCCGCCGCCGCCGCCTTCGCCGACCACCGCCGTGCCCTTCCCCTCTCTTTTCCGATCCCGTTGAGCCCTAGAACGTTTGAATCGGAGCTCTACAGCTCTAGTTCACCGAAACCCTTGTTTTCAGAGTTTTTCACCGATTTCTCCCAAACCGTTCGTTTTTAGCATCCATGGCTTCAAGGTAAGTTGTCGAACTTTTCATTACGAATCTTTTGACATATTGATTGCTGAATTTTGTCGGGGTTGACTTTCGGTTGACTTTTCAGTTTGCCTCGATTTGCGTGCCGACTGATTTCGTGTTAACTAGGTTAGCTGAACTTGTTGAACTGTTCTAGCATGCTTAGGGAGTGTCGTGCTTAATTTTCATATGATTTGATCTTGTGTTGCTATGCATACGATTGATTCTTTGTTATGTTGACTTGTGAGAAATGTCGGTTTGACCATGAACTGTTTTTGATCATTTGGCTGCCGTATGTGTTTATTCTCGTTCAAATTATTGTGTTTGCCATCTGAGATCATATTTTAACCGTCGTTCTCCGCTTTGTGATAGTCTTGCCATGATTAGGGTTCATTATGCTATAGTGTTGACTTTCTGAATGTCGGTTTGACTCTTTGAACTCTGATTGTGCTTATCCAATTCTGGCTGTTCCTAAGCATGTATTTTACTGTCTATGATTACCGGTTACTCTGCTTTGCTTACCCCCACTCGGTTTTCCTCATTTCTTTGTGAAATTGAGTTTTTCTACTAAGTGTGGGGTAGGGTTTTAAGTTTGACTAATCTGGTTTCATTCTGGTTTTAGGAACACCACTTATGAGCGCAGGACCAAGGCACGACTCGATGCCGCCTCGAGCTCCAGAGCCTCCGCTCCCGTCACACCCGCCGTTCAAGGCCCTCCTCCAGCACTACCTCGCCGGCTGGGTACCATCGCACTATTGCTCGTCTACCTGACTTTTACTTCGAGTGCTTCCAGAAGATCGAGCATGTTCGGGAGCTAAGGTACGCCCTCTCTCCATGGAGTCCCTCAGCGAGCACGACGAGGACTACCACCGGAACGTGCATGACGCCCTAGCACCGGCCGGCCTCCTAGAGCTGACCACCATAGCTGCCGACTTCCCGGACATCGCCCTGCAGGAGTTCTGGGCGACCTTTGATCTGGATGAGCACAAGAGGAGGCAGGGCCAGAAGGTTGTTACCTTCTATCTGGGTGGAGTATACAGGACGCTCACCTATGATGAGTTTGCTGCTCATCTAGGTATCCCCTACGAGCACTATCATGGCCATCACCTCGGCTGGGGCGACGATGATGACGATGAGGCATACCATGCACTCTGAGCCACATGACTGGAGTGCCTGGCGATCGCCTTGGGGAGCACAACTCAGTTAAGTCGCTCTCTCACCCTCTCTTTAAATTTATTCATATGGTTTGGCGTAGATCTCTTTTATATGTTCCAGACAAGGATCGCCACCATATCCTCAAGGAGGAGCTTATGCTTCTCCGAGCCATCCGAGAGAGCTACCCTCTTCACCCCGGATGGGTGCTTGCTCGCATCTTCCGCCAGAAGACTAAGAGGCGGACGCCACCTCGTGCACTCCTGGGAGGTAACTTCATAGTTCAGCTCATCATCTCCTTCGGCATCAGCCATGAATATGGCCCGCACATTCCCCGACACCAAGTTAGGACCGTTGGAGGAGACTTAGCGGTTGAATACCACCTAGAGCTGGACCTCAGTCCCCAGGTGGTAGCAGATCCTCCCCTCCAGCATGTAACCGAGTCGGAGGAAGAGGATGATACTGAGCAGCAGCAGCCCCAGCCGCAGCCAGAATTCCATGACTGTATACCCTCGCCACATCATCAGGCAGGGTATGCACACCAGTCACCGCCGCACATTCCAGATCCATACCAGGCGCCTCACCCTCAGCACCGACCGCACCCCGCAGACATTGGTGAGCTGTATGAGCGACTGCAGGAGTGGCGCATCACCGACAACGCCACTCAAGAGGCGAGATGGACTATTATGCAGCAGCATATGCGCCGCGCCGACAGGTGGTATGAGGCACAGCTGGCGTGGCAACGTCAGCTCGGCGAGCACCTCCACTTTCCACCCCGACACCCCTGACCAGCCATGATCAGGTGGTGTCCTTTTCCTTGTTCTTTCTTTTTATTTATTCTTTTCGGATTTCGATCCACCTTTTTCTGTGTGGATCCGGGACACTTGTCCCAGTTTTCTTTTTATGTTTCATTTGTTTTTGTTTTGTAGGCAATAGGGAGATTCCCTTTGCTCCGCTCTGGTAGACCGCCTCCGCTCCGAGGACCCGTGCTCATCCCCTACGCCAATCATCTCGGTCCAGGTTCTTCTACTTCACTCTGAACTCTAATTTTAGTCCTGTGAGGACACAGTCCGATTTAAGTGTGGGGTAGGATGCTAGAGAACCTTGCATGAACTTGATTGCCCTTGATTGTGTTTTGTGTGTGCCTCGTGATTCCATTCCAGTCTCTCTAGCATTAGAATGGCTCAGTTCTTGATTTTTGATGTTAAGTTGTTGTTCAAACCTTCATAATGATGCTTAGACTGCTTAACCTAGAACTTGAGAACCAACTTGTGTACTTTGATGCTAAATTGCCTGGTCAGAACAAAATTTTTAAAATCACACTTGTAGTTGTAGCTTTGATTGCATGAAAATGACCGAATCCGACTAGCAAACCAACTGTGAGCTTTTGATCCATTGCACGTAACTTGCAATTTTAATTCTTTCTGAGTGGTTTTCTGTTTACTTGAATGAGTTAGAATTTGCATGAGACCTACTTGAGACTACACGATGACACGAGTTCTAGAAGGATAGGGGCACCTAGATTCAGCTACTAGCCAGATAGCCTACCTAACGATAAAATCCATTAGGTGTAGACCCTTGAGCTTGGCCTGTTCTTTCGGTTCGATAATACATTACAGCCATTTCCCATTTCTTTCATTCCCCGTTGATCCCCTGTGGTTGTAGTTCTAGATTGACCTACCAGAAGTCGGTTTGTGGTAACCTGCCTATAGCCATTAAACAGGTGGTCTTAGCTATTATGTCCAGATGTGTAAACCCCTCTAGCAACTAAAAGAAAGAATCAGCACAAAAAAAAAAGTCAAGTAAGAAAAGAAAGAAAATTTCGAAAAGAGAAAAGCAGAAAAAGAGAAAAGTTTCAAGTTTCTAGTTCAATAAAACGTTCTTCTCCCTACAAATGGAAGAACGAAGTCAAAAGAAAAGTTGAAAAGAAAAGAAAAGAGAAAAAATCGTGTAAAGAAAAAGAAAATAAGTGCTAGGTTGCTTGAGGGTATCATAGGACGAGCGTTCATTATTCCACCCGTGTCTGGTTAGACGGTAGGGAGCCATAGATTAGATTCGAGGGAAGTTAGTCGAAAGCTACACCGCACCAAGCCATCATCATACATTCCCATCATCCATCGCATCATAAACCCAAGGAGTGTCAAAAGCTACACCGCACCAAGTAGGGGAAACACTCTGAGGATCGCCAATTTGGTGAACCTAAGATCGTTGTTCGGGCTCAAACAAATAACTAACAAAGCTAACAAGCTAGGGTAGATCGTATTCCACGGGTCTTCTATGATTGACTACTCAAATAAGCTGGCAAATTACTCAGGTTTAAGCACTTTGTGCGTGGTGTGAGTTCCACGACTTCTAAATCTAAGAAATGCAGAGAAATTAAAAATTGAAACTAAGAACAGAATGGAAATTGGTTGGTTAAAACAGAGATGACAGACGAACTTAGACTTTGAATCCCCCTTCGTTCCCCAGAGCATTGGCAATCAACAGATCAGCGGATTTCGATTCTCATTCAATCAATTCTAAGACACCACCATAACTCCTTACCCTTAGGTTTAAGACCGGCGAACGTTCGCTCTATCCGTTCTAGCTACCAAGATTAATTAGTCGCCCGGGTACGGTCGCCTCTCGCAACGACTTAACTTAACTGGTGGAACTACTAACGATTTATGAGTTACTCTTGCAGTGGATTAACCCTAACCGGTTCCTACGAAAGGCACGCTCCAATTATAAGGTTAATTGTTCAATTTGATGTTTTAAAGTAAGGCGAGCGTTCGCTTCTATCCTTAGCTTAACAAGAATCTAATCTAGATGATCAATCCAGACAAGAAACATGAACAATGAAGAACAAATCAAACATGAAAGAGAAACTAATTGAACTTCGAATCTAATCACCGCTGATCCGTGACCGCTTTAAAGCCCTGGGTCACTTAGGGTTCATCTAGTCTAAGCTCTAAGAGTTTAGCTACGCATATTCATCACAAAAGAATCAAAGACAAAGAAAGAATTCATCATGCAAAGGAAGAACAGAAAAGTATCTGAAAAACCTAATTAAGATGACTCCGGCAGAACTTCGATCTTCCGGTAGACTGTAATCCTAGCTCCGAGTCTCCGAGATGGAAGGGATGGCGTCACGATCTCTTTCCGGCTCTTCGAACTCTAAACTCTATGCTTCAGAACTTCAGAGAATTCTGAAGTTCGGTGATTATGATTTATTATGAGGTATATTCTCAGATTTTGGGCTCCCAGTTAAGTATTTATACTTAACCCTAATTCAGCCGGATTTTGCCTGATATTTTCGCCGAAAATACTAGGGTATTTTCCGAAAATCTTGGTGTAAATGGGGAGCCCGCCGGTTGATTTCTCCTGTAATTTTCGGTCCAATAGTTTTCGGTCGAAAACTTAGGGTTTTCGCCGAAAACTTCCTTCAGTCGGCATCAGTGATTTTGTGCATGTATTTTCGCCGAAAATGCTAGGGTATTTTCGGCGAAAATTCCTTTGTAAACCGGGCAAGAATTGTTTCGACTTGATTGGCTCTTTGGATCGTTTCCCGGTTCAATTCCTCGAGGTTCCAACGCTTTAGACACGTCCTTGGCTACTTTATTTGACGGCAAAAACCTGTGCTAACATAAAACACTAGAAAACTATCAAATAGACCCGAAACGGGCCAAGGTAACACAAATGGCACGAGATAGGGCAATTGATTGAATATTCGTTATTCTACCCTAAAAACCATGTCTTAAGCAAGGAAATGTCGCTTAAATGAGGCTGATAATCACGTGAATTCGAGTGTCATCAAAATACCCCACACTTAAGCTTTTGCCTGTCCTCAAGCAAACTGAATAGAAACGCTCATGTTCACAAATGATAAGATCGATTAAATTGGAGTTCAATCAAACACAATGAATTATTAGACAGATAGATCCTAGAACAAGAAACCTAACATGCATACAGATCAGCCAAACTACCTGGTCTCACTAATAAACTGCACACGACAAGTAGTAGCAACCAATTATGCACGAATTTAACCTGACCGACCAGACTCCTAACACAGGATATATTTAGTATAATGGGAGCTCTCACTCTCTGTGTTTAAGGACGTGTTTCTGCTCTCAATCATTTTCTGTTACTGAATTCTGTCATAAGTTTGCAATTCAACCACATCTCCACCACTGTGACAACACGAGTATCTAGTCAAGAAGGACTTCCCTGCTAGGACTGTAACGAATTCTACACTACTTGGGTTTATGATGCGATGGATGATGGGAATGTATGATGATGGCTTTGTGCGGTGTAGCTTTTGACTAACTTCCCTCGAATCTAATCTGTGGCTTCCTACCGTCTAACCAGACACGGGTGGAATAATGAACGCTCGTCCTATGATACCCTCAAGCAACCTAGCACTTTTATTATTTTTCTTTACACAATTTTTCTGACTTTTCTTTTGACTTCGTTCTTCCATTTGTAGGGAGAAGAATGTTTTATTGAACTTAAAAACTTGAAACCTTTTTGGCTTTTTCCGATTTTTCTTCTTTTCATCATTTTTTTTTCAAAACTTGCTTCTTTTCTTCTTTTTCTATTTTTTTTCTTTTGTGCTGATTTATCTTTTAGTTGCTAGAGGGGTTTACACGTCTGGACATAATAGCTAAGACCACTTGTTTAATGGCTATAGGCAGGTTACCACAAACCGACTTCCGGTAGGTCAATCTAGAGCTACAACCACATGGGATCAACGGGGAATGAAATAAACCGAAAGAACAGGCCAAGCTCAAGGGTCTACACCTAATGGATTTTATCGTTAGGTAGGCTATCTGGCTTAGTAGCTGAATCTAGGTGCCCCTATCATTCTAGAACTCGTGTCATCGTGTGGTCTCGAGTAGGTCTCATGAAAATTCTAACTCATTCAAGCAAACAGAAAACCACTCAAAAAGAATTAAAATTGCAAGTTACGTGCAATGGATCAAAAGCTCACAGTTGGTTTGCTATTCGGATTCGGTCATTTTCATGTAATCAAGGCTACAAACTACAAGTGTGATTTCAAAAATTCTATTCTGACCAGGCAATTTAGCATCAAAGTATACAAGTTGGTTCTCAAGTTCTAGGTTAAGCAGTCTAAGCATCATTATGAAAGTTTGAACAAAAACTTAACATCAAAAATCAAGAACTGAGCCATTCTAATGCTAGAGAGACTGGAAAGGAATCACGAGGCACACAGAAAACACAATCAAGGGCAATCAAGTTCATGCAAGGTTCTCTAGCATCCTACCCCACACTTAAATCGGACTGTGTCCTCACAGGACTAATTCTAGAGTTCAGAGTGAATTAGAAGAACCTGGACTGAGATGGTTGGTGTAGGGGATGAGCACGCACTACAAGAAAATGTTAGTTTAACAGCGACAGTTTAACAGCGGCCATTTTTTGGCCGCTGTTAAATTACTAAATTCGTGTAATTTAACAGCGGCCACTAAGCCGCTGTTAAATTATTACATTTAACAGCGGCTTGTGTCCGCTGTTAAATTAATTCACGCGGATCGCTAATCTCGGCGTCGGATCTAAACTAAAGAAACACAAACTCTTTAATCTCGGCAGTCCAATTCTTTCTTCCACTCTTCTCCGATTTCACGATTCCCTCCGCCATCAACCTCCTTCTTCTCCGATTTCCTGAATCCAAGCCGCCATCAACCCCCATTCTTCCACTCCTCTCCGATTTCTCAACTCTCTTCGTCGGAAATCTAAATCCAAGCCGCCGTCCGTCGACATCGCCATCAACCTCTTTCTTCCACGCTTCCGTCATTGTCGCCGTCAACCTTCATCCTTCCACTTCCACTTCCACGTCAACCTTCATCCGTCGCCGCCGCGTTTTCATTCAACTTGTTGTCCAGAAGTCGCCGCCGCGTCAACCTTCATCTGTCGCCGCCACGTCTTCATTCCACTTGTTGTCCAGAAGTCGCCGCCGCGTCAACCTTCATCCGTCGTCGCCGCCGCGTCTTCATTCCACTTTCTAAATAATCTCGGCCACCGCTGCTTCATCCTCGATTGAGGAACCCATCGTCGCTGCTTCATCCTCGAGTCAGAAACCCACTACCGGAGACGCGTTCTGAAATATGGTCTGCCGCCGGAGCTCTGGCTCTATCGCCAGAGCTCCGACTATTAATTTAATCGGAGAACTAATTTAACAGCAGCCCATGGCCGCTGTTAAAATATTCAGTTTAACCGCGGCCACTTTTTGCCGCTGTTAATTGATTTTTACATTGGCCAATTTAACAGCGGCCTGTGGCCGCTGTTAAAGTTATTTAACGCGGCCATGGCCGCTGTTAAATTGTATTCCTGCCACTGTTAAATTGTCAGTTTCCTGTAGTGACGGGTCCTCGGAGCGGAGGGAATCTACCGAAGCGAAGCAAAGGGAATCTCCCTACTGCCTACAAAACAAAAACAAATGAAACATAAAAAGGAAACCGGGACAAGTGTCCCAGATCCACACAGAAAAAATTTGGATCGAAATCCGAAAATAATAAATAGAAAGAAGGGACAAGAAAGAGGATACAACCCAGTCACTGCTCGTCAGGCGCGCCAGGAGGTGGGAAGTGGAGGAAATCGCCGAGCTGACGTTGCCACTCCATCTGTGCCTCATACCGCCTATCAGCGCGGTGCATATGTTGCTGCATAATAATCCATCTCGCCTCTTGAGTGGCGTTATCGGTGATGCGCCACTCCTGCAGTCGCTCATACAGCTCTCCAACATCCGCGGGGTGCGGGTGAGGCTGCGGGTGAGGTGCCTGGTATGGATCTGGGATGGCCGGCGGTGACTGGTGTACATACCCTGCCTGATGGTGTGGCGAGGGAGTATGGTCATGAGACTCTGGCTTGTACTGAGGCTGGGACTCCTCAGAATCATTTTCTTCCTCCGACTCATCCTCGTACTGGAGGGGAGGATCTGCTGCTACCTGGGGACTGAAGTCTAGCTCGAGGTCGTAGTCTACCGCCAAATCTCCTCCAACAGTGCGTACTCTGTGGCGTGGGATGTTCGGGCCATATTCATGGCTGAGGCCGAAGGAGATGATGAGCTGGCTGATGAAGTTGCCCCCCAGGAGTTAGCGAGGTGGCATCCTCCTCTTGGTCTTCTGGCGGAAGATGCGAGCAAGCACCCATCCGGGGTGAAGAGGGTAGCTCTCCCGGATGGCGCGAAGAAGCACAAGTTCCTCCTCGCTGATACGGTGGCGGTCCTTCTCTGGAGCATATAATAGCTATCTACGCCAAACCATATGAATGAATCTATAGAGAGGGTGAGAGAGGGACTTAACTGAGTTATGGTCCGAGAGACAATCGCCGGGCACTCCAGTCATGTGGCTCCAGAGTGCGTGGTATGCCTCTCCGTCGTCCTCGTCGTCCGTCCAGCCGAGGTGATGATCGTGGTAATGCTCGTAGGGGATGCCTAGATGAGCTGCAAACTCATCATAGGTGAGGTTCATGTACACCCCGCCCAGGTAGAAGGAAACAACCTTCTTGCTCTGCCTCCTCTTGTGCTCGTCCACATCAAAGGTGGCCCAAAACTCCTGGAGAGCGACGTCTGGGAAGTCGGAAGCTATGGTGGTCAGCTCTAGGAGGCCGGCCGGTGCCAGGGCGTCGTGCACGTTCCGGTGGTAGTCCTCATTGTGATCGTGCAGGGACTCCATGGAGAGTGGTCGAACATTAGCTCCAGGAATGTGCTCGAGCCTCTGGTAGCACTGAAAGTAGTAGTCGGGTAGACGAGCGACAGTGCGATGGCGCCCAGCACGGCCAGGGAATGCTGGTGGAGGGCCCTGGACGGCGGGTGTGACGGGAGCGGGGGCTCTGGAGCTCGAGGCGGCGTCAAGTCTCTGCTTGGTCCTGCGCTCATAAGTGGTGTTCCTAAACAAGAAAACAAACCAGATTAGTCAAACTAAAACCCTACCCCACACTTAGTCGAAAAACTCAATTTCTCAAAGAAATGAGGAAAACCGAGTGGGGGTAAGCAAATAAGATTAACCAGTAATCACGAACAATAAAATACATGCTCAGGAACAGCCAGAATGGAATTAGCACAGTCAGAGTTCAGAAGTCAAACCGACATTCAAAAAGTCAACATAATCGAATAGTGAACCCTAATTATGGCAAGACTATCACAATGCGGAGAATGACGGTAAAATATGATCTCAGATGGCAAACACAATAATTTGAACGAGTATGAGCACATAGGGCAGCCAAATGATCAAAAACAGTTTATGGTCAAACCGACATTTCTCAAAAGTCAACCTCACAAGGAATAGGACTTAGTCATAGCAACACATGATCAAACGATATAACAATTATGACGATACTCCCTAAGCATGCTAGAACAGTTCAACAAGTTCAGCAAACCTAGTTCACACGAAATCAGTCGGCACGCAAATTGAGGCAAACCAAAAAGTCAACCGAAAGTCAACCCTGACGAAATTCAGCAATAAACATGTCAAACGATTCGCAATGAAAAGTTCTACAATTTACCTTGAAGCCATGGATGCTAAAAACGAACAGATTGGGAGAAATCGGAGAAAAATTGCAAGTTTTAGGGTTTGGGTGAACTAGAGCTGTAGAGCTCCGATTCGGTTGTTCTAGGGCTTAAAATGATCGAAAATGGGAGGGGAAGGGAGCGGCGGTGGCAACGGTCGGCGGCGGTGAGAAATGGTGGTGGCGGTCGGGTTTGAGAAAACAGGGGATGGTTTTCGGCTTTGGTTCGAAAATGAAGTGAGGAAAGAGAGAGGGCTGAAACCGGATTTTAAAGTGAATAGTTTGTTGATTTTCAAAGACATTTTCGGCGGAAATAAGTGCAAGTTTTCGCCAAAAATGTTAGTTAAAAAGTACTGCCGGTTTTCAAAAGAAATTTTCGCCGAAAACATTAATACATTTTCGCCGAAAATGTGAAACAGGAACGTTTGGAAAACTCTGTGGGATTTCAAAGATAATTTTCGCCGAAAATATGGGTTATTTTCGCCGAAAATACTGAACTCTACGATTGAACATATTTTCGCAATCCCGACAAACTTAAGAAAATCACAGTTAAATCCACAAAAATCGAAAAGACCTCAATCGACTTGCAACTGACACTATGACACGCAGACTACACACGAAAAATATGAAAACAAACAAACTGACACTTTTGGCTCCCCCGAACCAACTCTAAAACACTAAGGTAGACACAAATAAAAAACGGACTCCAGCCGTGGGTTGCCTCCCACGAAGCACTCTTTTATTAACGTCCTTGAGCTGGACGATACTTGGACGGTATTAGGAGACATCCCAACTCAGATTCTCCTTAACGCTGGCATCGGAGTTCATAAAGTAGAGCTTCGGGGCTTCTCTGGTGAGCATGAATTTCTTCCCGTTCGCTTGTAAGAGCTTGGAACGTCCGTCGGGAAAGTGGTCAGTGATCTTGAATGGTCCGAATAGTTCTGTCAAGGGATCATATTCCACAAGGAAGACAGTGGACGAAATGAGAATGATCGCTCCTTCTTTTCTTCAACCTCCGGCTTGATATCACCAGGATCGGTGATCGTCAGTATTTCCTTAGGAGATGCTTTTGGCTTCTCCTTCCATACTTGTTTCGGCGCCGGTAGCTCGGAACGAATTGGTGGTGCAGCTGGCTCGGTGGAAAGTGGCGGCACAACTGGTCTCCAGACCATGTGAGTCTTCGTCTTCTTGTACTTTCCCCAAGGTCTACTAGGTTTTGTGCTCGGTGGCTTAGGAGAGGCTTTCAGTTCCTTCTTCTTTGGCGGATTTTGAGGAGCAGATTTCGGTTTCTGCTTGGTAATCTGTCCAGCACCTGCAACAGCAATTGATCTAGGCACACTAGAAGAGATATCAGTAATAGAGTTGACCGGAGTCAACTCCACAGTTTCAACAGCTAAACAATGAAATTCTTCATTCTTAGGATTATATTTCATTCCGTCTTTAAGGCGGAACGTGACAGTTTCTTTACCAACCCTCAAAGTTAAAGAATCATTTGGAGCGTTAATTTGCATTCCAGTAGTAGCCATGAAAGGTCGTCCTATGAGAATGGTAGAATCATCCTTACTAGTGTCAATGATAACAAAGTCAGCTAAGAACGTGAAAGGACCACATTTAGTAACAACGTCTTTGATTTCTCCCCTAGGAGTTTTAAGTGATCTATCAGCAAAGATAAGTTGCATACTAGGTGGTTCAAGTTCTCATAGGTTCAATTTTTCATATAGACTCATAGGCATAACATTAACAGATGCGCCAAGATCAACCAAACAACGTTCTATCTCAACATCATTAATAACAAGAGGTAGAGTGAAAGAACCAGGATCAGAGCACTTAGCTGGATATAGAGAGGACGGTTTCTTGATACGAGCATCAGGATATCCTTCTTTATTCCCCTTCATGCCAGTCTCGATCCTTGCATTCAGCAGCAATGCTCTTGGAAAAGGAGGCTTCACGACGTACGGTGCAAGAGGAGGATCTTCCTCCTTAGGCGCCACTTGTAGTGTTTCCTTCTTCTCTTGAGATTCAGCGATCCTGCGTAAAATAGAACAAGCATCAGCAGATAAGCTTGTAAATTTTCTAACAGATACCATCTTGGCTTGCTCCTTTCTCGGATTCGGCTCTGTCTGGCTCGGAAGTTGGCCAAATGGTCGACCAGATGCTAGCATGCTCGAGATGTTGTTCACAGCTTGCTCAATTCTTTGACCGGCTGCTATCTGTTCTTGATTGAGAAGAGCTTGAGCTTTAAACTGACTGTCATGATCATCGAGTCTGGTGATATCTGGCTAAGCTTCTTGTCCAGGTCACTGACATTGTTGCTGTCCTGGATAGGTGTTATTCAAATATTGATTCTGGCGATTGCCAGGAGCAGTTCCATAGTTACCCGGATTGCGGTGCGGCGGCTGGTAGACACCTGTCAGCGGATTGTTAGGCTTCTGATCCTGAGCTGGACCAGCCGGGCGGTTATTCTGGTTCTGGTTATGGTTGGCGCCAGCATTGTAGGGAGGTCTGTCTTGATAGTTCCCTTGCTGCCTGAAGTTGCGGTAGCCAGCATAACCATTCTGATTATTAACGAAGCCTTGTTGAACGAAATTTACCTCTTCTGCGGACCAGACTTCTGTCTTACCAAAATTCTGGCATCGGCCTCCGTTATGTGCGCAAGCTCCACACCATTCGCAATCGGCAACATAGACAGAAGCTGTCGGCGGTTTGACTAGTGTGGTAGACTTCTGTAAATGCTTCTCTACTTCGGCCTTGATAGCTGCTTCGAGATCGAGCTTGCTCCTTGATCCTTCAGATTGTCGTTCCCAGTTCCTTGACTTGGAAGCACAGTTTGCGAAGTGAAGAAGAGCAGTTTCGGGTGTGAGTGTAGTGCAATCCCCTTCAGCTAGAGAATTGACCCACTTGGCAGATTCTTCTCGAAGACCTCGAGCAAAGATTTCAGCTAACTGCCTCTGCTCGAATCCATGATGAGGGCAGTTGTAGAGAAGTTCTTGGAATCGATTCCAAGTATCATATAAGCTTTCTCCTTCTTTCTGGGAGAATCTGGCAATGCTGTCCTTGATGGCTGTTGTTCTGGCCGGAGGGAAGTATTCTTCAACGAAATCCTGAGCCAGAGTATCCCAATTAGTGTAATATCCAGGTGGTTTGCCAGTAAGCCACCTCTTAGCAGCGCCTTTCAGAGAGAACGGGAAAGCTCTCAAACAAAGAGTATTCTTGTCGAGGTTTCCGTTCTTGAAAGTACTGCAGAGATCAAGGAAGTCTGCAAGATGAGTGCACGGATTGTCTAGGGGCCTGCCTTCGAACTGTAGATCCCTAGAGATCATAGTCAAGAATGGAATCTTGATCTCATAGTCAGGATCTCCTTCAATGCGCAGTATGACAATGGCAGATCGAACGCTAGTCGCGCTCGGCTTGTTGTAATCAGCTAGACTTTTTGTGCAGGCGGCGGTGGTGGATTTCTGCCTGGTGGTGGTGGTGGTGGTGGTAATTGATCAGTCATGGCAGGAGATGGAGGAAGTGAAAATGACTCGGTGTATGAAACGGATGTAGGTGATGGTAAAGGTGAAGATGAGGGACTCTCCTTCAGTTCCTCAATCTTAATCGGAGTGACGGGTGGAAGTGGATTGGTTCTGCTTCTCCTTAGAATCTGTGATTGTCGAGGTGGAGCAGAACTGCTTGGTCTCTCTACACTCTTAGCCTTGTCGGTTTGAGAGCGAGTCCAAGGGCGGCGATGCATACACCTGTGACAAACCTACAAATAACAAAAACAAACAAAAACCAGTGTAAAATCAAAGTGGGTGGAAAAGTGAAAGATGGAAAATAGAAGAATAAATTGCCAGTTCTTCTTTCAAACAATCAAAAGAAGTCCCCGGCAACGGCGCCAATTTGGTGAACCTAAGATCGTTGTTCGGGCTCAAACAAATAAATAACAAAGCTAACAAGTTAGGGTAGATCGTATTCCACGGGTCTTCTATGATTGACTACTCAAATAAGCTGGCAAATTACTCAGGTTTAAGCACTTTATGCGTGGTGTGAGTTCCACGACTTCTAAATCTAAAAATGCAGAGAAATTAAAAATTGAAACTAAGAACAGAATGGAAACTGGTTGGTTAAAACAGAGATGACAGACGAACTTAGACTTTGAATCCCCCTTCGTTCCCCAGAGCATTGGCAATCAACAGATCAGCGGATTTCGATTCTCATTCAATCAATTCTAAGACACCACCATAACTCCTTACCCTTAGGTTTAAGACCGGCGAACGTTCGCTCTATCCGTTCTAGCTACCAAGATTAATTAGTCGCCCGGGTACGGTCTCCTCTCGCAACGACTTAACTTAACTGGTGGAATTACTAACGATTTATGAGTTACTCTTGCAGTGGATTAACCCTAACCGGTTCCTACGAAAGGCACGCTCCAATTATAAGGTTAATTATTCAATTTGATGTTTTAAAGTAAGGCGAGCGTTCCCTTCTATCCTTAGCTTAACAAGAATCTAATCTAGGTGATCAATCCAGACAAGAAACATGAACAATGAAGAACAAATCAAACATGAAAGAGAAACTGATTGAACTTCGAATCTAATCACCGCCGATCCGTGACCGCTTTAAAGCTCTGGGTCACTTAGGGTTCATCTAGTCTAAGCTCTAAGAGTTTAGCTACGCATATTCATCACAAAAGAATCAAAGACAAAGAAAGAGTTCATCATACAAAGGAAGAACAGAAAAGTATCTGAAAAACCTAATTAAGACGACTCCGGCAGAACTTCGATCTTCCGGTAGACTGCAATCCTAGCTCCGAGTCTCCGAGATGGAAGGGATGGCGTCACGATCTCTTTCCGGCTCTTCGAACTCTAAACTCTCTGCTTCAGAACTTCAGAGGATTCTGAAGTTCGGTGATTATGATTTATTATGAGGTATATTCTCTGATTTTGGGCCGCCGGTTAAGTATTTATACTTAACCCTAATTCAGCCGGATTTTGCCTGATATTTTCGCCAAAAATCTTGGTGTAAATGGGGAGCCCGCCGGTTGATTTCTCCTGTAATTTTCGGTCCAATAGTTTTCTGTCGAAAACTTAGGGTTTTCGCCGAAAACTTCCTTCTGTCGGCATCAGTGATTTTGTGCATGTATTTTCGCCAAAAATGCTAGGGTATTTTCGGTGAAAATTCCTTTGTAAACCGGGCAGGAATTATTTCGACTTGATTGGCTCCTTGGATTGATTCCGGTTCAATTCCTCGAGGTTCCAACACTTTAGACACGTCCTTGGCTAGTTTATTTGACGGCAAAAACCTATGCTAACATAAAAACACTAGAAAACCATCAAATAGACCCGAAACGGGCCAAGGTAACACAAATGGCACAAGATAGGGCAATTGATTGAATATTCGTTATTCTACCGTAAAAACCATGTCTTAAGCAAGGAAATGTCGCTTAAATGAGGCTGATAATCACATCAATTCGAGTGTCATCAATACACGAACTAAACTTATTCTCCCACTCGTCCGAGACCAAAGCACGATCTAGTCTAGAAAGCGAAGCGTGTTCCTGTAAATTAGAGAAAGTGAAAGACGCACCGTTCAAAGGTAAATCAATGATCCCAAACTCATCAATAAAATCATTAAAAGCTTCCATCTCTGTCGCGGATCTAAAACCATTCGACACCTCCTCTAGATTCCTGACCAAGTTAAAGTCACCCAACAGACAGAAAGGAAACCTCCACCAACTCAAGACATCCCGTAATTCCCGCAGAAAATCCTCCTTGTCCTCCACATAAACCGGACCATAAACGTTGCACAACATCCAAACGAAATCGTCCGCCACATTCCTAGACAACGTCATTGATGAAACGCTGCAGAGCGGTGATCAAATACTACAAAGCTAAAAAGAGCTAAGCAGATTGTATTCCAGGGGTCTTCTAAGATTGACTACTTCAAAACTGGCAAAATACTCGAATGCAAGCAAGTTGTGCGTGGTGTGAGTTCCACGACTTCTAAATCTATGAAATGCAGAGAAATTTAAAATTAAAATAAAGCAGATTGGAAATTAGGGTTTGGAAACAGAGATGACAGACGAACTTAGACTTTGAATCCCCCTTCGTTCCCCAGAGCATTTGCAATCAACAGATCAGCGGATTTCGATTCTCATTCAATCAATTACTAAGACACCACCATAACTCCTTACCCTTAGGTTTAAGACCGGCGAACGTTCGCTCTATCCGTTCTAACTACCAAGATTAACTAGCCGCCCGGGTACGGTCGCCTCTCGCAACGACTTAATTAGCTGGTGCAATTACTAATGATTAATGAGTTACTCTTGCAGTGGATTAACCCTAACCGGTTCCTACGAAAGGCACGCTCCAATTATAAGGTTAATTGTTCAATTCGATGTTCTAAAGTAAGGCGAGTGTTTGCTTCTATCCTTAGCTTAACCAGAATCTAATCTAGGTGATCAATCCAGACAAGAAACATGAACAAAGAAGAACAAATCAAACATGAATGAGAAACTGATTGAATTTCGAATCTAATCACCGCCGATCCGTGACCGCTTTAAAGCCCTGGGTCACTTAGGGTTCATCTAGTCTAAGCTCTAACGAGTTTAGCTACTCATGACTATTACAAAAGAAACAAAGACAAAGAGAGAGTTCATCATCCAGAGGAAGAACAGAAAAGAATCTGAAAAACCTAATTGAGACGACTCTGAATGACTTCGATCTTCGGTAAATAACACTCCTAGCTCTGATTCGTCGAGGTGGAAGGGATGGCGTCACGATCTCTCTCCGGCTCTTCGAACTCTAACTCTTCGCTCCAGAACTTGAGAGGATTCTCTGAATTCTGATCTCGAAAAGTTGTATTTTACGAATTATGATATGATCCTTCTTTTGGGCCGCCGGGTTAAGTATTTATACTTAACCCTAATCAGCCGGATTTCTTCTAATATTTTCGCCGAAAATAGTGAATTATTTTCGCCGAAAATATGCTTGTGAATGGAAGTCCTGCCGGCTGATTCTCCTGTGATTTTCGTTTCGGTCCGAAAACCCAACGGTTTCGCCGAAAACTTCTTTGGCTGAGCATCAGTGAATTGTTCTTGCATTTTCGCCGAAAACCATAGGCCATTTTCGCCAAAAATGTAAGTGTGAACGGGCAGACTTTTGGTTTGACTTGATCAGCTCCTTGGATCGATTCCGGTTTATTCCTCGAGGTTCCAACGCCTTAGACACGTCCATGGCTACTTTATTTGACGGAAAAAACCTGTGCTAACACAAAAATACTAGAAAACCATCAAATAGACCCGAAACGGGCCAAGGTAACACAAATGGCACGAGATACGGCAATCGATTGAATATTCGTTATTCTACCCTAAAAACCATGTCTTAAGAAAAGAAATGTCGCTTAAATGAGGCTGATAATCACGTCAAATCGAGTGTCATCAAATACCCCACACTTAAGCTTTTGCTTGTCCTCAAGCAAACTGAATAGAAACGCTCATGTTCATAAATGATAAGATCGATTAAATTGGAGCTCAATCAAACACAATGAATTATTAGACAGATCGATCCTAGAACAAGAAACCTAACATGCATACAGATCAGCTAAACTACCTGGTCTCACTAATAAACTGCACACGACAAGCAACCAATTATGCACGAATTTGACCTGACCGACCAGACTCCTCACACAGGATATATATAGTACAATGGGGACTCTCACTCTCTGTGTTTAAGGACGTGTTTCTGCTCACGATCATTTTCTGCTACCGAATTCTGTCATAGGTTTGCATTTCGACCACATCTCCACCACTGTGACAACACGAGTATCTAGTCAAGAAGGACTTCCCTGCTAGGACCGTAATGAAATCTACACTACTCGGGTTTATAATGAGATGCATGATGGGAATGAATGATGATGGCTTTGTGTGGTGTAGCTTTCGACTAACTTCCCTCGAATCTAATCTATGGCTTCCTACCGTCTAACCAAACACGGGTGGAATAATGAATGCTCGTCCTATGATACCCTCAAGCAACCTAGCACTTATTTTCTTTTACAAACACACATTTTTTCTTCTTTTCTTCTTTTGAACTTTTCTTTTGACTTCGTTCTTCCATTTGTAGGGCGAAGAACGTTTTATTGAACTAAAACTTTGAACTTTTTCTGAATTTTCTTTTCTTCACTATTTTTTCGAAATTTGCTTCTTTTCTTACTTTACTTTTTTTTTTCTTTTGTGCCGATTTTTCTTTTAGTTGCTAGAGGGTTTACACGTCTGGACATATTAACTAAGACCACCTGTTTAATGGCTATAGGCAGATTACCACAAACCGACTTCCGGTAGGTCAATCTAGAACTACAACCACAGGGGATCAACATGGAATGAAAGAAATGGGAAATGGCTGTAATGTATTATCGAACCGAAAGAACAGGCCAAGCTCAAGAGTCTAAACCTAGTGGAGTTTATCGTTTGGTAGGCTATCTGGCTTAGTAGCTGAATCTAGGTGCCCCTATCCTTCTAGAACTCGTGTCATCGTGTGGTCTCGAGTAGGTCTCATGCAAATTCTAACTCATTCAAGTAAACAGAAAACCACTCAGAAAGAATTAAAATTGCAAGTTACGTGCAATGGATCAAAAGCTCACAGTTGGTTTGCTAGTCGGATTCGGTCATTTTCATGTAATCAAGGCTACAAACTACAAGTGTGATTTTAAAAATTCTGTTCTGACCAGGAAATTTGGCATCAAAGTATACAAGTTGGTTCTCAAGTTCTAGGTTAAGCAGTCTAAGCATCATTATGAAGGCTTGAACAACAACTTAACATCAAAAGTCAAGAACTGAGCCATTCTAATGCTAGAGAGACTGGAATGGAATCACGAGGCACACATAAAACACAATCATGGGAAATCAAGTTCATGCAAGGTTCTCTAGCATCCTACCCCACACTTAAATCGGATTGTGTCCTTACAGGACTAATTCTAGAGTTCAGAGTGAAGTAGAAGAACCTGGACCGAGATGATTGGCGTAGGGGATGAGCACGGGTCCTCGGAGTGGAGGGAATCTACCCAAGTGAAGCAAATGGAATCTCCCAACTGCCTACAAAACAAAAACAAATAAAACATAAAAAGGAAACCGGGACAAGTGTCCCGGATCCACACAAAAAAAAGTTGGACCGAAATCCAAAAAGAATAAATAAAAAGAAAGGACCAGAAAAGGAATACAACCCAATCACTGCTGGTCTGGTGAACCGGTACTCGCCGAGCTGACATTGCCACGCCAGTTGTGCCTCATATCGCCTGTCGGCGCGGCGCATATGTTGCTGCATAATAGTCCATCTCGCCTCTTGAGTGGCGTTGTCGGTGATGCGCCACTCCTGCAGTCGCTCGTACAACTCTCCAACATCCGCGGGGTGGTGTCGGGGCTGCTGGGGAGGCGCCTGGTATGGATCGGGAATGTGCGGCGGCGACTGGTGAGCATACCCTACCTGATGATGTGGCGAGGGTATATAGTCTTAGAACTCTGGCGGCGGCTGGGGCTGCTCCTGCTCAGCATCATCTTCTTCCTCCGACTCGACCATAGGCTGGAGTGGAGGATCTGCTGCTACATGGGGACTGAGGTCGAGTTCTAAGTCGTACTCAACCGCTAAGTCTCCTCCAACAGTCCTAACTCGGTGTCGTGGAATGTTCGGGCCATATTCATGGCTGATGCCGAAGGAGAGGATGAGCTGCCCTATGAAGTTACCCCCCAGGCGTCTGCGAGGTGGCGTCTTCCTCCTGGTCTTCTAGCGGAAGATGCGAGCCAGTACCCAGCCGGGGTGTAGAGGGTAGCTCTCTCGGATGGCTCGAAGAAGCATGAGCTCCTCCTTGAGGATATGGTGGCGATCCTTATCGGGTACATATAAAAGGGATCTACGCCAGACCATATGAATAAATTTAAAGAGAGGGTGAGAGAGGGACTTAACTGAGTTGTTCGCCCCGAGGCGATCGCCAGGTACGCCTGTCATGTGGCTCCAGAGCGCGTGGTATTCCTCCTCGTTATCATCTTCGCCCCAGCCTAGATGATGATCGTGATAATGCTCGTAGTGGATGCCAAGATGAGCAGCAAACTCGTCGTAGGTGAGCTACCTGTACACCCCACCAAGATAGAAGGTCACAACCTTCTGGTGCTGCTTCCTCTTGTGCTCATCCAGATCAAAGGTCGCCCAGAACTCCTGGAGGGCAATGTCTGGGAACTCGGCAGCGATGGTGGTCAGCTCGAGGAGACCTGCCGGTGCTAGGGCGTCATGCACATTCCGGTGGTAATCCTCATCATGATCATGGAGGGACTCCATGGAGAGAGGGCGCACGTCAGCCCACGAATGTGCTCGATCTTCTGGAAGCACTCAAAGTAGAAGTCAGGTAGATGGGCGATAGTGCGATGGTATCCAGCCCGACGAGGGAGTGCGGGTGGAGACCCAAAACGGCGGGTGTGACGGGGGCGGCAGCTCCTGAGCTCGAGGCGCCATCAAGTCCGCCTTAGTCCTGCGCTCATAAGTGGTGTTCCTAAAACCAGAGTGAAACCAGATTAGTCAACTAAAACCCTACCCCACACTTAGTAGAAAAACTCAATTTCACAAAGAAATGAGGGAAACTAAGTGGGGTAAGCAAAGCGGAGTAACGGTAATCATAGACAGTAAAATACATACTTAGGAACAGCCAGAATCGGATAAGCACAATCAGGGTTCAAAAAGTCAAACCGACATTTAGAAAGTCAACATTTATAGCACAATGAACCCTAATCATGGCAAGACTATCACAACTTGGGGAATGACGGTAAAATATGATCTCAAATGGCAAGCACGATAATCTGAACGAGAATGAACACAAACGACAGCCAAACGAACAAATACAGTTCCTGGTCAAACCGACATTTATCACAAGTCAACATAACAAAGAATCAATCGTAGGCATAGCAACACATGATCAAATGATATGGAAATTAAGCACGGAACTCCCTAAGCATGCTAGAACAGTTCTATAAGTTCAGCTAACCTAGTTCACACGAAAACAGTCGGCACGCAAATCGAGGCAAACCGAAAAGTCAACCGAAAGTCAACCCCGACGAAATTCAGCAATCCATATGTTGAAAGATTCGTATTGAAAAGTTCTACAACTTACCTTGAAGCCATGACTGCTAAAAATGAACGGGTTGGGAGGAATCGGTGAGAAACTTTGAAAACGAGGGTTTCGGTGAACTGGAGCTGTAGAGCTCCGATTTGGCTGTTCAAGGGCTCGATGGAATCGGAAAGAGGAGGGGAAAGGGGCGGTGGTGGGAAACGGCGTCGATGGCAGTTTTAAAGAGGGGTGGCGGCGGCGATTTGAAAAAGAAAAGGGGAAGGGCGGTTTTCGGTTTTATGTTCGAAAATGAGATAAGGGAAGAGAGAGGATGGACCGAGTTTTTAAAATGAAAATGTGGCTGATTTTCAAGGTATTTTCGGCGAAAATAAAGGGGTGTTTTCGCCGAAAATAGGAGTTAAAATGGCTCGCCGAAAACACTCAACTTTTCGAACCAAAAATATGAAACAGGAGATCGGGTTCGAAAATTCTAAAACGATTTCGCTGAAAATAGGGTTTAATTTTTCGCCGAAAATTTTGAACTATTCGGGTTAAAATATTTTCGCAAATCCGGCCAACTTCAGAAAATCAAAGTTAAATCCACAAAAATCGGAACGACCTCAATCAACTTGCAAACGACACTACGACACGCAGACTCTACACGAAAAATAATAAATCAAACAAACTGACACTTTTGGTTCCCCCGAACCGACTCTAAAATACCAAGTTCGACAATAATTAAAAACGGACTCCAGCCGTGGGTTGCCTCCCACGAAGCGCTCTTTTATTAACGTCCTTGAGCTGGACGATACCTGGACTGTATTAGGAGACATCCCAACTTAGATTCTCCTTAACGCTCGCGTCGGAGTTCATGAAGTACAGCTTTGGGACTTCTCCGGTAAGCGTGAATCTCTTCCCGTTCGCATGCAAAAGCTTCGTACGTCCATCGGGAAGATGATCAATGATCTTGAAGGGTCCGAACAGTTCTCTGGAGAGGTCATCCTTCTTGAGTGTTACGATGGAAGGAATGAGGACTGTTGGCTTCTTCTTTTCTTTTATCTCCGGCTTGGTATCACCAGGATCGGTGATCGTCAGTATTTCCTTAGGAGATGCTTTCGGCTTGTCCTTCCATACTTGTTCCGGCGCCGGTTTCTCGGAACTAATTGGTGGTGCAGCTGACTCGGTGGAAGACGGTGGAACTTTTGGTCTCCAGACCATTTGGGTCTTCGTCTTCTTGTTCTTTCCTCGAGGTCTGCTCGGTTTAGTGCTTGGTGGCTTAGAAGAGGCTTGCAGTTCCTTCTTCTTCTTGGGTAGCTTCTGAACCGAAGTTTCTGGCTTCTTCTTAATAACCTATTTAATATCTGCAGCAACAACTGATCTAGAGACACTGGAAGAAGCATTAGTAACGGAGTTGACCGAAGTCAACTCCACAGTTTCAACAGCCAGGCAGTGAGATTCTTCATTCCTAGAGTCATATTTCATGCCATCTTTAAGGCGGAACGTTTTCGTTTCTTTACCGACCCTTAGAGTTAAAGAACCATTTGGAACGTTAATATTCATTCCAGTAGTAGCCATGAAAGGTCGACCTATGAGAATGGTAGAATCATCTGTACTGGTATCCATAATCACATAGTCAGCTAAGAACGTGAACGGACCACATTTAGTAACAACGTCTTTAATCTCTCCCTTAGGGGGTTTTAAGTGATCTATCAGCAAAGACAAGTTGCATACTAGGCTGTTCAAGTTCTCCTAGGTTCAATTTTTCAAAAAGGCTCATAGGCATGACATTAACAGACGCTCCTAGATCAACTAAACAACGTTCAATCTCAACATCATTAATGACCAAAGGTAAAGTAAAAGAACCAGGATCAAATAACTTAGCTGGATATGGAGAAGCAGGTTTCTTAATACGAATGTCAGGATATCCTTACTTGTTCCCCTTCATGCCAGTCTCGATCCTTGCATTTGGCAGCAATGCTCTTGGAAAAGAAGGTTTCACGACGTACGGTGCAAGAGGAGGATCTTCCTCCTTAGGCGCCGGTTCCTGTTCTTCTTCTTCCTCCGGAGTTTCAGCGATCCTGCATAAGACAGAACAAGCATTAGCAATTAAGTTTGGGAGTTTTCGAGCGGTTACCATCTTGGCTTGCTCCTTTCTCGGATTCGGCTCTGTCTGGCTTGGAAGTTGGCCAAATGGTCGGCCAGATGCTAGCATGCTCGAGATGTTGTTCACGGCTTGCTCAATTCTTTGTCCAGATGCTATCTATTCTTGATTGAGAAGAGTTTGAGCCTTGAACTGACTGTCATGATCATCGAGTCTAGTGATGATCTGGCTGAGCTTCTTATCCAGGTCACTGACATTGTTCTCTCTTTGATGATGCTGCCCTGGATAGGTATTGTTAAGATATTGATTCTGGCGATTGCCAGGAGCAGTTCCATAATTACCCGGATTGCGATGCGGCGGCTGGTAGACACCTGCCGGCAGATGGTTAGGCTTCTGATCCTGAGCTGGACCAGCCGGGCGATTATTCTGGTTCTGGTTATGGTTGGCGCCAGCATTGTAGGGAGGTCTGTCTTGATAGTTCCCTTGCTGTCTGAAGTTACGGTAGCCAGCATAACCATTCTGATTATTGATGAAGCCTTGTTGGATGAAATTTACCTCTTCGACAGACCAGACTTCTGCCTTACCAAAATTCTGACAACGGCCTCCGTTATGTGCGCAAGCTCCACACCACTCGCAATCGGCAACGTAGACAGAAGCTGCCGGCGGCTTGATCGGTGTGGTAGACTTCTTCAAATGCTTCTCTACTTCTACTTTGATTGTAGCTTCGAGATCTAGCTTGCTCCTTGATCCTTCAGATTGTCGTTCCCAACTCCTTGACTTGGAAGCACAGTTTGCGAAGTGAAGAAGAGCAGCTTCAGGTGTTAGTGTAGTGCAATCCCCTTCCGCTAGAGAATTGACCCACTTGGCAGATTCTTCTCGAAGTCCTCGAGCGAAAAATTTCAGCTAACTGCCTCTGCTCGAATCCATGATGAGGGCAGGTGTAGAGAAGTTCTTGGAATCGATTCCAAGTATCATATAAGCTTTCTCCTTCTTTCTGGGAGAATCTAGCGATGCTGTCCTTCATGGCGGTTGTTCTGGCCGAAGGGAAGTATTCTTCAATGAAGTCCTGAGCCAGAGTATCCCAATCAGTGTAATAGCTAGGTGGTTTGCCAGTAAGCCACCTCTTAGCAGGGCCTTTCAGAGAGAACGGGAAAGCTCTCAGACGAAGAGTGTTTTTGTCGAGGTTTCCGCACTTGAAAGTGCTGCAGAGATCAAGGAAGTCTGCAAGATGAGTGCACGGATTATCTAGGGGCCTACCTTCAAACTGTAAATCCCTAGAGATCATAGTCAATAATGGAATCTTGATCTCATAGTTAGGATCTCCTTCAATGCGCGGAACGGCAATGGCAGATCGAACGCTAGTCGCGCTCGGCTTGTTATAGTCTGCTAGACTCTTCTGTGCAGGTGGTGGCGGCGGCGGTTGATCGCCATTTGGTGGTGGTGGTGGTAATCTATCGTCCATGGCGGGAGATGGAGGAGGTGAAAGTGACTCGGTGTATGAAGCGGATGAAGATGACGGTACAGGTGAAGATGGAGATGAGGAACTCTCCTTCAGTTCCTCGATCTTGATCGGAGTGATGAATGGATTGGATCTGCCTTTCTTCAGAATCTGTGATCGTAGAGGTGGAGCAGAACTGCCTGGTCTCTCTGCACTCTTAGCCTGTTCGGTTTGAGAGCGAGTCCAAGGACGGTGAGGCATACACCTGTAAACCTACAGATAACAAAGACAAACAAAACCAGTGTAAAATCGAAGTGGATGGAAGATGAAAGATGGAAAGTAGAATAATAAATTGCCAGTTCTTCTTTCGAACAATCAAAAGAAGTCCCCGGCAACGGCACCAATTTGATGAAACACTGCAGAGCGGTGATCAAATACTACAAAGCTAAAAAGAGCTAAGCAGATCGTATTCCAGGGGTCTTCTAAGATTGACTACTTCAAAACTGGCAAAATACTCGAATGCAAGCAAGTTGTGCGTGGTGTGAGTTCCACGACTTCTAAATCTACGAAATGCAGAGAAATTAAAAATTAAACTAATGCAGATTGGAAATTAGGGTTTGGAAACAGAGATGACAGACGAACTTAGAGTTTGAATCCCCCTTCATTCCCCAGAGCATTGGCAATCAACAGATCAGCGGATTTCGATTCTCATTCAATCAATTACTAAGACACCACCATAACTCCTTACCCTTAGGTTTAAGACCGACGAACGTTCGCTCTATCCGTTCTAACTACCAAGATTAACTAGCCGCCGGGTACGGTCGCCTCTCGCAACGACTTAATTAACTGGTGCAATTACTAATGATTAATGAGTTACTCTTGCAGTGGATTAACCCTAACCAGTTCCTACGAAAGGCACGCTCAAATTATAAGGTTAATTGTTCAATTCGACGTTCTAAAGTAAGGCGAGCGTTCGCTTCTATCCTTAGCTTAACCAGAATCTAATCTAGGTGATCAATCCAGACAAGAAACATGAACAAAGAAGAACAAATCAAACATGAATGAGAAACTGATTGAATTTCGAATCTAATCACCGCCGATCCGTGACCGCTTTAAAGCCCTGGGTCACTTAGGGTTCATCTAGTCTAAGCTCTAACGAGTTTAGCTACTCATGACTATTACAAAAGAAACAAAGACAAAGAGAGAGTTCATCATCCAGAGGAAGAACATAAAAGAATCTGAAAAACCTAATTGAGACGACTCTGACAGACTTCGATCTTCGGTAAATAACACTCCTAGCTCCGATTCGTCGAGGTGGAAGGGATGGCGTCACGATCTCTCTCCGGCTCTTCGAACTCTAACTCTTCGCTCCAGAACTTGAGAGGATTCTCTGAATTCTGATCTCGAAAAGTTGTATTTTACGAATTATGATATGATCCTTCTTTTGGGCCGCCGGGTTAAGTATTTATACTTAACCCTAATCAGCCGGATTTCTTCTAATATTTTCGCCGAAAATAGTGAATTATTTTCGCCAAAAATATGCTTGTGAATGGAAGTCTCGCCGGCTGATTCTCCTGTGATTTTCGTTTCGGTCCGAAAACCCAACGGTTTCGCCGAAAACTTCTTTGGCTGAGCATCAGTGAATTGTTCTTGCATTTTCGCCGAAAACCATAGGCCATTTTCGCCGAAAATGTAAGTGTGAACGGGTAGACTTTTGGTTTGACTTGATCGGCTCCTTGGATCGATTCCAGTTTTATTCCTCGAGGTTCCAACGCCTTAGACACGTCCATGGCTACTTTATTTGACGGCAAAAACCTGTGCTAACACAAAAACACTAGAAAACCATCAAATAGACCCGAAACGGGCCAAGGTAACACAAATGGCACGAGATAGGGCAATCGATTGAATATTCGTTATTCTACCCTAAAAACCATGTCTTAAGCAAAGAAATGTCGCTTAAATGAGGCTGATAATCACGTCAAATCGAGTGTCATCAGTCATCAAACAAAATTGACCTTCCCAATGATTCTGAATATCCACCACTGAACTGTCCCAGATTGTGAGCAAACCTCCCCTAGAACCAATAGAACCACAAGCTTCCCACAATAAATCCCTACGACCTAACAAACTGCAAACCAACATATTATCCACCTCAAGCAGCTTGGTCTCCTGGAAGCACCAAACATTGGCCTTCATCTCCTTAAGCCTACTCCTAATTCTAAATTGTGAGGAAATATCTCCTAACCCTCTAACATTCCACGAAATCACTCTAGGAACCATTATCAGACTTGGAAGAAGAGCAGATCGTGATCGACGAGTTGACGTACCCGTTCCCTTCTCGAAAACGTTCCAGTTCAGCCTCCAAAGTTCCAACTCCTTTTTCCTTTTGTTTGACTTCGGTACCGAAACTGAACGACGAAGCAATACCTCTCTCGTCACTTCTTCAATTCGTTCGCTTGCTAGAACTGTTGAACCGTGCAGTTGTAAATCCAAAACTGTCGCCAATTTCCTTCCTTTGTCTAAAATACGTCAGAAATTGCCTCGCATTCAAAATCATGTTGTGAGGCATCTGAAACCGACTTTGAGGCATCAAGCTTTCCTTCTTCTGAGCTGCACTCTGAATCTTCCATGTCCTCCGCCTTTTTGAATTCTTGCCCGTTGCGAGAAAAAGTGGAAGGAGGTTAAGCTCACATCCACCCTCTGTTCTAGGCAAAGAAGTAGAAGAAGGGGAAGAGATAAGAGACTCGTGGGCTGCCGAAAAGGCTGAAAAAAATCTGTTGATTCCAATTAAAATCCGTAGCTCTACTGGGCTCAAAATCAGCCTCTCGGCCCGACAGAGGAGGCCTACTCATTAAATCATTCAGCAACTCAATTTCCCCAAGCCCAAAAACTGCAGGCCCAAACCTCTTAAGGCTAGCTTGAGCCTTTTCCTTAACCCTAGAACCCTCCTCCATGCCGCCGCAAAAGAAAGGATCGCCGTGAGACAGGGTCGCCGTCCTCATTGCCGCCTCCGGCAACCTTGGAGCTGTCGACTTTGGAACATGGTTGACGGATGGCACGATCATCTTTCCTTTATGAGTCGGCGAACCTATCGTCGGTTCCACAAGGATCGTAACTTCGAAAGTGGATTGGAGGTAACAAAGAACCACCGATCATGGAACCTCCTTCCTGCATCGCACTTTGATTCGAACTGCAGAAAAACTTGTGTCTTGAAAATCAACGAAACCTTCACATGCATCTCCCACCATCTTGAAGGTCGCATCCGAACGAAGATGCACCGGGAAACCGAAAGCCAAAATCCAGAGGCATCCTTGTATCGATGGATATGGCGACCGACCAGCTTCAGGGTGTCAACGCATGACCTCCAAGCCACATCCTTTGAAGAACCACTTCTTCCTCAGCAAGATCTCTTCCACCTGCTGATTTGAGCCGCAATCGATGAGCCAAGACTCGTCGCCAAGCCTCTTGATTTCTCTCTGCTCTCGCCAGCCCCACCATTTTGACATCCACCATCTAAAATCAACCCACGCTTTGTCTCCGTCCAAAACCCCGTCAGCCCTCACCACAATCCAGCTTTCCATTCGACGAAGTCTCTCACCGACTCCTGAGTCCTGAATCCTCAGCCTATTCGAGAGACCAACCGCCTCTGAGACTTGAGAAAGTGCCTTGGGAGGGGCTGAACCTTCCACTACAGCGGCGAAGGACGGAAACACCGGACCCAAGCGGAAGTCTCGGGTGAATGCTCTTCCTCCAAAATACTCTTCAATGTCTTGAGTAAAGAGCTACGAAGAAGCTCTTCCCGTCATGGCAGTGTTCCATCAACCTCAAGAAATTAATTTCCTTGTTCGAGAAAGATCCGACTGAGAACTTCCTAGATCAGCACGTCTCCGACATCTCCTTCTTTAACTTCCAGCCCTTTTGAAGCGCCTCCTGAAGAACGTCACGAACCCATCGAAGCAACGAGCTATCCAAAAACACAAAGTGTTCTCTGCCTGAACTAACCACCGAAATTCGAAACTCGGCGTCGGAGAAACGGTCGGAAGAAGAGAAGCAGACTTCCCGGCCCCTAATTCTAAGAACACGCAAGATTCGATCCGAATTCCTAATCCTATTTCCCCCCGAAAACCCCGAATGCTGAGATCGACCGGCGAACCCAGCTCCCTTGCCCGACTCTCTAACTCTCTCCCTAACTCTCTCTCTCTCATCACTCTCCCTCGATTTTTGAAGGTGTTATTGGACTTGAACTAATAGGGAGTTAGTATTTGAGTTAAAATAGAAGTCAGTTCAAGTACGTACTCTGCAATTTTATGTTTTTCATTATGATATCAGTTCATCTGCTTTAATATTGTGGCACCATGATAGGTAACATGTTTATTCGATACATATTTTGAGGCGAGGATAATTTAAATTTTGTACTTGTTTAGTTACGCTGAATAAGCATGAATAATATGTGTTTAATAAACAAGTAGATAGTGATAATACGTGGTATCGGAACGTGGATAGATACCCATTGTCAAACATATTATATAGTCATCATAAGTCATAACCGCCATTTTTCTTTATGAATGATCATTTTACGTCTTCGTAATTTCTTGTTGATAAGGGGAGTACAAAACCATGCACATTAGCAGACAAAAAACATTAAAAAAAAAAAAAACATTGAATGCTCTCTTTTAATTATATGTTGCCTAATGGGGGGCAACATTAAGATCGAGAGATTAAGAAAATAAGGAATTTAGGTTTAGGAAGGAACCTACAAAAACTTCATTATCATAACTTTTTTTAATTTTTTTTTAAAATTGAGTGGAACTCAGTTGTGAAATATCTGTTTCGGGTTGTAATGTCGGGTGAATGTACAACATCTAAAAACAACAAGCCTTGATATGGGTCATTAATACCTAGTTATATTAGAAATTATAATTTAGACTCTTAAAGTAAATAATATCCAATTTATGATAGGTATGTGGCAGACTTAAATGTTTTATATCAGACATGTTGGATATAAAAAGTCTAGTTTTTATGTTTGGGTTTTTTTTAATTATTTTCCTAATAAGTATATACTCGTTTGATCCCCTCTTCATAAAAAAATACTCATTTAGACCCGACCTTTCATTGGCGATCTTAGGTATTGAGATACCTACCACAACTAGACTCATTGTCATTTCTATCATATTTGAATTAAGATAATTTTTTTTATGAATTGGTTAAATATTATTTCATAAAAAAAGCATGATATAAGAGTCTTGCCCTCTCCAAACCTACTACAAAATAAGAAAAATAACACTCTCTTGAAAATTACTATCCACTATTCTTCTTCTCCTTTTGCCTTCATCTTTAATTCTGTCCACCAAAGTATTCGTATCACCCTCAACTTCACCAGCATTTCGATTATAACGCTCATACCAAAGAGTACTTATCATGCCCCTGCTCCTCCTCCACATAGCCCTACCAAACATCTCCGTTGTAGAGTTTCTTGACCAACTACTAACAGTCTTCACAATCTCTGCCTCCCAGCTACTAAAATAATAAAATATATGAAAATAAAAATAAAATATTTTTAGATAAATTGATAAAATTATATCATATTTTATATAAAATATAATATTAAAAAAAATAAAGAGACCTAAACAATAACAAAAATAGAAATATCATTTCATAAAGAGAATAATGTTAGTTCATACAAAAATGAAATCATCATTTTTACATAACTATTTTTATATGTAGTTGGATTTCATTTAAATATATACAACTGTTAGAATTATCAATTATGCGAACCAACATGTATTATCAAAGTCTCAAATGACAGATTTGACTTGTGGAGCGTTTCCGAGAGGACTAGAATTAAATGGGAAATTCGACTAGTCCAGTTGTTTGATTTTTAGGTTAGACTACTAACAACTCTCTAATTGTATTGTTTATTATCCCATATTAAGTGACATTTTTCCCGCTTTTCTATCCCTCATTGTTGAGTTTTAAGAGTGTTATCTCTTCTTTTCGTCTTATTTTCTCTATTTTCACCTTATGCATTTTTTGGTCACTTTGATGTGTTTTGTAGTTTTTTTTTTATGAACTTGCATGTCACTAAATGATTCTAAAGGTGATCATGAACCTCATAGTCCAAGCCAAAGTGAAATCAGAGCTCAAGAGAACTAAAAAGGGAGAAAATCAATGTCACGAGGCATAAATCCCACACCAAGTGATGTGCCAACTAACTCCCCACGTCACATCATTGCATCATGAAACAAAGAAACTGTAACACCCTCACTTTTCTTCAAAGATAAAATGACAAAAATACTCTACGCAAGGACTTGATAATTAAAAATATAAAAGAAGCTAAAAGTATCCACTTAAATAAATAAACAAATAGACATAAAATAGTCTAAAATCTCATGATCATAGATAAAAACGTGAATAGCCCTAACACTTGGGCAAAACCAATATAAACTCAAGTTCAATCCAACCACAAATTAGTCTCAAATCCAAACTCCATAAAAGAACTCAAAAGTACTCAAACTTCATGCTCAAATACTCACTTTGAGTGTGGTGACATGACTTGCAACCACTGCAACCTCAAGACGTCATCTCCTAACGAGTATCTTCTCTGAAACCTGTTGGGTGGCTTGGGGCTAGTCTTTCGTGCTTAAACATATTACCACTACTCGGTCGAACCATAATTCGATCAATCTTAAGTATATTATTGATTAATAGGAATAACATTTTCTTAGTTAAACACATTATACTTCATTTCATTTCATGAAATCAACAAATAAACATAACTGATCTTACATTTAATGAACATGACTTGTATCTAGGAAACATAAACATGACACTTAGTGCATAACTTGACTTATCTTCTGATAAACTTTTATCTAGCCCCCCTAACTCATCTAACTAGTCCTATGTCCAAACTGAAATAACTGAAAGTGTTTGGGAGCACGTATCCATAAGACAAAGGGTGGATGAGGACTTGAACTCGCACCTCTTAAATGGGTAGATGGGGACTTGAACTCGCATCTCCTAACTGAATGGATGGTGACTTAACCACCATCTCTTTCCTGTACTAGGCAAAGGATTAGCTAGAGAGACAAATTATTAATTCTCCTAATAATCGTCTATGTGCATAATTACTGACTAGTGCTACCATGACATAGACATAACATTGTTACATAAATGAAACTTGAAATATATCAACCAAATATAGATCAAGAAACTTAACATATCATAATAAGGCATAACGTAAGACTTGCAATGAGAAGATATGACCCCCTTAAACAAACCCACCTCCAAACACGTGGTGAAAGTCAAAGAGTGGGGTCGAGGATTATATCGATGGTTGGTCGTCTTTATAGAATCCTAAAGACGAGGAATATGATTAGATTGAATTTAAGGCAAGATCCTAGATCGAGTTGGTTCTGGCGACGGACTTGGCAGCTTCGAGGAAGAATCCCTTCTCACCAAACTGAGAAGTGACATAATGAAATTATTAGGAATTGAGACCCATTATTTTTTGGTCTAAAAATTAATCAACCTAATTCTCTATGTTCGAGATTAAGAGAGAAAATATTAACCTTTAAGTTTATTATTAATATTTTTCTTACATTACTTATCTCCGCTAGTTATTATCCTTGATAAACCTTGTTTTCAATTAATATCTTATTTATAATAGCTTTTTCCCCTTTAGTTGAATATACGAATTTATATCATTCAAACTAATATAACTTCTAAATTCAGTTATTAGTATTTTTTATCCTAACTCAATTATCATCACAAATCTTAATTCATCTACTAAGGATAAAATAACAATTATGTCATAAGTATTATCGAACTCAATTATTTAATTTATTATTAACTTCCTAGGTTTCATTATTAATATTAACCAACTTCATTTTATGAAACTTGTATCATACTTAATTTTATCCACTATTCATACTTAAATATTAAATTTACTAAAATTATACTTTAATTATAATATATTCAATTAATTTATTCATTTTATGAATTTAAATAATTAGCCATACTTAAATCATGTATTCATGTCCGAGTCTAATAATTCCTAGAATAAATAAGTTCTTATTCATAATCTAATTTTCGTACTAATTTGAGAGGGGAGAATGAATCAATTGAATCTTAACCAAACTCATTAGAAATAATTCATGATTTATATCCCAAATAAATTCTATTCACTAACTATTAATCCTACTCAAATTTGAGTTTGTCTATAGATATTAAAATTATATTACTACTTTTAAATCAATAGGTTTATCTTAATAAGTCAAAATTATGTTTGGTTCAAATTTTTAGTCATAATAGTATAAGATTACATTCGATATTCTTAAGGTTTCCTTCTATAGCTGCATTTTCTTCCGATATGATAGATAATCATCTCTACCAAATTAGTTTTTTTTGGTTTAAAAATTTCCCTATCTATCATTTAATGACATGTGGATTCTTATCCTCGAACAAAAGATATATTAAGCATGTTTATCCATCGAAACGTCAGTGGGGGTAACCGGTACCCCACTTTTAGTGGGGGGCACCAGAGCGTTTCCCTACTACTCTAATATTAGTTTATTATTATCTTGTTCCTTTTCAAAAGTGATTTAATATTCTAATATTCGACGGTTAACGAGTTAACCAGATTCGTAACTCTATGGACTAAACTGAACTAACTAGAAAAGTTAGTTGGGTTACTTTTGACAAACTTTATAAGTTATAGATTACTAGGGCAACACGGGCTGACTGATACAACCACTCCGAGAAGTTTTACTGACAATAAACATAATTATAACAAGCATCTGTGTTCACTGATTAGAAAGTTTTGAATAAACCATACTCGGTCTGACCGAAACTAGTCAGACCCGAGAGGTCCAACCGCCACTGTCGCTCATGAACAAACCTAGATTCCGGCGAAATAAACCAAAATCCGGCGGATGTAAAAAATTTGGGTTATGTTATGCCTAAAATCGATTCAAACCACGAGATTAAGTCACCGACCTGCAACGACTAATTCTACAGTCGTAGAGTGAACTGGTCGGGCTAGCACGATGGATTCGATGGGTCCTGGCTTCACCGAAATCTGGAATTCGAGCTACGAAATGGAAGAAGTCAGACCAAGATTCACGAACAAAAAGTAAAAGTCGAAAATCGGTAGAGCACTTACCTAGGCTAAGATTACATGCATGAGAATGCTAGCTCAATTTACCTTAAGCAGCCATTGGAGATGCCGCCGTTGACGTCGTTCAAAAATAGAGCAAAACATAGTTGATGACACTCGATTTGACATGATTATCAGCCTCATTTAAGCGACATTCCCTTGCTTGAAACGTGGTTTTAGGGGTAAAATAGCGAATATTCACTCAACTACCCTATTTCCTACCGATTTGGTTACTTTGGCCCTTTTTGGGTCTATTTGATGGTTTTCTAGTGTTTTTGTGAAAGCACAGGTTTTTGCCATCATTTATGTAGCTACGGACGTGTTCAAGACCTCAAGGAGTGAACCGGAATCGAACTAGAAATCAAACCAGAGTCAGAACCGAAGATCCAACTGCCCAGCACAATGTTTTCGCCGAAAACACTATGAAGTTTTCGGCGAAAATACCTTCAGAAACTCACAGGCTGATTTACACTGAAGTTGTCGGCGAAAACTTCCTTAAGTTTTCGCCGAAAATCCTAGAAGAAATCAAACAGGGGATTTTAACTATAGTTTTCGGCGAAAATTATTTGATATTTTCGCCGAAAATTCCTTCCAAATCCGGCGCTGTAATGGAAACCTAATCGTACCTATTTAAATAGAGGCAGCCGGCAGACATAAGGGGGATCAATCATTATTCATATTTTCACAAATCAGACTTTTGAGAGTCAGCCGACTCTAGGGTCGATAGATAGAGTTTAGAGAGTTTGAAGATCCGTTGAGAGATCGTGACGCCATCCTTCCGCCTCGGAGAGCTCGGAGCTTAAAGTTGAAGATCTAGGAGATCGAAGCTTCGGCAGAGTCGTCATAATTAGGTTTTTCAGTTCTTATCTGTTCTTCCTCTGTATGATGATTTCCTTTGTTGCTTTTGATTCTGCTGTCATCGTTATGAGTAACTGAACTTGTAGAGCTTAGATTAGATGAACCCTAAGTGACCCAGGGCTTTAAAGTGGTCACGGATCGGCGGTAATTAGATTCGAAGTTCAATCAGTTTCTCTTTGCATGGTTGTTTTGTTCTTGATTGTTTATGTTTATTCTCTGGTTGATCGCCTAGATTAGGTTTTTTGCAAGCTAGGGTTAGTCGCCAGACATCTTCCTGCTTTGGCGCATAAACTTGTCTTCCTTGATCACCTAGTTTAGATTCTTGTTAAGCTGAGGATAGAAGCGAACGCTCGCCTCTCTTTTAAACATCAATTCAACCAGTTAATTAAGTCGTTGCGAGAGGCGACCGTACCCGGGCGGCTAGTTAATCTTGGTAGTTAGATCGGATAGAGCGAACGTTCGCCAGTCTTAAACCTAAGGGTAAGGAGTTATGGTGGTGTATAGAAACCGATTGAATTAGAATTGAAAATCGCTGATCTGTTGATTGCCAATGCTCTGGTGATCTAAGGGGGACTCGAAGTCTAAGTTCGTCTATCTTCCTATTAGTCAACCATTTTAATCTTTTCTGTCTTTTATTTTCCTCCTGCTTTATTAGATTAGAAGTCGTGGAACTCACACCACGCACTAAGTGTTCAAACCTGAGTAATTTGCCAGCTTCTTTGAGTTGTCGATTAGTAGAAACCCGTGGAATACGATCTAGTCTACTTCGGTAGGTTAGTTATTTGATACCGCTAAAACTACAGCTATCAAATTGGCGCCGTTGCCGGGGACTCTTCTAATTGTTTGAAAGAAGAGTTGGCAAATTATTCTTCTACCTTTCCGTCTTACCATTTATTTTCCTCCATATTTTCATGATTTACCTGGGTAGTGTTTTTGAGTTTTAATTATGCAGGATTACAGGTGGGATGACCAGTACCAAGGGTGGTACATCAATGAAGCACCATATATTGAAGACTCCCAAGAGGTGGATTTACACACTAATGAGCATCAACAATGGATGGCAAGCACCCAAGCCGCGATCGACAACCTCCAATCAACGGACGATGCTTTTGATGCATTGAACGCCGTGCTCAAGCGACTAGTGCAATTGAAGGGAGAAGATGCTCAAGAACATTTCGAAGAAGAACCTGAAGCTACACACCACCAACAAAATCACCAAGTGGTGTATATACCGGTTCATCAACATCGACAACAAACGGCAAGAGTAGAATCCGCCTTGGATGATCTCCTTTCGAAGCTACAAGCTCGTAACATGGTGGATGTCGAGCTCGAGCAACCAAATCCACTAATGGAAGAATATGCTCAAGAGCCGTACGAAGATGAACATGACAATCTCACCCATAACTATTGCGAGCTAGAAGCATCTGATGAAGAATCCTTGGCGGCGGCAGTTGATGAAGACATAGAGCCAATCCACCCTGAAGTTGAAGTCGAAGAGGAGCACATAGAGATTGAGGAGATACCCTCTCCAACACTTCCGCCGAGTCAACCTGTAGATCAAGCCAGAGACGAGCACTTGGAAAGCAACAAGGTCATGGATTTAGAAGTTTACATACTCGATCCCGAAAGACCTATGGATGATCATCAGGTAGAGAAGATGGAGCTCATTGACCATGCCACGCCGTACTACCTCTTTCCTCCTCCAGAAGGAGAATTCGAGAAGAGCTGGTCATCCAACCAGAATCACAATCTACTGGAGCACTACCGGTTACATCACCCGTCTGGAGTGCTACATGGCACCCAACCGCTGTCCTTGAAGAAGACGATTGACTTCAAGGAACTCCTAAGTTGGGGACCCTAACAGGTACCGTCTGGCTCACAGACGTTAAACAAGAGCGCTTTGTGGGAGGCAACCCACGGCTGGAGTCAGTTGTTTTCATTTTGAGTCGTTCTGTTTTAAAACCCCGCCTTCTAAAAAAAAAACAAAAAAACTGCCGCCATTTTCAAGATTATTTTCGGCAAAAATTCACCCATATTTTCGCCGAAAATATGTGTTTAAAACCGACCTATTCTCCTGTTTCTACTTCTCGACCAAAAATCCCACCTTTTCGCCGAAAACATTTCTTCATTCCAACTGAGACTTTCGCCGAAAATTATTCAGCTTTTTCGCCGAAAATGTGCCTTTTTTCACCGGTATTAAAGGCCCCCTTAGGTATTTGTTTTCGCGAAAATCAACCCCCCACCCTTAGAACAGTGATCAGGTTGTTTCTATCCTTTCCATTTCTTTTCTTTCTTCTTTTCGGATCTCGATCCACTTTTATTCTGTGTGGATCCGGGACACTTGTCCCGATATCCTTTTGATCTTTTTGTTGTTTTTGTTTTTGTAGGAACTTGAGTAGCTAGTCCGCTCCACTCCGGACTCTCCGTGTTCATCCCCTACACCGACCATCTCGTCACAGGTTCTTCGTATCTCTCTACTCTAGATTAGTTCTGTGAGGATACAGAACCGTTTAAGTGTGGGGTAGGATTCTAGGATTATGCATGATCTTGTTTGCTATCTATGATTCTGTGGTTAAAATTTGAAAATTCTCTAGCATAGAATTGCTTATTCTCTAGCATAGAATTGCTCAATTCTTGACTTTTGATGTTAAATTGACTTCAATTTTGAACAATGACGTCTAGACTGTTCCACTTAGAACCTGTAACCAACGTGTCGAAACTGATATTAAATGAGTCTAGGTCAGAACAGATCACAAATCACTTCGGTAGTTGAAACTTGAATTAATTGAATTGATTGACTTGTTAACAACAAAGCTCAATAACACCGTTCTAAGATGATAAATGCTAGTTTCTTCCATGTTTTCACTCCATATTTGTTCACCTGTGATTGTGGCTTGAGATTAGGCGGAAATCCAACTCAAAATCTTGTGTAAAAAGTTATAACTAGCTAGGATCAAATGGCTAAATTGTTAAATCAAGTAATAAAGTTGTGCAAATCAATGTTAAAGTTCTTTAAAGTGCTGAAAATAAAGCTAGGCAAGTCCGACACCTAAGTGAAGTGTTTGGGTTGAGCACTAGCATAAGCACAAATACTGTGAGCTAGGCAGGTCCAACACCTAAGTGAAGTGTTTGGTATCGAGCACTAGTATGCAGTAAATAAATTGAAGGAAGAAGTTGAAACTTGAAATAAATTATTGTTTAAATCGGTCCTAGCTACAACATATAACGTACAGATCTAGAGGAGGATGAAGTCGAGTCGATAGCCACGTCACTTTTCCTACCTCCGCATCCACTTCATGGCTAGAGCTTAAAGTTTTTTTTATTAGAATTGGTGTTATCGTAGTTGGTTAATTATGATTAATTGTTTTCCCAAGAAACGTGCTTTGTTAAAACTACTACTTGAAGTGTGCAGAGATTAGTGAGATCAAAAATTTATTTGGTTGATGTTCTCGCATGTGTAGGTCACTCTTTCTACGTGGAACAGTCTAAACCAAATCGTTAGAATTGAATCTCAGTTTAATCTCGTGTCATTTGTGAATTTGAGTATGTTCTAGTTCAGTTTGCTTGAGGACAAGCAAAAGCTTAAGTGTGGGGTATTTTGATGACACTCGATTTGACGTGATTATCAGCCTCATTTAAGCAACATTCCCTTGCTTGAAACGTGGTTTTAGGGGTAAAATAGCGAATATTCACTCAACTACCCTATTTCCTACCGATTTGGTTACTTTGGCCCTTTTTGGGTCTATTTGATGGTTTTCTAGTGTTTTTGTGCAAGCACAGGTTTTTGCCATCATTTATGTAGCTACGGACGTGTTCAAGACCTCAAGGAGTGAACCGAAATCAAACTAGAAATCAAACCAGAGTCAGAACCGAAGATCCAACTGCCCAGCACAATGTTTTCGCCGAAAACACTATGAAGTTTTCGCGAAAATACCTTCAGAAACTCACAGGCTGATTTACACTGAAGTTGTCGGCGAAAACTTCCTTAAGTTTTCGCCGAAAATCCTAGAAGAAATCAAACAGGGGATTTTAACTATAGTTTTCGGCGAAAATTATTTGATATTTTCGCTGAAAATTCCTTCCAAATCCGGCGCTGTATTGGAAACCTAATCGTACCTATTTAAATAGAGGCAGCCGGCAGACATAAGGGGGATCGATCATTATTCATATTTTCACAAATCATACTTTTGAGAGTTAGCCGACTCTAGGGTCGATAGATAGAGTTTAGAGAGTTCGAAGATCCGTGTAGAGATCGTGACGCCATCCTTCCGCCTCGGAGTGCTCGGAGCTTAAAGTTGAAGATCCAGGAGATCGAAGCTTCGGCGGAGTCGTCATAATTAGGTTTTTCAGTTCTTATCTGTTCTTCCTCTGTATGATGATTTCCTTTGTTGCTTTTGATTCTGCTGTCATCGTTATGAGTAACTGAACTTCTAAAGCTTAGATTAGATGAACCCTAAGTGACCCAGGGCTTTAAAGCGGTCACGGATCGGCGGTAATTAGATTCGAAGTTCAATCAGTTTCTCTTTGCATGGTTGTTTTGTTCTAGAGTGTTTATGTTTCTTCTCTGGTTGATCGCCTAGATTAGGTTTTTTGCAAGCTAGGGTTAGTCGCCAGACATCTTCCTGCTTTGGCGCATAAACTTGTCTTCCTTGATCACCTAGTTTAGATTCTTGTTAAGCTGAGGATAGAAGCGAACGCTCGCCTCTCTTTTAAACATCAATTCAACCAGTTAACCTTATAATTGGAGTGTGCCTTTCGTAGGAACCGATTAGGGTTAATCCACTGTAAGAGTAATCCATAAATCGTTAGTAATTGCACCAGTTAATTAAGTCGTTGCGAGAGGCGGCCGTACCCGGGCGGCTAGTTAATCTTGGTAGTTAGATCGGATAGCGTGAACGTTCGCCAGTCTTAAACCTAAGGGTAAGGAGTTATGGTGGTGTATAGAAACCGATTGAATTAGAATTGAAAACCGCTGATCTGTTGATTGCCAATGCTCTGGTGATCTAAGGGGGATTCGAATTCTAAGTTCGTCTATCTTCCTGTTAGTCAAGCTTTTTAATCTTTTCTGTCTTTTATTTTCCTCCTGCTTTATTAGATTAGAAGTCGTGGAACTCACACCACGCACTAAGTGTTCAAACCTGAGTAATTTGCCAGCTTCTTTGAGTAGTCGATTAGTAGAAACTCATGGAATACGATCTAGTCTACTTCGGTAGGTTAGTTATTTGATACCGCTAAAACTACAGCTATCAATAGTGATTTACGGTTCTGTGATTTTGAAGAACAAGGGAAGAAAGGCTAGGGAACGAGTTTGACACTTAAATTAGTACATCGTAACGGGGTTTTGGTAGGTGACATAAGGTTTGTTATGTCATGGAGACATATGCTAATCACAAGCCTCCACTTCATTTTATTTTTGTTTAATTATTTATGGTAGTTAATTGTATTAATTGTGCATCATCAATCATCATCTCCATATAATTTTTTCCCTATCTCCATTTATCTTCCCATTATATCTACATTATTTCAAAAACTACCATATTTAAATCACCTAATGAACCTAATAATATTAACCCTACCGTTGGCCAGCTGAGGAAGGGTTACATACTATTATTGAAGGTTGCATATTATTATTGAAAAAGTTTGTTATGTTGTTTTATTCTATGAAGTAGTATTTCTGTGATTAATACTAGTATTTCTGTACTTATCAGGGATCAATACTAGTAGTTCTGGCCGAGCCAACTTATTTCACAGTACATACTTAGTATACCAATACTAGTATTTTTTTAGAGCGTGTGAAATTTGATGTACCCAATGTTGTTAGCCTAAGTCTTGGATGTTAAAACCTCCCTATTTGAATGTTAAAACTAGTTTGTGAATTGTTTAATCGTTAAGTCACCGAACATAGGTAATGATTCCTCGTATTTCAAGTATCATTTGAATGTACTAGTATTTAGAAACTCATGTTATCCCTTTTACTATGTTGCATCAACAATTTGAAGCCTAAGACACTGATATGACGTGTTCTAAAATACTAGTATTAGGTGAAAATCAATGAATTGGTTTGATATGAAAATACTAGTATTGGTGTCGATTTACCTTCATCAGTTTTGTCATCTATCTAAAATACTAGTATTAGTGTACTAGTACTAAAAAATCGTTGAATTAGTTCGTTCTGACAATACTAGTATTAGTGTCGATTAACCTTAATCGATTTTGTAATCTAGAATAACATTAAGATAAAAAGAATGGACAATGTAGGATCGTTAGCTTGATTGCTTTCTTCGGGAAGATCCATGAAATTAAAACGAAAAAATAGTTGGGCAGAACAAGATTTACTTTCATCGATTTTGTCATCTATCTAAAATACTAGTATTAGTGTACTAGTATTGAAAAATTGATGAATTAGTTCATTCTGAAAATACTAGTATTAGTGTCGATTGACCTTCGTCAATTAATCTAGAACAACATTAGGATAAAAACAATGGACAATGAAGGATCGTTAGTTTGATTGCTTTCATTGGGGAGATCCATGAAATTAAAACGAAAAAAACAACAACAGTTGGGCGGAACAAGATTGCAAGTCGGTGGATATTGGAAGAAAGAAACAGTAAGGAAGAAGAAAAATAGGTTGACGAGCGATATAGTTTGTAGAATTAGGATTAATAGGGAATTTAAATAGATTAAGGTATTTAATGTGAAGATAAATGAGGTAAGGAATAAAAATATTGGAGGTAATTAAAGATAGATAATTAATACAAATAACTACCATAAGAGATAGATAATAAATATATTATTTTAATAATATTTTGAGGCAACAATATGAACTGGTTAATGTTAGGGAGAAAGGGTGTAACACCCCAAAGGACGTGCAGGTGGTGCGGCGGTTCATCGGCGATTGGGGTGATGTCATCTTTACGCTCATGGATGGTACGAAGGTGGATCTTTGAAGCGTGCCTAGGTTTCGGGAGATCGCCGATTACTGCCGGTCTATGATCGAGGAGCCGGCGGCGGCGGTAACAGAGAGCCACCGCGCTAAAGGTTTCTGATTGAGATTCTTTTGGGTTTTTACATTTTGATTTTGTAATTTGGACTGCATTGTAGATTGAAGTCTCAAATTCGATTGACCATTGGAGTCGGAAGGTTTCGCCCCTCGGGGTTCCATTATTCTAGAGGTTGGGATCTTTCCCAACCTGAGTTTGAAAAGCTTGTCTTCAAGACGGTGCTTACTAGGGATCTTAATCCCTGATTAACAATAGAGGAAATTTCTTCCTGAGGTTTATAAGAGTGATTTTGAAGATAACGAAGAAAAGTTTGGAAGGGTGATCTGTCATTGGCTTCCTTGATTACCTTGATCTTTTTTTGAGATTAGATGGAAGGTTAAGTTCCTTCCTGCTTTGTTTACAGGAGCTTGAACTGGTAATAGTGTAGAAGCCCCCAAGGTGTTTTACTGGACTTGTGAACAGAGAAGGATTGGTAGAGATTCTACTTTTTCAGCTTTACACATAGGGGATTTAGTCATACTTTCAAAGATTAGTTTTCTGGTTCGAAAAACTGTCGGTCCTTCATTCTCTCTCGTTGCTTTTCCAGTGGTGTTTCATCACCGGTGACGCCCGAGTTCTCCGGCGTAGCCGCATTGAAGGCTGATTGTTGTTTGTCGCTAATCAATAGCCATTGATGTTAATTAACGTGATTTATGTCCTACAAATGATCCCTCTTTCTCTATTTGAATAAGCTGCCAATTTGTTTTCCATCTTTGTTTCCTTATTTACTGTTTGACAACTTTACTGGTCTTTTATTGATAGCTTGATTAGCGGCTGGCAGAAGTTTTATTTCCAATCTTGCATTAATATCTTACGTAAACGGCCACTAATTAAATTAAGGAACTACTAACATTGCAACTAATCTGAAGGTATAAATCCCAATATTAATTTACCACTTTTATGTATTTAGTACATAAATTATTTCGACAAAATTGTGGTTGGTAAGTGTATATAATTAGGCGGTATCCTGCTGATTTGATTAAGTTTTAATGGTTAAAAATTAATGGAATTAGACATTAATTATCAAATAAATATTGGGAAAATATTAAAAATGACAAAATCTATTTTATGCGGCCATTTCCATACTGCCAGATTACCTCAAACACTCTCATTTCTACTTTTCCTTATTTGTATTTTCTTCTGTCCAATCATGGCTTCACAAAAGAATTCAAGTAATAATTAATTTGAGACAGTATATTAATTTGAGATAATTTCATCCTTAATTTAGTTAGTGGATAAATATCCCCCAACACCCCCCTCCCTTTTCTTTTTTTAGCTCCTAGGATGGTTCACGGTCTACGATATCTCTTCTGGAGATGTCCCGAAAAAAAAGGGTGTAACACCCATCTCCGTTTCCATGGTCGAACCCATGAGTGAACCAGAAATGAGTTTAATAACGATTCAATCAAATTTAAAGAACAAACCACCAAAACCAATAAACCGAAAATCCTCCTCGATTTGAATAAAAGAGAGTTATCTTGAAATCAAGTAAAATAGACCACAATCGGTCAAACCAAATCCTCATAAATACTGAAATTCATCTTAAAACATGTACACCCCACCCTAGAAGACCCTGTTAAACCACTAGTTAACCCCAACTCAGACTCGATTGTCATAGACTCAAACCAAGCAGAAGGAAACACACATTTACAACATAAATGAATACCGTACAATGGAATAAGGGAATAAGGCCAAACCAGCTCAACCAGAATCAATAATCAATACGCCCAATAACCAATACCCAATAGAAGGAGAAACAAACCAAAAATAATCTAATACAATCATAAAACTGATCACCCAGCTCACACCTAATTCCAACATGTGAGATCAGTCTAAACATGCACGTAATCTCTACCGTTAATAATCCTGGATGTAACGCCTGTTGTGCTCCTCAGTTCTGCAGAAACACAACAGCTGCAATTGGTTCAACAATAATTCCAAACCAACTCCTTTCAACCCAAAACAGAAAACTAGACTTAACCGATAACGGGGCGAGATGTAACACCCATCCCAAATAGTCCAGGTCGAACCTGTGGTTAGACCAGGAACTGGGTTATGGTTTGACTAAAAACATATAGAAATCAATAAAATATTATTTCAACTAAAATAATGTATAAAAACAACAGGAAAACGGAATCTTTCATGATTTCAAAACCAAATCCAATTTACACTTTAAATGCACAAAATTTTTCATCATAAATGAATTCGAAGTTCCCAAAACGTCAACTGAAATCAAAATACATAAATAATTTATTTTTCCTTGGTCGCCATCCTTCCGACATCTGCCTTCTCCAAGCTCCAAATGCCAACAACCAACAATTGCTGCTCCTAGGTCTGCTCACCAACTACTTCTAACTGAAAAGAGAGACTAGAGGGGATCAGTTTCCTAATGAAACTAAGTGAAATCACTGGGCTTAACTATGCACCAAACTACCTAGGGAGCATCCCAGACTCCCACACTGGAATACAACAATGAGACCCATCCTTACGTCCAGTTCATTTTAACAACCTAATATAATAGTGCTAAGTGATTAGTCAATCTCCTACCTCTATTCCCATCATGCATCACCCCAAACATCATCAACATAAGATCACAACATCCACAATCTAGTAAGTTCATAAATGCCAGATGATTCACATCACACACACACACACAAACAAGTTCATTTTTCATATCCATTTAATTTCATTAGGCGCCAAGGAGTTTATCCTACACCACCCCTACCATCCAGACTCACCTCTCTCCCCTAGAGAGGCCCAAAGACGCATACTTTCCCTTGAAGGATACAACGAGACCTTTCCTTTGAAGGAATCGTAAACAAGACTCACACAAACAACATCACGTCACTCTTCAACGAGGCGTGACCGCACCTCACTCTTCTAGGAGAGGTGACAATTTGGGGGCAGTGCATGCTCCTACCGGTTCTATCATTTCAGTTCCATTTCACACAACCACAACAATTTCCACACATCAACAATAAAATCCCATTCAACCATTTCCACATCCCAATTCCATGTACCATTATCATGTACAAAATCCATGTCCCAATTCCAGGTCGTAATTCTACACCACAATTTACATTACACACTTATTACGGGCAGACTTCTAGCTTTACCAATCACCCTACCTATAATAGTAAAAACAAAGGGGGTGTTCATGTCGCAATAGGGCCACCCTCATGTTCGTCCTCTAGGATGATTCTACATTGGCGGAATCATCCTCCTACACCCAACATTCCACAGTTCCAATAATCACCATGTATCTATCTTAATCTTATCTTAAAATAATCTATGGGAGATCATCACACTCTTTTTGCCACATAGGACAATGTTATTCTCTCAATTTTCCACCTCATCTACAAATTTTAAATCAAAAATAAAATTTATATCAACTCTTAGTAAATGCTCTCACATTAAGAGCTAATTAATAATTTGGTTAGTAACATTTTTGGTCATTCAAGTTAAGGCAATCTACCATATTGGTCACTTAAACTTTCATCTTTAATACATCAATGACTCAAGTTTGATTTAGGAAGAGATCGATATTTCTTCCACTTTTGTTCAATTTTCAATCCAAAATCTTACGACCAACAATGTCAACTAAAATAATAATTTTAAAATTCCATGCCATCAAACACTCAATCATTATATACAACTCATTTCGATCCAACCAAACTCCTTTTAGCATGATTGAAGATTCTATTTCCTCTATCTTCTTCATCTATAATCTTCATCTTTAGTAGGATATATTCGTTCTCGAGTTTAATATGTAAAGCAATACGTTTATCATTCTCCCATCTCCAACCATCACAATCTATGACGAGTCAAAATTTGGCGACTCAAATCTTTGCAATGAGAGAAATTGAATCATTTTTGTCCATCACATAATACTAATATTTGAGATTGTTTCGGCCATCGCGTCCAAGGCAGCAACAATGACTCCATTGGGTTTGCAGTAATTGGTGGATGGGTTTCATTGATCAATCTCCATGGAATTGTCAAAAAAATTATTCGTTGATAACCATTTAACTCAAGAGTAACAATAATTCCAAGAGCCACTGCCAACTTTCATGACCAATGATTTCACCTCCTTCGTCGTTGTTATGGCAATTGGAAGTGTATATGAACACCTTACAGTCTAAGTTTGGAACTTCATAAGGAAGAGTTTTTGTGAGGATAGAGATAAGTGAGTTGTGTATAGTTGAAATGACTAGAGGGCGAAGGTGACAATGTTTTTATGGATGCATTGATGGTATCCTGCATATATGATTATTTGTGAACTCTATTAGATATATTGTCTAATATGATTGTAAGTATTGTTAACTATAATATCTCATTATTTAACTAATAGTTCATATATATTGTCTATATAAAAATGTTATGTTATATTTTATATATCACCCATTTATTCTTTTCGAAATCTCATGAACTAACATTTAAACAACGAAATATTTTTATACATAAATTTGTCAATATATATTAATGAGTATCAACTAGGTCTTTCGTAGCAATATTATTTTGGTGACGCAATATACGAGTAAGCGATGAAAGTACGATCATAATTATTTGTCGTCAGGACGTTTTGCGGACTACATATGAACTTTGTATTTATAATGAAACTTTCCATCCTTAAAGATTACATTTCCTATATTTGAATGATGTATTTCTAAATAAGTTATTGTTTCGAACTTAGCGTCTTAGGATTTTCAACACCAACTTACCTCTAAACAACCTTTAATGTATGAATGAAGTTTATGAATATTGAGTTTGATAAAAAATAGTTGAATAAATTTAGTCCGGATAAGGTTAAATTAGTTTTGAAATTACTTTATTTTATTCAATTAAATAGAATATTCGTTTAATAAACTCTAAGATTATTTTAAAAAAGTAAACGTTAAAATATATATTTTCAAATTCTAAGCCAAAATATTGTTAAGTGAGGCATTGAGTAGTAGCAGTACCGCCACCGCCACCGCCACGCCTCCACCTCCGCCTCCGCCGCCACCGCCACCATCTCCTACCCCGCCTCCGCCTCCGCCCCCCCAACAACAGGTAAATCAATTATTACTATTTGGTTTCATCAACTTCTGGTGTATGCTACACTGAAATCTTATAATGTTTCTTTTGGTAGGACAGAATGTTACTACTAGTCGAGGACAGAGTAAGGGTATTGTGGATTGGAATTCTGGAGTAAAACTTGAAGTTCCTTTTAATTCCTATTTTCAACCTATTGGAGCTTCAGCTAATCAATTAAAATCACAATTGGGAAAGATGGTAAGAGATGGTCATAGAATCCCCTTAACGATATTAGATTGGAGGTTAGTTGACCAAAAGTTGAAAGATGACATATGGAAAGAGGTCCAGGTAAAGTATTGTGGATTTGCTAATTTTGTTTCTTATTCTAGTTTCTATTTTTTAATATTACTAGTGCTAAATACTTCTTATTGTTGAATATTATGTAGAACAATGTGTTGAATGTTCCAGAGGAATACAAAGACGTATGTATGAAATCATGCAATGACATGTGGAGGGATCACAAGTGCAAAACGAAACTTAATTACTTTGAGAAGAGAAAAGGAGATCCTGATCTTGCTAATAATCCTCCTGACCATATAGTGGAAGACCAGTGGAGTGATCTCGTTGCTTATTGGAGAAGTGAAGACGCAAAGGTATATGACACTTACATGTTTATTAATATGGTTCTGAAACTTTTTTTAACTATTATTTGTATGCTTTACTACAGGAAATATCAAATAGGAATTCGTGTGTCCGGGAGATACGTGGACCAAATCATACAACCGGTAGAAAACCTCATTGTCAATTGCGTTATGAGGTACATACTTCTTATGATGTTCGTACACTCTATTTCTTTTCTGATACGATTCCCTTTTTTATGATGTTTGCACACTCTAATTTCTTTTCTTAAATGTTAGATGAGGCAACGTGAAGAACCAACCGATAAGATGAGTGTGTGAAAAAAAGCGCGAGATACAACAAATCCTGATGTAGCTGAAGCGATTGTAAGTACTCTTTTGTTTTCTGAGCTATATTTGAACAACTACTATAGTGGCTAGGGGTATATATGCTGTGTTTGTACAACTGCTGCGTTTATACAACTGCCACAACTGCTGTGTTTATACAACTGATGTATTTATACAACTGATGTGTTTATACAACTATTGTGTTTATACAACTGTTGTGTTTATACAACTGCTGTTTATACTACTGCTAGAGGGGCAGGGGTATATATGTTAGTAAAAGTGGACCTAAAATGAGAAACAACACCTAAAATGGAGGTAATCAGCTATATTGCCTTATATAGCTCTATACACTGAAGTTTCTTAGTTCACAGAAAGAAAGAGTTCTAGTGTGTGATCTGATGAATCGCCCGGAAAGTGAAACATTATTACAAATGAGCTCATAAGTCTCTTAGTTCACAGAAAGAAAGAGTTCTAGTGTGTGATTTGTAGTTGTTTTGTGTCTTTTACTTGTAGTAGTTACAAGTTTCTGTTTTGTTTGCTTGGTGATGAATGTGTCTGATATATTTTCATTTTCATTTTTGTTAGCTGATATAGTTACAAGTTTCTGTTTTCTTTGCTGAGTTGTTTGATTTTCTGTTTATATACCTAAATGTAGGCAGAGTATGAGGAGCTACTCTTACAGGAACCTGAGGATCAAAGAAACCTTGAATCGGTTAAAGATAAAGTATTTCATATAGTGATGGGGGAGGATGGGCATGGATACTGTCGCACGTATGGTTCTGGTGTGCCACGAAATCTTGTGTATCCACCATCACCGACATCACCTGACAATAGTATTGATGTGCTTAAGAGTTTGACTGAAACAATATCTCAGTTTGGGGAGAAGCTTGAGGCGATTAACAATCAGTTGAGTTCTTTAGAGAACAAGTTGAAGAATAATAATGAACAGGTACTCAATAGTTTATGGAGTAGAGATTTTAGCTATACGCATTGTTTTGTTCATGCTCTCAAACGTCGAACTATTTTTTCTTTCATTTTCAGGTTTTGGCTGGAATTAGTGATTATGAAGTAAATGGAGGATCTTTTGATGGAGAAGAACAAAATACACAAAATACTTCTTCTGTTCATTTGCAGACAAGTAATGAAGACGATTTTGAGTAGAGGACACTAATGGTTATTTGAATTATTATTTCTCTTTTTTTGTTGAATGACATTTTATCACACTACTCTACAAAATACTTTGTTTGTCGTGAATTAGTATTTGATATACTGTTTCTTCTTTTATGAATACTCATTTGATATCATCAATAAATAGCTTATCTTTGATAACTTGATTGTATTACACTAAAAGTTAAATTATTATATTATTTGTCATTATTAATTGAGTAAAGATTTTCCTTGCTGGGAAGAATATGGCAAACTAATGGAAAAAAAATATTTTTTAGCAATACTGAAATTTTTGGCGTGAAATTAATTTAATAGAAATCAAAATTTGGCGGCAAATTAATTTAATAGAACTCAAAATTTGGCGGGAAAATAATTTGGTGGGAAATAATACGGCGGGAGATTAATTTAGCCGAACTTAAAATTTGGCGGGAAATATATTTGGTGGGAAATAATATGGTAGGAAAATATATTTGGCGGGTAATAATATAAAATGGTGAATCTTTTTGCCACGGAAAATGCCGTAGCAAGCACCGTAGCAAATCATTTGCGACAGCATGTGTTTCTGTAGCTAATAGCAAATACCACGACACTTTTTGCCACGGAAGCATTGCCGTAGCTAGCACCGTGGCTAATGCTATTAGCCACAGCATGACTCCCTTTTCGCTACGGTTGTGCGCCGTAGCTAAATCACTTTTTTTTTGTAGTGAATGATGTGCTTTCTTTCTTTTCAGAAGCTAAGCTTTCCTGCTTTGTCAACTCAGTTATCATTGCCTTAGTTCCTAAGAAAGCAAATGCTTGTGATATATGGATTACAGACATATTTCCTGTTGTAATGTGGTTTACAATTTGATTTCCAAGAATATAGTTGATAGGATCAGTGATGACTCGAAAATATATCATTCAAATCCCCATATCTAATACATAATTGATTGGGAATTGAGTGGTTTATGTCGTCTTTTGATTGGTTTTGTGTTAAATCCCGATAATTGAGCTCAAATAGAATCTTTAGACCCTTGTGGTCCATTTTCACGTTTTCCCAAGCTGTTTTTGGTTAGTTTTATTTTACAGCAGGATAGAGTGCATTATAATGGAGCCATAGGTTCGAACGACGATTGATTTGGAGTCTGGATGCTCATGGAATTGAAGTTTGAATGAAAAGACACAGTGTTCACTGCGCATGAACCGCGCGCCGCGGCCCCCTTGAATCGACCTTGAAGCTCCACTGTAAGAAATTACTAGAAGCAGTGGGATCACTGTGCCAGCGCCGCGCGCGGCGGCCACGCGGCAGACCACTAGGTTATAAAAGGGCAGTTTTCCCATCTTTTGAAGAACGTATTTTCTCTGTCTTAAGCACAATTTTGACGAATCGAGAAATCCTCTTGACCTGGAAAACCATCTCTAGAGACCTGAAAATCATCCTCCTTTCATCGTCCTTCATCCTGAAGAGCACATAAACTCAAGACGAAATTCGAGAATCATCCAAACACGAATAAATCGGTGGTTCCTTCTACCCTTTCTTTCCAGCTTGTATTCTTCTTATTTATAGTATTTCTTGCAGTAACTAAACACTCTAGGGTTCAATGAGTGGAACCTTAGGAGGATTAATGATTGATTTATATTCTTAAACCCTTGGATTATTTCGGTTTAATTTCAAGTTCATACGTGATTTAGACCCATGTTCATATTCTCATTTCCTCTTCTTTGCATAGTTGACCTAGATTCATGATTAGGTTACCATATGGTATGGATTAACTTGAAAGAGCTTTCATATCATCGATTACCATGAGAATGTTCTTAGTTTGCATTTTCGCTCGAAAGAGGGATGTTAGTTATGTCTTTTTAGGTTGAAAAACCCATAAGCATTTCATCGAACACTTGGTGTGCATGCCTTTTTGGTCAGTTTTGAGGTGAAAACCCGATCGATTGATGTCTGCACTTGGTCCTAATTAACTTGAACCGAGCTTTAGGATACACGTGTATCTTTGGCTTGTTAGGACTTGTCTTATCCAAGGTTGTGTGTTTCATGATTAATCCTTGCCTCTCTTCCATTACATCTTTCTCGTGTTTGTCATCGTACACGCTTTGAATGAATTGTCAATCCCTATTTCCATGTTTTTAGCCTGCAGTTGAGTTTCGATTTGTGATAACTTGAGCCAACATTGACTTGTGTTTGTTTGAGACGTTGAGTGTCTTACCTTGCCTGAAATTGTTGGAAAATCGCAAACTACTTTCATTAAAGGAAGGTTGATTAGTGACAATATCATGAATATCATCTTAGCATACGAACTACTTATAACCTACTCTAAGAAGAGTATTTTCCCTAGGATTACACTAAAGGTTGACTTTATGAAGGCTTTTGATAGTGTTAACTGGGGTTTTCACGTTGAGATTTTGAAAGCAATGGAGTTCCCCTTCTCATATGGGTACTGGAATGAACTATGTGATTTCAGTTAATTTAAATGGTTCTCTTTGTGGATTTTTTGCTACAAATAGGGCTAAATAAAGGGGATCCGATCTCCCATATTTGTTTCTTATTACTATAGAAGTCTCATCTACCATGTTGGACAACGGGGCTAAATCAGGGTTATTTAGCTACCATCCTCGGAGCAAAGGTATGTTGTCTCACCTCTGCTTTGCTGATAGGGTTGGCTAATGGCATAGCGGGTAATGGGTACCTGCGATCTCGACTCATACCCATTCGGGTAGTGGGTAGCCATTACCGAACGGGTTCGGGCTACGGGATGGCTTTGGAGGCTTAGGCCATCTCCAATGCATTGGTTAAAAATGCTATTTTCTTGGCTATATTTTCAATATTTAGTTATACAAAAGTGAATCGGCTCCAATGTTGTTTGGATAAATTTAGCTTTGGCTACTTATATTTTTATGTAAATCAAAATTAGTGTTAATGTCGACATTTTTCTTTAATAATTGGTTCATCATATGTACGAAGATATTATTAATTAATTACAATGAACATTTCAGTGTAATTTTTTTTCATTTGGGTGGAATTTTTATTTGTGTTTTGTTGAATATGATATCATCCATAAGATAAAATTAATTACAATTGTCATAGAGTCATCATAGGCTTGATAGAATAACTCTATGAGGTTTGCTATCAACTACTTCTCATACTTTAATCATATTGAGTTGTTCAATCCATTGTTCATACTGAGTTGTTCAATCCATTGTTCATACTGAGTTGTTCAATCCATTGTTACTTAATCATATTGTGTTGTGCCATCAACTATTCATCATATTGTGTTGTTTCATCCACTTTAATCATAATGTTGTAGGAAGAATCTTTAAGTCTTCCTATAAATTAACCATTGCATCTTACATTCTACTCACCACTTCATACAACTCTTCTCATTCTCTCAACTTCTAAATACACACAACTTATTCTATACAATGGACCCCCCGGTATAGAAGCCGATGATAGGCAATGGGAGTATGAGTGCCAACTTGAACGTGAACGTGTGGAGATGTTCATGATGTATGGAGGTCGTATACACCAAGAATAAGCAACCTAATCTCGTCATCGTTCATCGTCACGAACCCCGGTGCGCCGTAAAAAAGAAGAAGCTCAGGAGAGGTTGATGCAAGATTACTTCAACCCAAATCCAACCTACGATGTTATGTTATTTAGAAGATGCTATCGGACGCCCCCTCCTTATTCAACCGAGTCATGGGAGATGTTGTTCAGTACGACTCCTACTTCAAGCAAACCACAAATGCAGTGGGTCGTAATTCGTTCTCTCCATAACAAAAACTTACTAGTTCTTCGTATGCTTGCTTAGGGATGCTCTGCTGACTCCTTAGATGAGTATTGTCGAATGGGTGAGACCACATCGTTGGAGTGCTTGAGGAAGTTCTACTCGGCTGTCATCAATATTTACGGTGCTCGTTACGTACGTGCACCAAATGTTGATGACCTACGTCTTCTTCTTCATCATAGTGCTCGTCGTGGCTTTCCGGGTATGATTGGATTTATTGATTGCATGCATTGGGAGTGGAAAAATTGTCCAACTGCGTGGGCAGGCCAATACATCGGCTACAAAAGGAAGCCCACCATTGTCCTTGAAGCTATGGCATCGTACGATACATGGATTTGGCATGCTTTCTTTGGGACGCCTGGATCAGACAATGACATCAATACTCTTGGAGTTTCACCTCTATTCGATCAAGCAGTTAGAGGAGGACTTCCACAAGTGACGTATGTACTAAACGGTACCACATACGATCAATGTTATTACTTAGCAGACGGAATTTATCCTCCGTGAGCTTGTTTCGTGAAAACTATTAGCAACCCAAGCACTCATAAGAAGAAATTGTTTTCCAAGTACCAAGAGGCGTACCGTAAGGATGTAGAGAGGGCCTTCGGCATACTACAAGAACGATGGACAATTGTTCGAGGGCCGAGTCGCCTTTGGGATGTGCAAAGCCTTGGAGAAATTATGCTAACATTTATTGTATTGCACAATATGATAGTGGAAGACCAAAGGCTAGAGGTCGAGATGATCGCGCCGCAAGAATAGAATATGACACGAATCCAAATGTCACATGGGATCCTCCCGATCATGACATTCCCACTCTCACTGACTATATGGCAAGACATAATAGAATCTGTGATCGTCCAACACACCACACATTAAGAAATGATTTGGTTGAGCATTTGTGGGCACAATATGGAGGGGAGTAGAAATAATCCGAGAGTGCATCTCATGTATTATCTATTTTATTATTCATAAGTTTGGTGTTGTACCCAATTTAACTTTTCCGTTGTACGGGGTTCCATTTTTCTCATCGAAAGGGCCAGCTAGCTAAGAACAGTGTGGCGGTCTTCTTTCTTTTGTCTTCAATGAAAGATACAGGTACAGATCATGGCATAATCATGCATCTACTTTCACTTAACTAGAAATTTCATTTGGATAAAAGGAGAATATGTATCATGTATGTTATAAATTGGACATGAGATACCACTGCAAACACAAGAATGTTACATTCAGCTAATAGAAATTGGACATGGTACAAACATTGATAATTAATATATAAATATGATTCCAATGGAATAGTACATTCATCTAGGCTAGACATTACATGGGATACATCGGAGGATACGTTAAATTACAAATACCTGATAACTTAGTCATCCGATGTGTTGTTGGGGTATAGGTGTCCTCCCATGGGTTAGAGTTCGATCTACTCGGGGTTGTATATGGATCGACATGGTACGAAACTACGGTCCTATCTTTTTGTGCTTGGATCCAATCCCTAGTCCTCGGACTAACTCGAGAAAGATCCATACTCATTATCTCCATATCATGTTTACTTTTTTTCCCGTGCTTCTCTCGACCTCTCTCGGTCCTCTCTCGCGAGCGCTAGTCTTGCATGCGTGTTCCAATTTTCTACCAAGTCAGTCATGCTCTTCTCCCAAGCCGCCACATTCGAATTGGAAGAATCCGATGTTCCTCTTTTCTTCTTCTTTTGCTTGTCACAACCCTTGGGGTGGTGTATCACAAAAGGAATGAAATTTGCTTCAACGCCGGGTTCCACATTTTCAGCGTGTGGCATGGTCGGAGGAAACGGCTCCATCGGTGGAATGGGTGCCACGGGGACGCTAAATTGTTCCATAAATTTTGAACAATATTGAAGTATTTCCCAACAATGATCCAACTTCAATAGTTTTCCAATAAAAATACATATAACAATTAATTAGAAAAATGTATGTGATGTATACATAAAATAACATTATATATAAGAGCTTGACCAACCACGTCGTGTAGATTCGATCCGCTCGTTGGTGTTGCATTTACCCTTCTCACGGAGGCATTCCAAAGTGATGTACGTCCAACGAGATTGCAAGCTCATAACGGTACGTTCGATTCTAAAGCCCTTCGCCGCAAATAGATTGTTGACTCGGCCCCAAAAGTCGCCCAACTTTTGCCATCTTCAGAAATCTCAACCCGCAATCGACACAAAGATTGATCTTCCGCATAACTCTAATTTCGACCTCTAGACATGATTCACAACTGAGAGAGTTTGAACAGAAGAAGTTGTAAATTTTGAAGATATGATACATATATTTATACTAAAATTTATGTGTACAAATCACTCATTTTTTTGACATTGTAGCCAACAGCTACTGTCAAAATTTTTATTTTTGTTATCGTTGGTCACCTGGCCCAAATTGTAGCCGTTGTATATAGGGATACTGGCTGTGCCAGTAAGTGAAACAGCATGCAGTTGGGGAAAATAATAAAATCAAAAGCATGAATCTGTAGACAAATAATTTTTTTTTTGAAGGAGTAGACAAATAATGCTTCTCAATCATAATTCACATTTTCTTTTTTCTTTTTAAGGCCGCCAAGTTTGTTTGACAACCACCCATAAAAGCAGCATGCGTGGACACCACCCAATCCAATCCGCGCGTTATCATTCTGATGGGTCCCTGGCACGTTCTCAATATTATCATATTGGTGGTCCCACCACTCACTTTTGTTTAGCCAATTAGCCAATTTTGTTTGGTTGTTGTGTAAATATAGCAAAGAATTCCCACTTTTCACATTTTATGGAGATATAAACAATGCATTAGAGGACAATTTGAATAAAATTTCTCCTATTTACATATTTTACACTAGCATTGGAGATAGTCTTATGGGTACCCACTATCCGAATGCGTAATACCCGTGGGTACCCATTAAGCCCATTAGCCCAATTAATATAAATAATAAATAAATAAATTCCTAAACCTAATTAATAATTACCTAAAGGTCTACCTAAACTAAACCAGTTACCAATCTATCAATCTCATATTCTCATTCTCCATTCATGACTCTCACTCACTATGTACAACTCTCATCCATTCATTTTCCTTATTTCCTTTCCTATTTCCTAAACGACCTAAACCTAATTTCCTAAATGGCTGCTTTGCTATACGAATCTTCAATTCATCTCATCCATTGACCATTAGCCTTCTCACTCATGTTCTGGAAGTCGAAGGAGTAAGTTGTAAGAAGGAAAGATTGACTGACGAATGCCGCAACATTAGTATTATTAATGTATTATACTATTATGATTTAAGACATTCATATTTATTATTTATGCAATTAATAAATTTAAAAAGCGAATTTTAAATATATAATGTTTTTGTTGTTAGTGGGTTTAGTGGGTACCTCGGTCCGATCCCATTTTCGTAAATGGTACGGGATGAGTTTCGAGGGATATGGGTACCCACTACCCCTTTCTTAATGGATACGGGTACCCATGCCCGTCCCATTAGCCAGCCCTATTTGCTGATGATCTTTTCATCCTTACAAAAGGCGATGTTGATTCGTTAAAAGGGGTTGAAAGTGTGCTTAAATTTTTTTACGAAAGCAATGGTCTTAAATACAACTCTGAAAAGATTGAGATGTATATTGGAGAAGCTGACGAAAGTTTGATCTCTGATTTAAGAGCAGACAGTGGGGTTGCAGTTGGTTCCCTTCCTTTTAAGTATCTAGGAGTCCCTATTACTTTTGGGAAGCTAAGGAAAGCTAACTGCATATTTATTTTGGACAAGATAACTAAGCGTATATCTTATTAGAAAATTAAAATTTTTATTTTATGCTTCAGCTCATTGAATTAGTTGTGGGGGATGCTTCAGTACTGGATGTCCATATTCTTGCTTCCAAAAACTTTGATTGATGATATGGAAAGCATATGCAACAAATTTTTATTGGGGAAACTTAATGGAGGTAGAGCAAAAGTAGCATGAAAGCATATTATGCATCCAAAGAGTGAAAGAAGGCTTAGCTAGGCATACAAGATTTGTTAGGCATTTGTGGTGTGAATGAAAGAATGAGCTTAGAGGTATTTAATACAACATAGCTAACTGATGGGAAAGTGGAGCTAGATATAAGAGTTCAAGCTCACTAAGGTTGGTAAAAGGGTTGAGGTGGTGATGGGCCCTTGCGCCGGATTCGGATTTGGAATTGGTCAAAAGATTTGATTTGATTAAATTATTTTGCGACCCAGACGATTTGGTTTCACTAAAAAATAAACCAAAATCTGCGATTTAAATCCGAACCAGAATCAATTTTTTTGTAAATCGGTTCAGGCGCGAACCACATGTCTGTTCGGTTCAAACCGGCCAAGTGCCACCTGAACAGTTGTGTCTATTCAGAAGGCACCCCTTCATTTACTATAAATACAGATCAGTCCCTGCAGTTTCCATTCACTGCATTTTCCTCTCTCTAAAGTCATTAATTTCTGCACAGAACAGATTTCTGCATTCACCCTTTCAAAGAAATTGAAATCGAGTCGTGTGGTTTGTGCCCTTCATTGTGTTCGTCGGTCACTTGCGTTTGAAGCACCGCTACGCTTGTGAGGTAAATCAATTTTTATCCTGAGAGAATTGATTTCGTTAACCTTGGGTGACATAGAGGAGAATAACAATTCTTAAGGACAAATTGTGAAGTCGATTGACTCGGATTAGTCCCTATGTCATTGCATACTATAATTTTTTTTATCTTTAGCTACTGCAAAATTACAACGACATGAAAATGCAGTAGCAAATAGTTTATGTTGGCTACGACAATCACTATTTGATGTAGTAACTTGTAGTAGCAAATACTATTTCTCACACCACTATTTGCTACATTCAGGATCCCCGTCGCAAATAGTATTTGCTACTGCAAATTACTACTTGAAATAGTAATTGCGTAGCAAATATTAGCTATTGCATTTTCATGTCGTTGTAATTTTGTAGTTGCTAAATACAAACTTTTTTGTAGTGGCATGTTTGCGTGTTGATTTCTTGTTTTGTAGTTTACGGTACCAATAAGATTTACACAATTGGAATATTCCTAATGCTGTAAGGCATATGTGGGGTTTATTTATTAGACGATGATCTCTTTGGATCGCTCATTGCTATAAATACATAATTAAACATAATGATCCGTGGAGTGTAAAGGCTGATTACGAATCCTAGAACTGGAAAAAGTTGATAAAGTTGAGGCTTGTTGTCAGACATAAAATGGCTACTATATTAAGAAGTTTGTTGTGGGATGGAGTGAAGATGGAGAGTTTTAAACCTCGTTTGATTCGGAATAGCATCATAACCTGCAGACGCTGGTCTGAGTTAGTATGGAGTGGACACCTAATCCCTCGTAACAACATGATTGCTTGGATGGTTGTGAGTAATATGATTGCTACAAAAGGATATCATCTAGAAGTGGATAAGAAATGCTACTTATGTCATACTAATAGTGAAACTCGAGACCACCTGTTCTTGTTCTATCAGTATTCTAATACATTGTAACTAAAATCTTTCTGGAGATGCAGTAGTTACACACCTGGGATGGATATCTTGAAAAAGTTGAAATCTAGAATTCTTCCACCGTGGACAGCAAGCATAACAAGTTTAAATCGATTCTCTTGGTTAACATCATTTGGCGAGAAAGATGTTCTAGATTGTATATTGGGACAAGGAAAATTGCTCAAGAATATGTGGATACTATCAGTAGAGATATTTAGTGCTTTGCGATGAGTAGGAAAGATGAGCAAGAGATTTTGAATAGGCTACAGTTTTCTTCTTTCACCTTGTATATAGTAGATAAAATTTGGCCTAATACACAAATCTAGCCAAAACTTTTCAGAAAATGTCAAATCTAGCCAAACCTATTTTCGTTACACTATTCAGGCCAAACGTTTGGTAAATGGGTTAAATATGTCCATTTGACCGTGTTGACCGCAAACGGTGAAGAAATTTTGTTACGAAGCCCTTAGCGTTGCTAGTGATGTTGCCATGTCGGCAAATAAAATAATTATTTAATCCATGTCAACAACCACGTGGATAAGTTATCGTCTTGGGGTTAACTATGAATTACCCTTTCAGAGTATAGAGGAGTCGTTCCCAGCCACTCCTTATATGTCCTTATCTGTCCGTCGTTGTAGCTCCGGCCACCTTACAGGGACGTTGAGTCAGGCTCTTCACCGGCTTTTTAATCTTCGCCACCGTCTCTTCGCGTTGCAAGTAAGGCTGATTTGGGGTTAAATTTGCTTGGCTATTTGGTTTCTATAATCTCCCGCACCCCAGATTTCTCTTCTCGATTTCCTTTCTGTTATCTTATTTTCTATAATGGTTTAGGTTTCATTCTTCCGCCTCATTCCAAATATTTTTCAATTATTGTCCTCGTTTCGATTTCTTCTTACACTTTTTATCGTCTGTGTACTTGGTGTAGGGCGGTTTAGGGATTTGTTTTTGCTTTTGGGATTTAGGGTTAACTGTTCGGTTTCCCACACCCGAAAGGTTTAGGGTGGACCCTAAACTCGAGAATCGTCGCTGTTATAAAGCTCCCCGGATAGTAGTTCGAAACCCTAAAATCCCAAAATCGTCGCAACAGAGCCCGTCGCTAAAGGGAAGGAAACGAGCGTCCGCACCGGACTTCGTCCCTCCGCCTGCTCGTAGCCGTCCGGAGTGGTTAACGTCTACAGTAGGGCTGGGAATTTGGTTAAGGTTAACTGGAAAAAAAATTGACCGACCAAAATCGGTTAACCAGTGGTTAACCAATTTAATTATCGGTCGGGGGTCGGTCAGGACTATTTTAGTAATCGGTCATCGGGTAAAACAACGGTTAACCACCGGTTAACCACTGTGCCCGAATTTAATCGACGCCATTGAATATAAAAGGTTAGAAATTAGGTTAGGGTTTCTTCTTTTTCAGTCTCACGTTCGAATCTTGTTCTCTTGTTGCTGGAGCTGGTTGCCGCCGCCGTCGCTCTTGGTTGCTGCCTCCGATCTGACGAGACGATAGCTCATCTCCCATTCCCCACGGTAAGTCCTTTCCTTCCCTTTCCCTCTTTCTTCTTCTCTTTTGTTTCCGACTTTCGGACCCTCTTTCACACTCACAATCCTGCCATCGCAGGTCGACGCGGAGGTCGGAGGAGGTCGACTTTCGGACACTCTATCACACTCACATTCCTTTTCATCCTTCCTGCTCGTCGCCTTCTCAAACAAGCGGTGCTCATTTCATACTGGGTATGCCATATGTGCTTTCCATTTCATCTTCTTTCTAGCTTTCCGCAGTCGATGTTTATGATCTATTATGATGGAAATCAACAAGTTAAAAAGCAAATAAGGCATAGAAATCTGTTGTTGGTGTTCAATCATACTGGTATTGGATCTTGGATTGTGGCTTCCATGGCTTGGTTGGTCCTATAAGGTTGCTATTTATGTTCTTTGTAGCTGCCATTAGACTTAGGGATTGTGGCTTCCATGGCTTGATTGGTCTTATAAGGCTGCTATTGATGTTCTTTGTTGCTGCCATTAGACTTAGGGATTGTGGCTTCCATGGCTTGATTGGTCCTATAAGGCTGCTATAGATGTTTTTTGTTGCTACCATTAGACTTAGGGATTGTTTCCATGGCTTGAATGGTCCTATAAGGATTCTTTTGCTTTGTTACTGCCATTAGACTTAGGACAGTGAACTTGAAAAGTAGCATTGATGCAGACTTGAAATCAATAAACCAGACTGCAAAACATGGATGGAGCCTCATGCTAAATGTGATTACATTAAGGTGTAACTTTTAGAGATTGCAAACAATTACTATTATTTCACACTTCTTTTGCATATTTGTGATGTTATGCTTGAAGGACTGAAATCAATGGATCAATTATATGATGTATGAAATAAGGAAGATTTCCTTTATACCCTGTAGCAGATTCAATTGTTAATGAATAGGAATTGGACCAAACCTTGAAAGCAGATTCAGTTTGAATCATTGGATTGTTGCAGGTCGGTTTAGAAATGTAAGAAGCAGCTCATAGATGGCTCTTCCATTGTATTACCACCCTTTTTCCATTAGCTATACCAATAACAAGAAGCTTTGATATTCTTCTAACTCGGTTTGTTGTTAGTAGGAAGTGGAAGTGTGAAACAATGAGCACAACGACATAGCATAACAATCAAAAGATGGAAGTGTGGAACAATCAGCACAATAATAAGAAGAAGCATTGGGAGTATCTCGTTGGAGGACAAATCCAGAGAAGACTACAGTTTTTGTGTCAGTGTATTGATATAGAAATGTAACACACTTTATTTGCTTTGTTTGATTGTTTTCCAACTTCTCCTTTAAAGTGGTTAATTTGGTTAAATAGGTTAACCTATTTTAATTCGGTTAAAAATGTTAAGAATCGGTCAAAGTTACAGATTCGGTCAATTTAGGTTAATCGGTCGAAAGTAAATCGGTCAATAATTCGGTCGGTTAAATGATTGGTACTCGGTTTCGGTCAAAATTTGGTTTGACCAAAATCAGTCAAAAAACCCATGTCATAATTTCGGTCGGCCAAGCGGTCAAGGGTGCATTGAAGGTGGTTAACCATAGGTTAACCGATTTTCATCGGTTTTTGACCGAACCGACCGATTCCCAGCCCTAGTCTACAGCGCAGACCTATCATCTGTTTGGTGAAGAAATCAGAGCGATTGAGCTGAGAGGAAGTGATGGTTGACGGATAAAATGTTCTCGGCTGTGGTAATTTAGCCATTTTGGGGTGGGGTAACTCAGTAAAAATAAGGCTGATGTGGCGTCCCACACGGAGTTATACCCAAGACATATTTGCCAACTCTGTCCACGTCACCAAGGGTGAAATAAAGGGTTCCATTTCCGTCAAAAATCACTAATGGAGTGACTGAAAAACGGTGGAAAAAATCAAAGTGACGGATTTTGGTTTTCCAAAAAGTTTGGCTAGATTTGACATTTTCTGGAAAGGTTGGCTAGATTTGTGTATTAGGCCAAAAAATTTTGTTCAACAATGCATAATTGAATTATTATATATGAAATCCTATTAGGATTCTGAGCTTAAGTAATCTAATATCTAAGTAAATAGTATCCAAAATGATGGTATAATTGAGGTGAGGTAAATTGAAATGAGGTCCAGTTTGGTAGAGGGTCCCGCACCAACACCAATCCATCAGAAAAGTCACAACACTCTGTACATTTGGTGCAAACAAGGCCACAGAATCATATTGAACAGATAAAGAGATGGTGCAGTTCTCATTCTCATGGCGCAGAAGATAAATAACCTTTTTCCTTTAATTATAATTTGTCAGCCTCCTATGTCTTCCATGGCTTCCACCATTAAACCAGTTCTTCCCTCTCAACAATTCATCTTCCCCACTAATTCACGATGGAAATTCTCCCGCAAATCCATCTTGCCTTCTCTGGGAATGAAGAATTCGCCTCTCAACTGCAGTAGAAAAGTGTGGGCAGCTGTTTCATTCGACCCTTCTAGAGATTTGGACCTTTCCTTATTTGACGATGAAGGTATATATAGTACCAATTAATAATAAACTTGTGACTTGTCATATACTAAAGTTTACTAGTTAATTACTTTGTTTTGTCGTCTACAGAATCGTCGAATAATGTTGCACCACCGCCAATGCCAAGGAAAGAAGGGCGCTACGAAGTTGTGATAAACAATGAAATGATAAGCAAACTTGACTTGTCTGCGTTTCACAATGCAACAGGGATTACTTCCCCTGCCTACTCAGGTGATCCAAAGGAGTTGTTGGAAAGAACTGTGGGATTTACATTTAATTACGTGAGAGAGGATCCAAGAGACCCACGAGAGGTATCAGAATTCCCAGATATAAGGTTGTGGTTCGTGAGACTTGACTCTCTATATCCATGGCTTCCTGTGGTGTTGGATTGGAGAGCAGGGGAGCTTGCTCGTTATGCTGCCTTATTGGTACCTCACCAGGTACTTAGTATAATTAAATTAAACCACCACATATGCTTCTTCTTCTTTCATCAAATGATTATATAATAGGTATCAAAGGGCGGGTGCCTGGTTGAGTGGATGAGTTTGTCGAGTTGTGAGTTATTCAAATTGTTGGTTATTTGGATTGCAGGTTTGTCAGGTTTTGAATTCATCATGTCATGAATTATTTGGATTACGGGTTGTGGATTCATCATGTCATGATTTAGAGATTAGTTCTTAAAAATTTGGACATAATATTTACATTTTTATTAATTTTTTTGGTAGATATTAGTCTATTAGTATATTAGTAAACTAGAGTAAACAAAATATGAAATATATAAGTGAAAAAAATTTAAAAATATGAAAGTAAAAATGAGAGAGAAAAAGAGGCATAAAATAGAAAACAAAAAAAATTGGGCTATAAATGAGTGTGAAGTAGAAGAGAGAAAAAAGGAGGTAAACATACAAGTGGATAGAAATAAGGGTTTGGAAATAGATAAAGAATGAAAGAAAAAATTTGTTATTTTCATATTTCATATAGTTTAAGAAAAATTTAAAATTTTCTATAAATTGAGTCAAAAAATTATATTTAATAAGGTCAACTAGGTTATTCAGATTAAACTTAAATATGGGAGGTTGTGAGCTAGTTGAGTCACCAATTATTCGAGTTGCATGTTCATTAAGTTACAAGTTAGTCAAGTCACAAGTTTATTAGGTCGCGAGTCTTCTGATCACGGGTTAGTCGGCTCATGAGTTGGGTGGACTATAGATTGTTGACATTTTATCAATCTGATTACGGGTCAAATTATTTTGTTAGGATTGCATATATATATATATATATATACATGAAAGTGACAAATGAAATTAGTGACAATATATTAAGATGATGTGGTGCAGATGAATATGAAGATGGGAGTAGTGTTCAATCCGGAGGCATTGGAGTTGTTTGTGATGAAGAAGGTTTTTGTGGCCTACTCTTGGTTGAAACAACACAATCTTGCCAAGCCTAGACTCAAGGCCAAAGATATGGCTAGAATGCTTGGATTTGGAATTGGAGATGAGCTTTTTGACTTGATTGATTCTAATTCCTACCATCCCTTTACTTAATCTCACACATATATACATAATTAAAGATCAAACCTCACTAGGTTTTCTATTGTTGATTTGCAGGAGATCAGTCTAATAACGTCAATGAAATTATATTAGTGGCGATGCAAGTGTTTGTTAGTCTATTAATCTAGGGTATCCATCGATGGTAACTATGTCTAATCCAATTTTGCAGTTTTGTGTGAGAATTGGCAAATAGTGTTGGAATGAAGACGAAAATTTATGTGGTTACTACATACTTAATTTTGTAGTAAAATACAAAATAAATAATAGTCAATCAATTAACCACCTCGTTAACTATTGAAATTATTAACTAATACTTAAGATTTAGAATTAGTATATAATTATTTTCCTTTTTTCCTTCCATCCTCCCTCTTTCTACATTCTTCTTCTTCCTATATATCGCCAACTAATCTACAACTCCACCACTAAAAACATCATCATTCCTTTCTCTGCTACCGTCCCTGATCCTTCGCTTATTTTTCTTCCTTCCTCCCCTCTTCTTTCTTCCGCCTTTTATCTCATCACCATCATCTTCCTTTCATTCAATAGTAGTCACCATAATCATTTATTGGTTAGTTTTCTCTCATTATAGCCGGTGTCCTTTTCAATAGACGATATTTGTTCACGATCTACATCATGTTGGAATATTAAAGCTCATCCCATATCCAACTTACCTTGCATGACCGTGCATATTGGAGGCAAGAAGTCATTGGAATAACCAATTCAGTGGATCATGTGAAGATAGAGTAAAAAGTTCAACAAAGGAAATTGGAAATAAATGGATATGATTCTGCAAATGAAGGATTGAAGACAATCACGGCGGCAATAAAAAATATTGAAAGAAAAGGAAGGAGGTGCCTTTAAATCAAATATTATTCACGGAGAAAGATTTGCTTGAAGATTACTTTCCTTTGGTGGAAATATAGTTGTTGGAGTTGAAGTGATGAACAAGCCAACCTCATGAGTCATGACTATAAATACCCACAGTCTTAGGCTTGGAGATTTATACCTTTGAGCTTCATCTCTTCTTTCTTTGAAATTCTAAAGTTTTCCTTTGTAATCGTGTGATGTACACGAGGTAGCTCGATAGCTTGGCAGAAAGTGTGTCGAGGAACGTACCAGATTGTGGTACGATTTTCTCTGAAGTTCGAGTCTACTAACCGGGTCTAGGTAAGATCTACCTAGGAAGGTTGGTTCTCGAAGGTTGGATTGTACCATCGAGGTCTCAGTCGTACACTGGCCTAAAGTTAGATTGGTCTCAGTTATTTTAATAACATCATCTCCCGAGCAATATCTAGGGACGTGGACGTATATTGCAATCTTATTATTGAACCACGTTAAAAACTCGATCTCTTTACTTTGTGTGTTCATTTTTGCATTACAACTTAGTTACTTTTGTTATTAAATACTAAGTGTTTTTTTTTATGAATTGAGTAATTTTTATTCACCAAAAACGAGGAATGACCGTACAAGAAGAACAACATAACTATAAGAAAGATAAGTACTACACTATACTAACTATACTTTTTTGAAAATTGTGTCCTATAGAAAAAATTCTAATCTCATCCTTAATAGCTACGCCAAAGACCTCTACCTCTTTCCCGGGCTTCAGAAAAACTCTATTACATCTTTCCAACCAGATGTGACTAACTAACACACGCCAAAGGAGCTGCTTTGCCTTCTAACGAACACACTACCCCCTCTAGTTAACCACAACTGTGAGCATATCCTCCCAGTGTAGTCCTGCAATCTCAGGTAGGACCTGAGTAATAACATCCTATATGTACCTGCAATCTGCAAAGAGGTGTGCTCTTGCCTCTATCTCTAATTGACATAGTGGGCAACTATCATCAATACCCACGTCCCATGTCCCACTTCTTAATCTTATCCTTTGTAGTAATACGATCGTTGATGATCAACTAAACGGTTACTGACCTTCTAGGGATAGAGAAACTGGCCCAAACAAGATCAAACCAACGTACTGTCCTGCCAACAGGTCGAATAACACCCCATGCTGTTGAAATCTTAAAGCGATCCATATAGCAGCCATTCCACATGATATCACCCTCTTGATCATAGCTTATACGAGTTCTAATTAAGTTCCTGAGTTTTAGCAGCCTACGCCAACACTAGGATCCATAGGTAGAGCATAAATCCCAGAGGCTCTGACTTTTTATCCTATAAGTATTCAACCAAGCAACCCAAAGGGAGCCATCTTTTAGCAAAATATTCCAAATATGCCTCACCACATTTGCACAATTCCAGGTTTTAAAGTCCTTCAGACACAAGCCTCCTTCCTGCTTAGAAAAGGCAACTAAATTCCAAGCAACTTTTTCCTTACCTCTGTATGTTTCCTTCCCCTAAAGGAAGTCATTGCATAGAGTTTCTACGTCCTTTATGAGGGAAGAGGGGAGTATGAAGTTAGACATCCAATACTGGAGTATGCCCTCTACCACATAATCATTGAGCTGCAAACTTCCAACATAGGATAGTTTCTTAGCTTTCCAGTTAGTAATACGACGAGTGATCTTATCAATAAGAATTTTACAATCACATCTCCTTAACTTTCCAAACGTAAGAGGAATAATGAGTTACCTGAATGGGGGATCTCCTTTGCAGAAGCCTGATGCTTGAACAAGAGTTTCTACAACTACATTGCTCACCCCGACAATATATATATATATATAGCTCTTCTCAGGATTAAACTACACCAGAGTAGCTATGGAAGGTCTGGAGGATTTTTGTAACTTCTCCAACAGTAGCCTCATTAGCTTTTGTGAATATTAGCCAGTCGTCTACAAAGCTCAAATGAGCAACCTGTATCCCTTTACACTGGGGATGGAACTGAAACTTTTTCTCCTGCACAACTTAATAAAAAAGGCAACTTAGCATTTCCATGGAGATAACAAACAGATAGGGGGAGATGGGATTCCCTGTCTCAGCCCCCTTTTAGCAGGGAAGCACCCTTTAACCGCACCATTGATGTTAACAGAGAACATAGAAGCTTTAAAGCACGCACCAATCCAACCAACATAAGTATCTGGAAACTTCATAGTAGAGAGGGTATTGAGTATAATACTCCATTCCACTGAATCAAAAGCTTTCATGAGATCTATTTTCATGGAACATCTAGGCGAAGCTCCTACTCTGTTATAGTTCTTTAGCAACTCGTGAGCAAGAAGTATTCCATCCCCAATCCTTCTCCCCTTAAAAAATGCAGTCTGAGAGGGGCTAATGAGAGAAGGCAAGACTCTGGACAACCTATTGGCCAGTACTTTGGAACTATCTTAAAGAACACATTACAACATGATATTGGCCTATAGTCCTTCATATCTGCTGCATTGAATTTCTTAGGTATAAGCGCTAAGATGATGCAGTTAACAAAGCAGGGCATATGACTTGTTTCAAAGAAGCTCCTAACATCATTCATAACATCAGAACCGACTACAGCCCAACTGTGCTTAAAGAATAGTGCAGTATAGCCATCACGACCTGGGGCTTTTTCATTTGCAATGCTAAAGAACGCTGCACGTACCTCAATTAAAGACACTGGAGTAGTAAGATCATCTTGTTGCTCAGAGTCAGAAGTAAGGGTTCTCCTTATTAATGAGTGAAGATCGACCTGTTGCACCTCTCTTGTACTGCCTAGCAGGTTCTTGTAGTACTCAATAGCCACTTCAGCAATATCATTATGGTTCTCCACCATACTTCCATCACTCTTTCGTAATTGTCGAATGGTATTTTGAGCATGCCTAGACTTTAAATAGTTAAAGAAGAACCTAGAGTTTCCATCCCCTACCTTAATCCAACTCACTATTGCCTTTTGCCTCAAGAAGCTTTCCTCATCTTTCTACAACTGAATATAGTAAGCATGCAGAGCTTGGACATTTTCCAAATGAGCTGCAGTAGGGTCATTATAAAGCTCCTCTTTTGCAGCCAACACCTCTTCATACTTCCCTTTTACCCGCTGCTGAATATTAGAATAAAAATCCCTATTCAACTTCAGAAGCTCATACTTTAGCAGTCTCAACTTCTCACTCACAACTGCTCCCACGAACTTGAGTGTTCCACACTGCCTCAACCATATCTTTGTATTTAGCATTGCTGGTCCAGAAGGAAAAGAACTTGAAGCTCTTTGGCTGTGAGTTACAATCATAATCAGTGTCAAACAATACTCCACAGTGGTCAGATTCATCCGAAGGTATAATATTAACTTTACTACGAGGGAAAGAACTCTGGCAATCAATGTTCATAAGATGTTTATTTGGTTTCCTGGCAACCCATGCATCTTTTATGTTGTTTGTCCAGGTGTAAAAGGGACCAGAGGAGGTGTGATCAGTCATTTCACGATCGTAAACACACTTTCTAAACTCCTCCATACACTCCTAGAAAGTTGGAACCGTGGATGCTTTCGTAAGGTCCAAAAAAGCATTGAAATCTCTTGCTATAAACAAGGGAATACCAGACTGCTTCAAACCAAAGAGCCTTGAGTATAATCTCCTCCTATCAGCTAGATCATTTGAGGCATAAACAAACGTGTAGAAATAGGGAGTAGGCATATCAACTCTAACATGTATATATTGGCTATGCACCTCCAGGACAGTAATAGGGACATCTTTTCTACAAACGAGACAGATCTTCCCTAAATCACCTTCAGAAGCAAACTTAGCCAACGACCCATCAAATCGCTCAGCAAACAAATTTGTAGTTTTATCCTGACGAACCCTTGGCTCTAGCACAACAACGACATCCAAGTTATAAAGCTTAATAAAAGAAGAAACAACTGCATATTTACTAGGCTTATTAAAGCCTCTAGTATTCCATATAAGAAATTTCATTTACTATTGAATCGAGTTTTCACCACAGAGAACTTGTTTAATTTCTAAGGTATACCTGTACCATGGGATGTGTCCTTATCTCTGCGACCATGTTCTGGCTCACCATCCTCATCATCATCACTCAATTGACCATCAACTGGGATACCCTTGTCCAAATCAGCATGGCTACTCCAGGTATGATTTTGAGGGTCAAGTGTTTCCTTAGCTTGCATAGAAGCCTCAGATCCATTGCCTGAAACCCCTCCAGCCAACTGGTTGCCATTGTCCCCAGCTGGTGCTCCCATCCCTTCAGATGAAGGTACAGGAACATTGCCAAAGTGAATAATGTCGTCAGGAGATTGACTAGGCTGGGTTTTCCTTACATCATTTGTTGCTGTGCGGAGAGCTGCATCCAGGTTTTTCTTCCTGTTTTTACGTCGCTTCTTCATCTTACTACTTCCTCCCACAGTAGAACTTGCAGAGGGCATGGATCCTTCTAGGGTAAAGCCACAAGGGTTCGACACAATCTCCATCACTTCAGGTATGGTTTTATCCTGTCCTGGACTCTCCCCAACTTTAGGTATGGAAGGCAGCGTATCCTTTCCTGAATACCCTCATTCTGCTACTTCAGGAATAAAAGGCATTTTTCCTCCACTACAAGAAAACATGGGATTAGACACAGTTTTTTTTGCCTATTAGTAACGGGTTTAACCGTGACTAAAAAAATTAGTCACGGTTTTATAAACCGTGACCAAAAAAATTAGTCACGGTTTTATAAACTGTGAACATATTGACCCAATTTTGTCACGGTTTTGAAAGAAATCATGACTAACAAATCTGTCACGATTTTGTTACTAAACCGTGATTGAATTTAGTCACGGTTTTTAAACCGTGACAGATTTTAGTCACAGTTTCTTTATAAACCGTGACAAAATTGGGTAACCATAGTGTTCTAATGAAATTTTCAGTGACCCAATGGTTAATTTCCAAAATTATAGGACCAGACCCTCAACTTATTCCATTATGTAAAATGATCCATAACATTAAAATGTTAACAAAATGTCCCATTTAATTACGAACCAATCACTCATTTTATTTATTGTGTGAAGTGCAAGAATTAACTCACAACAATCAAGGTCGTATTTCCACGAGGGCTCTCTCAAAAGCTACTACTCACACGGTTCATGGACGGTCTAATTATTTAAGATTGGTTTGATAAAGGAACAAAACGAAAGCATAAAGAAAACTAAACAAACAAACAAAGTGGTGCAAATCAAAGATAAAGAGGTTCACTTGGAAAGATAGCTTCATCATGCTCAAGAGGAACAAATGCACAAATAAGCCAAACATGATCGAGGTTGCAATCGAATGACCACGCAAATCCCTTCTACAGACTCAATGCACTCACGTAGCACTAAGTTCCTATCCTAGCACTACTCAACCTAGGCTCTCGCTCTCAAGCTAAGGGATTAAGGATGCATTAAAGGTGTTTGATGAAATGCCAAGCGAAAAACCCTCTCCTATGACTCTATGATCACTAGGCTAGACACCACACTCTCATGTCAATGTCCTACCACTAAGAGAATCATCAAAAGACTAATCAAAGTTCAATTGAATGAAAAACCTATGCACACCAAGTGTTCGATAAAATGCACAAGAGAGAAATCATGCAACTATGGTTGAATTGAGATGTCCTAATCTCTTAGAACACACTCTCTTCAATCCCTTGACCTACAAACCATGTAATCTAAGCACTCTCATGCATTCCATTACAAAGAATAGACCAATCAAGCAATCATAGCAATCAATGGAATTAACAACAAGTTTAGAGATCATCTTCTTACATTCAAGATCAATCATAGCATGTTTACACAATCAACCTCTATCATAGCACAACTATCTATCAATCCAAGGAAACCTAAGAAATCAGCTGTAACACCCGTTCGAAACTGACTCGGGTTTACTCGTGGTCGGGCCGGTATGAATGCTACTCGAAGATCCAGCATTTAAAATAGCGAGGGAAACGACCTTGAAATCCAAAACAAACTTAAATCCAAAGGGCAACGGAAGCGTTTCCAAAAAAGTAAAACCGAGTACAAACTGAAATACCAAAATCCAACAACCATTTACAAAATTTCCCAACCCAAAAGCGTCAACTGAAACATAAAACCAAAATAGATGTCACTCCAAAGTAGTTCACTAATCTCCACTTCACAGCTCCAACCTGCAACTCCTCTGAACTCAACCGAACACCTGAACTTCAACTCACTACCACGCGCACCTGGAATAGAGAAACTGGGGGGGGGGGGGGGGGGGTCAGCTTCCTATTGAAACTGAGTGAACCCACTAGGTTTAACTATGCGCCGAACCTAGCCTAGGAGCGATCCCAACTCCACACACAAACAAAAGCGGAATCTGACACAGCCAATCTCATTTTAATTCCTAACATACTAGGTGATCATCGAAGGACTTACTTCCACCAATATACACAATTAATAAAATTCAGCAATGCATACAAGTCATCAGTTCACAATATAACAACATCAACGATTATACACACGATACAACACTTAATCACAGTGCATCTTCCAACACGAGTAACACCCACATTCGTACATCAACCACACAACTCACAATTCACAACTTCACAATTACCGACATCAACCAAGCACAATCCAACCAATCCATCCTCAATCATTCACAATCAAGTACAACTTCACTTACACCCGTTCATATGGACACACGCATACTCCACAATGCATACACGACACATAAATCACAACCACATACTCGACAAGTACATCACAACCACACATTCATTTATATACGTGAGTTCATTAGGCGCCATTGGAATTTAGCCATACGCCACCCCTACCGGCCAGACGCACCCACTCTTCCAGGAGGGTCCAAGACGTATCCTTTCTTCCAGAAGGATCCAGGGCCCAAACTTACATCGACACATCACAACAACAACAATAGATCACACCACTCTTCCAGGAGGCGTGACCGCACCTCACTCTTCCAGGAGAGATGACAATTTGGGGGCAGTGTAGGCTCCAATCCGGTTCTATCATTCATTAATCACAATCATACATTCATCACTTAAATCCAACGACCAAAACCATCCATCAATTTCCCATCAAATCCATCTAAAACCAACATCAAACCATCATCACTTTCCACGTCAACATCATGCTCAAATTCCTCATTCAAGACCAACCAATGCCAATCATCAATTCCAACAACAATTCCCACATCAATTCCATCATTAACCAATTCCAACCCACATGCACATAGCACAAGCCAATCAACCACGCATAGCAACCAAGCAATTTCAATTAATCAACCCAAGTCCCAAATCCTTCATCCAATTCTATTATCCAATTCCATAAGCCAATTCCACGTACCAATTCTATTATTCCATTCTAAGCATAAATCTACAACACTAGTCATATTAACCATCCACATTCATCATAGCACCCCTATCACCCGAACAACACATAACACCAATCATCCAATCACACAGGGCATCAAACATCCAATGGCACAATCACAACCACATTACATTTTATTCATCACTCCACATAATTACAAACAGTTTAAGGGTAAACGGCTGGCTCACCGGCCACCCCCACCTGCAAGTACAGGGGAAGCCATGTCGTGAGTCTTAGGGTTACCCTCCTGTCCATCCTTCATAGGACGACCCCACATTGGCGGGACCATCCACCTGTTCATCATTTTAAAAGGCGATCCCACATTGGCAGGACCACCCTCCTGCAACCACAATTATTAATTGCAGGCAGAAAACACAGTTACAGCGTTATACCCCAACCCTCCTACACTCGTTACTACATCCAATCCATTAAGCATCAAGGTTAATCTTTCCCTCGTACGTGGTACATAACAAACAGCCCGCTATCATCACACAATTCATCATATCAACAAGCATACAACAACAACCAACAATCACAGATACACAACAATCAATCACAGAACAAAATCCCATTTTACTCTCTTCCAATTCATGCAATCCTATGTTCATCTAGGTTGAAATGGCAACTCCTCACACCAACCATACTACCTATCATACGCTAAACCCTCACCTGACAAGAAGACGAGGCTCTAAAACGACTTCTAGAACTCGAACAACCAAGCTCCCCTTCCCAAAAACAAAGCTTCTTCCTTCTGACACAGACATCACCTCACTCCGAAATACCCAGAAACTCAGGGTGCAATCTCTTCCTGTCGTCGCTACGAACACGTAGCAAGAAACGGATCATCAATCGGAGCTCTACAACTCCTGGAATCAAGGATTGAAGCTAAGGCGGTTTTTGTTTCGTCAAAAGGAATTTCGGGGAAAGAGAAAGAGGGGAAAATTGTGAATTTCCGTGAAAACCAGCATTTAATATTCAGGCCACGATACACGGCGTGTATTGTAATACACGGCCATGTATCATGGTCAGCCCACCTTGACAAATTTTCGCGTACTAGCTTGTATCTTCGACCCGACTCAACTATGAACGTCCCGGACTTCGATGGGTCCTCAAGAACATTGTTTCCAATGTCTCAAACACTCAAACTCGAGTTCCAAACCGTTCGGTTGGGCGGGGATGTTACATCAGCCACACATGGCCAAGGAAATGAAGGAAAGAGAAAGAGAGATGATCACCAAGAACACCATGGCAATCCTCCTCTTGCAAGCTCCTCTTCTAAGGTTGTGGACTTCAATCCAAGCTCCTCTACTTTGAGTTGCACCTTGCTCTAGGGTTGTGGATTGGAGATGAGAAGAAAGTAATTGAAAAGTTGAGAGAAAAGGGTTTTGTCGAAGGTGGGATTGCTGAATAATGAATTATTTGTCTCCATCTTTCTCCCGCATATCTACTTTAAATAGGCTGCTGGAAAAGCCTGGAGTTTTCGGCGAAAACTTAGAAAGTCCTTTGTATGCGTTCTGGAAATTCTGATGTCGGTTTGGCCAATAGTTTTCGGCGAGAACTTAAAGTTCTCGCCGAAAACTTCTTCAGGAAAGAAGGTGGCAGACTTTTGCATTTTTCTCGATCTTGCAACGGCCATATCTCCTCCGTCCTAACTCCGATTGACCTCTCGTTTGCTCCTATATGCTCCTTGTCATCCGTACTTCGAAGCCATAACCTGAAATTGCACAGAGATAACTCCAGTAGACCACGAATTTTGCTCCAAAGTGGCAACCGGACAACAAATAAACACTTTGCACGAAACTTCAATAAAAGCATATAAGTCATGACATTTCGAGATCAAAACGGGAGATTCTTAGACTAAACACAGGCCTACAAATACATGGAAAATAGTCACATCAAAATCCCCTACGACTAAGCTTTGTTTGTCCTCAAGCAAATGAAGTAGAAAACATCAAAGTTCACAAATGACAAGATCGGTCCCATTGAGATTCAAGCAATAACAATTTGGCTTAGACTTTTCCACGAACAAACTTAACCTACACATGCAAGAAAGTCAACCAAACAATTCTAGACCTCACTATTTTCTACACACTTCAAGTAGTAGCTAATTAGGACACAATTCTTACCGACCACAACAACACCACCTCTAATCAAAAGGACTTGAATTCGGGATATGAAATGGATTAGGTGGGGGTAGGAAATATTTGGGAAGTGGTGAGTGATCGTGACGTGGCTATCGACTCGACTTCGTCCGCCTCTAGATCCACACTTCATACGCTCAAGCCAGGATTTCTTTCTTCCAAGGCTTTTCTTCCACCACTTGCTTACTGCATACTAGTGCTCGATCCAACACTTCACTTAGGTGTTGGAACGGCCTAGCTCACAGTCTTTGCCTTTGCTAGTGATCAACCCGACACTTCACTTAGGTGCCGAGCTTACCTAGCTTTTCTTTCGGCATTTCAGGAATTTGAGCAACTTGAACACTTTCTTTTTGAGCATTTTCTTTTAAACATTTTCTTCACATATTAGCCACTTGATCCTTAGCCCCTTAAAACTTCTACACAAGATCTCGAATAGGGCTTCCGTCTAATGTCAAGCCACAATCACGAGTGATCAAAAAGGTGATGAAAGACATGGAGTAGGGCTGAAAATGTGTATCATCCAAGAAATAGGCCAGGGTTCAACGGGGTTATCCTAAAGGAAACTGATTCGGGTAGGCTTTTTGGCTGAATGTGGTGAAACTCTAATTGTCTTTATCATCTTAGAACGGTGTTATCGAGCGGTACAAAAACACATATCAAACCAATCAACCAATATACAAGAGTGATCCAATCTCTGTTCTGACCTAGACTCAATTTGATTGTAGTGCCGACATGCTGGTTATAGGTTCTAAGTGGAACAGTCTAAACGTCATTGTGAAAACTTGAAGGCAATTAAACACCAAAAGTCAAGAACCGAATGATTCTACGAACGAGGAATTTGACATTCAATCAAGATCATGCAAATCATCAAAGCATAACATTAGACTTCTATCGACAAACAATCACACCAAACCTCAAATTCCCCCTACGACTAACATGAGCATTGTCCTCAATGATCAAGAGAGAGGGTAAGGTGGAACGAAATTACCGCGTTGGTAGAGAAGAGCATAGGAGGTAATAGTGGTGAAAGAGTTCCATGATGATCATTGGTGAAGAGTGATCCCAATTGCTTGCTAACCTTATTCAAAAACTAAAACAACACGAAAACTAACAAGAGCAATTAAAAGCGAAAAAGTAAAGATAACATGGGGTGCCTCCCAAGAAGCACTTAGTTATCATCTTAAGCTTGACGATACCTGCGTTATGGTGTCCAACTTAGGACCTCCTTGATGTCAAGTAACTTCTTTCACGATGAAAGTTGAGGTCCAAGAAACATCTTGGGAGAATGGTAGACCAGCCAATGCACATTGATGCTTGCATAGCACTTGGTACCTTGGGATGGCTTGCTACCTTTAAACTTCGAAACTTGAGGAAGATAGTAAGGTGTGGTGCCACCATTGAGCTCCATCGTCTCCAAGTTGGTGATGCCACTCGAAGAGTCAACGGCGCCAAAAACTTGACGTGCAAGAATTAACTCACAACAATCAAGGTCGTATTTCCACGAGGGCTCTCTCAAAAGCTACTACTCACATGGTTGATGGACGGTCTAATCATTTAAGATTGGTTTGATAAAGGAACAAAACGAAAGCATAAAGAAAACTAAACAAACAAACAAAGTGGTGCAAATAAAAGATAAAGGAGGTTCACTTGGAAAGATAGCTTCATCATGCTCAAGAGGAACAAATGCACAAACAAGCCAAACATGATCGAGGTTGCAATCAAATGACCACGCAAATCCCTTCTATAGACTCAATGCACTCTCGTAGCACTAAGTTCCTATCCTAGCACCACTCAACCTAGGCTCTCGCTCTGAAGCTAAGTGATTAAGGATGCATTAAAGGTGTTTGATGAAATGCCAAGCTACAAAACCCTCTCCTATGACTCTATGACCACTAGGCTAGACACCACACTCTCATGTCAATGTCCTATCACTAAGAGAATCATCAAAAGACTAATCAAAGTTCAATTGAATGAAAAACCTAATGCACACCAAATGTTCGATAAAATGCACAAGAGAGAAATCATGCAACTATGGTTTAATTGAGGCGTCCTAATCTCTTAGAACACACTTTCTTTAATCCCTAGACCTACAAACCATGTAATCTAAGCACTCTCATGCATTACATTACAAAGAATAGACCAATCAAGCAATCATAGCAATCAATGGAATTAACAACAAGTTTAGAGATCATCTTCTTACATCCAAGATCAATCATAGCATGTTTACACAATCAACCTCTATCATAGCACAACTATCTATCAATCCAAGGAAACCTAAGAAATCGGCCACACATGGCTAAGGAAATGAAGGAAAGAGAAAGAGAGATGATCACCAAGAACACCATGGCAATCCTCCTCTTGCAAGCTCCTCTTCCAAGGTTGTGGACTTCAATCCAAACTCCTCTACTTTGAGTTGCACCTTGCTCTAGGGTTGTGGATTGGAGATGAGAAGAAAGTAATTGAAAAGTTGAGAGAAAAGGGTTTTGTCGAAGGTGGGATTGCTGAATAATGAATTATGTGTCTCCTTCTTTCTCCCGCATATCTGCTTTAAATAGGCTGCTGGAAAAGCCTCGAGTTTTTGGCAAAAACTTAGAAAGTTTTCGCCAAAAACTTTCTTGAAAATCCTTTGTAAGCCTTCTGGAAATTCTGATGTCAATTTGGCCAACAGTTTTCGGCAAGAATTTAAAGTTCTCGCCGAAAACTTCTTCAGGAATGAAGCTGGCAGACTTTTGCATTTTTCTCGATCTTGGAACGACCATATCTCCTCTGTCCTAGCTTCGATTGACCTCCCGTTTGCTCCTATATGCTCCTTGTCATCCGTACTTCGAACCCATAACCTGAAAATGCATAGAGATAACTCCAATAGACCACGAATTTGGCTCCAAAGTGGCAACCGGACAACAAATAGACACTTTGCACGAAACTTCAATAAAAGCATATAAGTCATGACATTTCGAAATCAAAATGAGAGATTCTTAGACTAAACACAGGCCTAGAAATGCATGGAAAATAGTCACATCATTGTGTCAACTAAAGAAATAAAAAAAGTTACAATTTAATTAATTAACAAATGTTACTATCAATCCCTCTTCGGATCTGGTTCCATCCCTCTTCAAATTTGGAAATCTCCTCGTCTGGATTCAGATCTAGTGAGCGGTGGTGAAGGAAGAGGTGGCGGTTTGGTGGTAGTGGTGATGCAACTGGTAGTGGTGGTGGGAAGTCGGAGTTGTGGTGGGAAGTGGCAGTGGTTTAGGAAGAAGCAGTCGGAGTTGGGACGAGATCTAGGTTTAGGGATCTCAATCCTGAGGTGCGGCAGGATCTCGGTTTAGGGATCTCGTCGAAGATGTGGCGGCGGTGACGTGGCGAAGGTAGAGGAAGAGTAGGGAGAAGAAAGGCCAGGGGAGTAGGGGCAGCCCCGTCGTGGTTGGATCGACTGGTTGGAGAGTAGATGAAGAGAAGACGAAGAAGGAAAGAAGAAGGGGAAACTCCGGTGACTGGATCAAATCGAAAGAAGAAGAAGATGGAGAGAAGAAGAAAATGGAAAGAAGAAGAAGAAGAAAAGTAATGACACGCTGGAGAGAGGATTGACAGGTTTGACACCAGCAACTTGATTGGGTTGTTGATGAATGGCACGGATTGCTAGGCTGGAAGAGAGAGAGGGAGACAAAAAAAATTAGTCACAATTTCTTATGAACCGTGACTAATTGGTCACGGTTACAAATAAACCGCGACCAAATTAGTCAAGGTTTCTTATGAACCGTGACTAATTTGGTCACGGTATTTATGTAACCGTGACCAATTAGTCATGGTTCATAAGAAACTATGATCAATTAGTCACGGCTCATAAGAAATAGTTACAAATTAGTCACAGTTTCATATGTCGTGACTAAAAATCCATGACATATATTGGATTTTCTTGTAGTGCTCCTTCAGTTACTTTAGACACTTCTCGCCATACCGGCTTTATAGCAAGGTTTTTCTTATACTCCCTTGCCTAAAACTGAACAATGCCCACTTCTACTAGCTCCCCTGTATCAAGTTCTAGTTTCATGTCCTCAAGGCAAGGAATGGCTCTATCCCGAAGGAGACACACACGAATACTAGTTCCCTCTCGGACAAAGTTGTTAAGGGGATTCCCAAATTTACTTGAGATCCAGCTGACCCCCTCCACCGTAATTAGCTCCGGCAGGACGTTCTTATACATAACCCATTCCGTGGTAGCCTTGGGTGAGAACTGCACCAACCGAATGCCTCTCTCCCACTTCCTCAACATGAGCCCCGAGTTATGAATATGCCATGAACGTGCAAGGACCCAATCACAGAGCGAACCGAATTAAACTCCAAGAGGTAGAAGTTCTCCTCAAGCAATGATATGATAATCGGCCCTTCATATCGCCATAGTCCTCTTGCAATAGTGGGGAAGACCCGTAAAGGTGGGATCAGACCTAAGAACTGAGCCACATCAGTAGATCTGAGTTTCTCACATCCTTTGTCGATTACCGACTAAGAGATCCGTAGAACGTCATTCACAATCACAATAGGGGGGATGTGTATGAACTTCAAATTGGAGCTCGGATCTAAGGCCATATATGAACAAGAATGAGCGGGGGTCGAGGATGAACCATTTGCCACCACAGCTTTCGTCGACATAGTCACAAAAAATCAAAGGAACGAGAGCATAAAAAGAGCAGAAAGTATAAAAATGAATTGTGAGATTACCCGGAGGCCTTAGTGGCCCGCCGTCAATCGCCTCTCAACGGGAAGAGCCCCCCAGGAGCGCACCCGCCGAGGGATAAACCCCTTCTGGAGAAGACGATTAGAAAAATGATGGAAACTGAGTTGAGAGAAAAATCCTAGAGCCATGTGCCTCACGCGCTCACTTTCAGCTATTTAATCCTGTATACTAAGTGTCTTTACATTCAAGTTTTCTGCAATAATCGTGTGGTAAGCTCGACGTGCTTAAGTCTTTCGTTCTACTCGAAAAAGTTATCCCCTTCGACTATCAATTGGTATTAGAGCATGTCAACTTTGTTGAACTTCACAGTCACCAAAGAATCGATCCAAGAAGCACACTCAAGCAAGCTCATCAAGAACATACTCATGATGTCAAGAGGAAATTACAAAGAAGGATCATCACACAATTGTCCGCCTTTGTTCAATGAATCCAACTACACATTCTGGAAGAACAGAATGACCGTCTACTTTGAAGGAATTGAGTTTGACCTCTGGGACATAGTAGAAAATGGGCTTTTCTGAAGTCAAAACGATCGGACAAAGTGGAAAGACGAAGAAAAGAAGAACAAGCAGCAAAATGCCAAAGCTATGCATATTCTTTATTATGTTGTAGCTGAATCTGAGTACAATCGAGTATGCGATGACTCGAAATATGTCACATTTTATTCCCCATAATTGAACATTTGCGTGGTATTTTAGTGTTGATGTTGCCTTTTGATTGGGTTTTTATCAATTGATGATAATTAGTCTTAATTAGCCTCTTGGGATCTTTGTGGTCCATTGTCACAGACGCTCAAGATATCAAGTTCTAAAGTTTAACACTACGCTAGGTCGCAGCTTGAAGAGCTGGCGTAGCGTCAACGAACTTGGGTGTGCAGAGGGTGTGTAGACGGCGCAAATGTGTATCAATTATGGGGAATAAAATGTGACATATACCAAAGGGAGACGAGTTCAGACATCGGCTGTAGTAGTGGCTGACTCCAAGAAGTTTGGAAGCCATGACAGTGACGATTGGGAGCTTCGTCGTTGACATCGAGACTCGCCAGAGAAGAAGGATGAGCTGATAGCAACCCATTGAAAGTTCGATGACCAAATCATCAAATTAGAAATTTAAGTGGATGTTTTTTCATTTATGGATCTTTGGGGGCTATTTGGGAGTTTGTGTTAATTGTTGAATTAGTCTCTAACTTTGGAAATGTTACAAATGAGGACTGAGTGGTTCTTGTTAACTTTCTGAAGTTCTAGACCGCGTTGCTCAACTGAGAAAAATAAGGGACTGCCTCTGAAATTCGTGGGAATTGACAGACTTGGTCACTGAAGTTTTGGAAAGGTACAATTTGTTTTTTGGAGCGTATCTCACTCGTTTGAAGTCCAAACGACTCATCATCATAACTTGTGGAACTGGGACGATGAGACGGATCTTCACAGGCAGAATTCAGATGTTGAATTATGCTAAGGTGAGGGCTTAGCGTCGATAGGTAGAGACATTGGGAATTACAATCAGACTTAATAATTAATTAGGGTGCATGAATTGGAGAGTTAGAAATGGTTAATTATGTGTTTGAGTGATTGATTGATGATATGTGATGTACTGGTTGACTTGGTTGATTCAATGCTTGACTAGGTGGATAGATGATAGATTAAATTCTGCAATTGTGTGTTGAATTGATGGTTGTGTGTTATGTATTGTTGTATGGTGGATGCAAGAGGATGTTCACAATGAAGGATCATCCCTAAAAGATGAACAGAAGGGTGGCCCTATACCTTAGGACATGATCACCCCTTCAATTTTACTATTATAGGTGGGGTGGTCGGTAAGGTTAGCATCCAGCCCATAATAAGTGTGAAATTGTGACGTGGACATTGGGATGTGGAATTGTGATGTGGAACTAGGAAGTGGAATTGTTTGGTTGATGTGTTGTAATTGATGTGGTTGTGTTAAATTGTATTAAAATGATAGAACATGAAGGAGCATAAATTACCCCATCCGTTGTGAAATGCGACTGAGTCTGGTCTATTGGGGTAGATCACCTAGGAACGGGTGCCTGGGCTTGGAAGTGGCTTTCGTGAGGGAAATTGTGATGATGATGATGATTTGGGCCATGGATCCTTCTTTAACGATGCATCTTGGACCTCCCAAGGGAGGGGGTGCATCTGGAGTCTGGTGGGGTAGCGAGGGAACAACTCATTAATTGAATCACCTAGATATGAACTCTAACTTGATTGTGTGAATGTGTGTGTGTGAGTGTGTGTGTGTATGTGTTTAGTATGTCTGGAGATGTGGATTAATTATACTGTTGAGCAACAATGTTTATTATTGTATGTTATGGCATGATATGTGATGTTGATGTTCAATTTATGATGCTGGTTTTGTATTGGGTTTTGTTTATGAGTTTTGGATGATGTTGTTAGAGTGAGGCATGATATGGGTAGTGGTAGAGGGAGAAATTTTTGATCACCTAGCTCTACTATATTAGGTTGTTAAAATGAACTAGACGTAAGGATGAGTCCCATTGTTGTATTTCAATGTGGTTTCCCTAAGTTTCATTAGAAAACTGACCCCCCCCCCAGTTTCTCTTTTTCAGTTAGAAGTAGTTAGTGAGCTAACCTTGGAGCAGCAGTTGATGCAAGAGGATGGAGCTAGAAGACAAGAGGCTGTGACTGAGGACTGAAGACCGGTTTTACTATTTATGTACAATTGACACTTGTGGTTTTTTTTATATTTACTTATGATGTTGATGATGAGTTTGTGATTTGTATTAAATGTGGGTTTTGGTTTTATTAATGGGAACTTCCTTCGGTTCGTTTTATGCTATTTTTATTATAATTGAAGTTGTATTTAATTCGGTTTATGTTTTGACTCAAACCATAGCACCGCTCCCGATCTAACCATGGGTTCAACCAGAGCGATTCGGGGCGAGTGTTACAATTAGTAAAGCTAGTAAACTTGAAAATGAGAATGGGGGTCTGAGGAAGAAAATTTTCGAACTCAATGAACATGTTACCTCGGTGGAAGCAATAGTTCCAACAAGACCTAAACTTGGAAGAAGGAGATTCCCAGATTACGCAATCTAAAGCTCTAGAGTAGCTAGTTATGAAAAACATTTAGACGCTAGAGAGAGACCTATTAGACAATCTTGCTACAAAAACACAATATGTTATTGTTGTCGTCAATATTGTCACATAAGCTATCATTGTCGATATAATAGACTGAATGCCCACTCTAATTATGGTTATTCTCATCATAATAAAAGTGTACCCAAGTATTGTAACATCCCCGTCCAACCAGACGGTTTAGAACTCCGGTTCGGGTACTCTAGGCATTGGAATTTGTGCTTTGGAGGTTCCATCAAAGTTCTGTACGTTCGTGTCTAAGTCAGGTTGAAGTTACAATCAGGCATGCTGTACAGTGAAGACAACACGTCATGTAGTTCAACTACACGCCGTGTGTCATCATGATGCACGGCCGTGCTTTAACTCCTAGAAATCACGGTCGAGAATACCTTTAAAACCACACGGCCGTGTAGTTGTCAAACACATCGTGTTTCTTTATGAAACACGATGTGTATCATACAAAAATCTGTGTTGTTTGAACTGCATATAAAAGGACGGGGTTTGATGGATTTTTGCAACTAAAACCTCCATCTTTCTTCCCAAAAATTCATTTGACGACTGTTGAACGTTGTAGGACGTATCAAATAACTAATCTACCAAGGTAGACTAGATCGTATTCTACTCGAGGTCTCTTCTTCTTGTCTACTCAAATATGTTGGCAAATTACTCAGGTTTAAACACGTTGTGCGTGGTGTGAGTTCCACGACTTCCAATCTAACAAACAAGGAAATAAAAGACAAAAAGTAAAAAGGTTGACTAACAGGAAGATAGATTAGCTAGATTTCGAATCCCCCTAAGATTACCAGAACATTGGCGATCACAAGACTATCGGTTTTCAATTCTAATTCAATCGGTTTCTATACACCACCATAACTCCTGGCCCTTAGGTTTAAGACTAGTGAACGTTCGCTCTATCTGATCTAGCTACCAAGATTAATTAGTCGCCCAGGTACGGTCGCCTCTCGCGACGACTAAACTAACTGGTGGAATTACTAACGATTTATGAGTTACTCTTGCAATGGATTAACCCTAACTGGTTCCTACGAAAGGCACACTCCAATGAATAGGTTAATTGGTTGAATTGATGTTTTAAAGAGAGGCGAGCGTTCGCTTCTATCCTCAGCTTAACAAGAATCTAAACTAGGTGATCAAGAAAGACAAGTTTATGCGCCAAAGTAGGGAAGCTGTCTGGCAACTAACCCTAGCTTGCGTAAACCTAATCTAGGCGACCAACCAGAAGAGAAACATAAACAATGAAGAACAAAACAACCATGCAAAAAGAAACTGATTGAACTTCGAATCTAATTACCGCCAATCCGTGACCGCTTTAAAGCCCTAGGTCACTTAGGGTTCATCTAATCTAAGCTCTACAAGTTCAGCTACTCATAACGATAACAGAAGAATCAAAGGCAACAAAAGAAATCATCATACAGAGGTAGAACAGATAAGAACTGAAAGATCTAATTCTGACGACTCCGGCGAAGCTTCGATCTCCTGGATCTCCAACTTTAAGCTCCGAGCTCTCCGTGGTGGAAGGGTGGCCTCATGATCACTCCACGGATCTTCAAACTCTCTAAACTCTATCTATCGACCCTAGAGTCGGCTGACACTCAAAAGTCTGATTTGTGAATAGTTGTTGGAATAATCCTCTCCCTCTGGCTGGGTGCCGACTGCTTCTTTAAATCGGTAAGATTAGGGTTTTCCAACCCAGCCGCGGAAAAGGAAGGAGTTTTCGGCGAAAACTTAAGGAGTTTTCGCCGAAAACTTCAGTTAAAATCTCATGTGTGTTTTTCTTCAATAGTTTTCGGCGAAGACTTTAAGTTTTCGCCGAAAACATCAGCTGAATCTGCGTTGGGTTTCTTCTTGGATTTTCGCCGAAAACTATGAAAGTTTTTGCCGAAATATTCAGTGTAAAGCTGCTGACTTCGCCTGTGAGTTTCTTAAGGTATTTTCACCGAAAACTATGTAGGTTTTTCGGCGAAAACATTGTGTTGGGCAGTTGGATATTCGGTTCTAACTCTGGTTTGATTTCTGGTTCGATTCTGGTTCACTCCTTGAGATCTTGAACACGTCTGTGGTTACGTATTTGACGGCAAAAACCTGCGCTCTTGCAAAAACACTAGAAAACCATCAAATAGACCCAAAAAGGGCCAAAGTAACCAAATCGGTAGGAAATAGAGTAGTTGAGTGAATATTCGCTATTCTACCCCTAAAACCACGTTTCAAGCAAGGAAATGTTGCTTAAATGAGGCTGAAAATCACGTCAAATCGAGTGTCATCAAAATACCCCACACTTAAGCTTTTGCTTGTTCTCAAATAAATTGAACTAGAACACACTCAAATTCACAAATGACACGAGATTAAACTGAGATTCAATTCTAACGATTTGGTTTAGACTGTTCCACGTAGAAAGAATGACCTACACATGCAAGAACATCAACCAAACAAGTTTTCGATCTCACTAATTTCTGCACACTTCAAGTAGTAGTTTTAACAAAGCTCGTTTCTTGGCAAAACAATTAAGCATAATTAACTGACTAAGATAACACCAATTCTAAAAAAAAAGACTTTAAGCTCTAGCCATGATGTGGATGTGGAGGTAGGAAAAGTGACGTGGCTATCGACTCGACTTCATCCGCCTCTAGATCTGTATGTTACATGTTCTAGCTAGGACCGATTTAAACAACAATTTCTTTCAAGTTTCAGACTTCTTCTATTTACTTATTGCATACTAGTGCTCGATACCAAATACTTCACTTAGGTGTTGGACCTGCCTAGCTCACAATATTTGTGCCTATGCTAGTGCTCAACCCGAACACTTCACTTAGGTGTTGGGCTTGCCTAGCTTTATTTTCAGCACTTTAAGAACTTAGCATTGATTTGCACAACTTAATTACTTGATTTAACCAATTAGCCATTTGATCCTAGCTAGTTATAACTTTTTACACAAGATTTCGAATTGGATTTTCGTCTAATCTCTAGCCACAATCACAGGTGAACAAACATGGAGTGAAAACATGGGAGAAGCTAGCTTTTATCATCTTAGAACGGTGTTATCGAGCTTTGTGATTAACAAACCAATTAATTCAATTAATTCAAGTTCAACTACAAGAGTGATTTATGATCTATTCTGACCTGGACTCATTTAATATCAGTTTCGACACGTTGGTTACAGGTTCTAAGTGGAACAGTCTAGACGTCATTATGAAAAATTGAATTCAATTTAACATCACAAGTCAAGAACTGAGCAATTATGTGCTAGAGAAATTTCAAAAGTTAACCATTTAAAAAATGAACCATAGAATCACAGAAAATCAAGCAAGATCATGCATAATCCTAGAATCCTACCCCACACTTAAACGGTTCTGTGACCTCACATGACTAAACTAGAGTAGAGAGATACAAAGAACCTGGAATGAGATGGTCGGTGTAGTGGATGCACATGGATTGCCCGGAGCGGAGCGGAGTAGCTACTCAAGATCATACAAAACAAAAACAACAAAAAGATCAAAAGGATACCGGGACAAGTGTCACGGATCCACACAGAATAAAAGTCGAAACGAAGAAGGTTTAGTGGAATTTTAAAATTTTTCTGACTCTAACTCTCATTTTTTTTAAACGGCACAAATTCACGGCACGACACTCCTAGAGCAATCTAGATCGTCTAAGCTCAATCAGATCAGCAAAAAAAATCACATCGAAATAGCAGACACGCAAAATGAGGTAGACCGGAATTAAACTCGTCGAAATTCAACAATCAACATGTCAAAAGATTCGAAATTGAAAACCCAACAACTAACCTTTAAGACATGACTCAAGAAAATGGACGGAAAGCGACGAAGTTGGCAAAAAACGCGAAAAGCTTGTTTCGGTGATAACCGGATCTACTGAGCTCCGATTTGGGTGATCAAGTATGCGTTGGAATTGGACCGAAAAAATGAAACTGATTTTAAGAACATACATAGGTTTTTGGCGAAAACTATGAAAGTTTTCACCGAAAAATTTCTTTGAAAACCAACATAAAAAGACAGACGCTACTGTTTGAAAAAGAGAATAAGTATTCGGCGAAAACTTTAAGTTTTCACCGAATACTCATTTGAAAACTGTTTTTTTTTCAAAATCCTAACAGAAAACAAATCAAAACGAAAGGAAATTAAACTGACACTTTGGCTCCCCGAAACCGACGCAAACGGCAAAAAAGACTGACTCAAAAATTCAAGCTCTCTTTTAACGTCCTTGAGCCGGACGATACCTGGACGGCGATCAAGAGACATCCCAACTCAGGATTTCTCTTAGGCCCGAGTTGGAGTTCATGAAATATGGCTTCGGGGATCCTCCAGCAAGTGTGAACTTCTTTCCGTGTGCGTGAATTAGCTTGGTTCGTCCATCGGGAAGGTGACCAGAAATTTCAAATGGCCCGAACAGTTCTTTGAAGTAGCGTCCTTCAGAGGATCATTCTTCTCCGGTGGCTCGGTAGACGGGGGATGAGCAATCGACTTCCAAACCGCCTTTGTCTTCTCTTTATTCTCCTTCTTTATCTCGCCAGAATCTTTAACGTTTTGGTGATTCGTGAGGGGATGCCGTCGGATCCTCCTTCTTTCTCGGCTTCTGTGCTGGCAGCTCATTCTTCAGATTAGGGACCTGTCCGACACCTGGCAAGCAAATTTCGAAAGAAACTCCAGATTTGTCATTAGAACTAGAGTTGACCGAAGCCAACTCCATAGCTTCAACAGATAATCAATGCATCTCTTCTTTGACTGGGACTTGCATACCGTCCTTGAGGCGGAATGCCATGTTGTCCTTGCCGACCCTTAATGTCAACGAGCCATTCGGGACATTAATGTTAATGCCAGCTGTTGCCATGAACGGTCGGCCTAGGAGAAGAGTGACATCTTCCTCTCGAGTATCCATGACAACAAAGTCAGTCAGAATAGTAAAAGGACCACAACGGACAACCACGTTTTCTATTATTCCCCTAGGTAGTTTAACAGATCTGTCGGCAAACACTAAATGCATGCTAATTGGTTTCAACTCTCCTAGGTTCAATTTCTCATACAGGCAAGTAGGCATAACATTGATAGAAGCACCTAGATCAATTAGACTACGATCAATCTTCACATCATTAATAGTGCAAGGCAAAGTAAAAGCATCGGGATCTCGACACTTAGCTGGGGGAGGTATGGGTGTCGTCTGGCTCTGGATAGTGGGGCATGCTTCCTCGAGGGAGATGAAAGACAACTCTTCCTTCTTCTTGTTCTTCGCAAGATCCTTTGCGATTTTGTCAGCCTCCGGTATCACCTGGATAGCATCAGTAACTGGTATCTTCATATTTGTGTTCTGCAAGTATCCATACCACTTTCCGTACCGGGTATCATGATCTTTCTCCATTGATTTCGCAGCCTTAGGAAACGGAATCGGAGGCTCATATGATGGAGGAGGTGGCGCAGGTGATGTCTTTGTTAGGGGCATTCACCTCCTTCCCGATCTCTGGCTTGTCAATGGCTATAACATCAGGAGCCAAGACCGGGTCGGGAACTGTAGGACCGGCTAATTGCTTGCCACTTCTTGTAGAGATGGCCTTGACGTGCTCCTTCCTAATGGTAGAGTCGTCTTGAACCGATGATTGATTAAGGAGGGGGCTACTAGTTAGCAAGCTAAACATGTTATTCACCATGCTCTCCACTCGTTGACCTCGAGCTTCATGTTCTTGATTTAAGACGGCTTGGGACTTTAATTTCTCCTCATAGTCATCGAGCCTTGCCATGATCAGGTCGAGCTTATTGTCTACCTCGATATCCCTTGTGTTCCCTGATGTAGATCTCTGAGGTTGTTGTTCTCTAGTGAATCCAAAGTTGTAAGGAGGACGCTCTTGGAAGCTCCTTTGTTGTTGAGGAGGTTGTCTGAACTGACGGTAGTCGGGGTAGCCCTGTTGACTGTTGGTGAAGCCTTCAGAAATGAAGTTCACCTCTTCTACAGAATAGACATTGATTTCCTTCAATCGCTTCTGGACTTCTGCTTCAATAAGCTCTTCTATTCTCCAATGTCTCTTAGCTCCTTCGGTCTGCCTCTCCCAATTCCTTGACTTGGAAGCGCAGTTTGCAAAGTGGAGAAGAGTAGCTTCTGGTGTGAGCATGGTACAGTCTCCTTCTGCCAAAGAGTTGACCCATTTAGATGACTCTTCGTTCATACCCCAAACAAAGATCTCGGCTAGTTGCCTCTTAGTGAAGCCATGATGAGGGCAGCTGTTGAGGAGTTCCTGGAATTCATTCCAGGCGTCGTATAAGCTCACTCCTTCTTTCTGTCAGAACCTTGAGATGCTGTCCCTGTAAGCAGTGGTTTTGGAAGGAGGGAAGTATTCCTCTATGAATTCTTGAGCAAGATCCTCCCAGTTGGTGGAGTGACCGGGTGGCTTACTAATGAGCCATATCTTTGTGGTGCGTCGAAGTGAGAATGGGAAGGCTCGCCAGCACAAGGTATCCTTATCGAGGCTCCCACTCTTAAAGGTCTCGCAAAAAGCAAGGAAATCCGCCAAGTGTCACTACAAGAAAACTGCACATTAGTCACAGTTTTTTTGTGCCTTTAGTCACGGTTTTAACCGTGACTAAAAAAATTAGTCACGGTTTAAGAAATCGTGACTATATTGATCATATTTTGTAACGGTTTTTGAAGAAACCGTGACTAACAATTTGTCACGATTTCTACCAAAACCGTGACTAATATTTGTCACGGTTTACTCTAAAACCGTGACTAATATTTGTCACGGTTCACTCTAAAATCGTGACTAATATTTGTCACGGTTTACTCCGAAACCTTGACTAATATAGTGACCAACGTGTAATTAAGAACTTTTCACTGACCCAAATTGTCATTTCTTTTATACAAAATGATCCTCAACTCCTTCCGTTATGCAAACTGATCTATAAAATTAATATGTTAACAAAATGTCCCAATTTAACACCATGTCCTTCATTTGTAGCAAACTCATAGTTAGTGACTGCAAAGGTAAAATTTGGTAATTACGAACTGGTCACTCCATTTTTCAGGGTTTCTAATAGGTCATTTAAGTTATTTATTGTGTCATGGAACACATAAATTACAATTTAATTAATTTACAAATAAAAAATTAAAAAGTAATCCTCTTGTTAGTTGTAAATCACACAGCTCCGCCGACGATGATGTCGACTCCCAGCTAGACCTACTGCTTCTCCACCTCTTCTGCTTGCCAAAGGAAGTACGCCAATCTCTCTCTCTCTTGACCAATTTTTTCAAGTCCAGATCCGACAAATTGCGGAATCCAGATCTCGTTTCCGAATCTTCCTCTCACCACTCAGGTGGTCAACCTTCTTCTTCTTCCTGGTTCTCTTCCATCTTCCCCAGTAGACAGAAGAAGCAGCAATCCATGCCGGAGAAATCAGAGTGGCGGTGAAGCCGAATGGGACTCTACTGCCTGACCAGGGAGAGGTTAGAGTGGCGGTGAAGCCGAATCTATCCACGCCGGAGAAGAGAGAGGATTTCGGAGGAGAAAGAAGCAAGGTCCGGGTCCGATTACGATTTTGGCGGAAAAGAGAAAGGATTTATGTGCCTTGAGGTCCGATTAGGATTTCCAAGGAGAAGAGGGATTGGGTTTGGTGGAGGAAAGAGGGGGTAGGCTGGGTGAAGAGGGATTAGGTTTGGTGGAGGAAAGAGGGGGTTGGCTAGATTCATGATGATAATGGTAGAGAGAGAGGATGGGAGATGAAGAATGAATATGTTGAGAAAGAATGGGTTCTTAAAAGATAAAGAAGGAAGGGATTGTTTTCGTAATTCGTGTGATGGTGAGAAGGGATTGGTTATTGCTTTCACACGGATTGCCAACCTGGCGGATGGGCATTAATTGAGGGAATTACTTTGTCACGGTTTACATATAAACCGTGACAAAATTAGTCACGGTTTGTATGTAAACCGTGACTAATTTTGTCACGGTTTGTATGTAAACCGTGACAAAATTAGTCATGGTTTATAAAAACCGTGACAAATTAGTCACGGTTTACATAAACCGTGACTAATTTGTCACGGTTTACATAAACCGTGACTAATTTTGTCACGGTTTGTATGTAAACCGTGACAAATTAGTCACGGTTCATATAAACCGTGACTAATTAGTCACGGTTACGTAATCCGTGACTAATAAACTGTGACAAATATTCAATTTTCTTGTAGTGTGTGTGCATGGATTATCATGAGGCTTTCCTTCAAACTGTAGATCCCTAGAGATCATTTCCAAGAAGGCGATCTTGATCTCATAGTCAGGACCGTCTTCATTACGCGGCACGAAGATGGAAGACCGAACACTAGTAGCACTTAGCTTATTGTAATCGGCAAGACTCTTTTGAGCAGCCATTGCGGTAGGGGAAGGTGGATCGGAAGTGATTTGCTTCTGAATTCTCTTAACCTGCAAAAGACAAAAACAAACACAACCGGTGTAAAATCGAAGTGTGATGGAATATGAAAGATGGAAAGTAGAAGAATAAAATGCCAACTCTTCTTTCAAACAATATAGAAGAGTCCCCGGCAACAGCGCCAATTTGATGAACGTTGTAGGACGTATCAAATAACTAGTCTACCAAGGTAGACTAGATCGTATTCTACTCGAGGTCTCTTCTTCTTGTCTACTCAAATATGTTGGCAAATTACTCAGGTTTAAACACGTTGTGCGTGGTGTGAGTTCCACGACTTCTAATCTAACAAACAAGGAAATAAAAGACAAAAAGTAAAAAGGTTGACTAACAGGAAGATAGACGAGCTAGATTTCGAATCCCCCTATGATTACCAGAACATTGGCGGTCACAAGACTAGTGGTTTTCAATTCTAATTCAATCGGTTTCAATACACCACCATAACTCCTGACCCTTAGGTTTAAGGCTGGCGAACGTTCACTCTATCCGATCTAGCTACCAAGATTAATTAGTCGCCCGGGTACGGTCGCCTCTCGCGATGACTAAACTAAATGGTGGAATTACTAACGATTTATGAGTTACTCTTGCAATGGATTAACCCTAACTGGTTCCAACGAAAGACACACTCGAATGAATAGGTGAATTGGTTGAATTGATGTTTGAAGAGAGGCGAGCGTTCGCTTCTATCCTCAGCTTAACAAGAATCTAAACTAGGTGATCAAGAAAGACAAGTTTATGCGCCAAAGCAGGGAAGCTGTCTGGCGACTAACCCTAGCTTTCATAAACCTAATCTAGGCGACCAACCAGAAGAGAAACATAAACAATGAAGAACAAAACAACCATGCAAAAAGAAACTGATTGAACTTCGAATCTAATTACCGCCAATCCGTGACCGCTTTAAAGCCCTGGGTCACTTAGGGTTCATCTAATCTAAGCTCTACAAGTTCAACTACTCATAAGGATAACAGAAGAATCAAAGGCAACAAAGGAAATCATCATACAGAGGAAGAACAGATAAGAACTGAAAGACCTAATTTTGACGACTCCAGCGAAGCTTCGATCTCCTGGATCTTCAACTTTAAGCTCCGAGCTCTCTGAGGTGGAATGATGGCGTCAAGATCTCTCAACGGATCTTCGAACTCTCTAAACTGAAAGACCTAATTTTGACGACTCCAGCGAAGCTTCGATCTCCTGGATCTTCAACTTTAAGTCTGATTTGTGAATAGTTGTTGGAATAATCCTCTCCCTCTGGCTGGCTGCCGACTGCTTCTTTAAATAGGTAAGATTAGGGTTTTCCAACCCAGCCACGGAAAAGGAAGGAGTTTTCGCCGAAAACTTAAGGAGTTTTCGCCGAAAACTTCAGTTAAAATCTCATGTGTGTTTTTCTTCCGGCGAAGACTTTAAGTTTTCGCCTAAAACATCTGCGTTGGGTATCTTCTTGGATTTTTGCCGAAAACTATGAAAGTTTTCACCAAAATATTCAGTGTAAAGCTGCTGACTTCGCCTGTGAGTTTCTTAAGGTATTTTCGCCGAAAACTATGTAATTTTTTCGGCGAAAACATTGTGCTGGGCGGTTGGATCTTCGGTTCTGACTTTGGTTTGATTTTTGGTTCGATTCTAGTTCACTCCTTCAGATTTTGAACACGTCCGTGGTTACGTATTTGACGGCAAAAACCTGCGCTCTTGCAAAAACACTAGAAAACCATCAAATAGACCCAAAAAGGGCCAAAGTAACCAAATCTGTAGGAAATAGAGTAGTTGAGTGAATATTCGCTATTCTACCCCTAAAACCACGTTTCAAGCAAGGAAATGTTGCTTAAATGAGGCTGAAAATCACGTCAAATCGAGTGTCATCAACGACCCAAGCTCTGCAATCCTTTGAAGCTTGATTCCGGGAGCTACGAGTGTCTGATTAAGACGTCGTTTCTTCCAGTGTGTTCCTAACGATGAGAGGGGAGATCTCATTTCTCAGATTCAGGAGTTTTTGTGCGGAGTGCTATCAGTGAGGAATGGAAGAGCTACATTTTTGGTGAAGGGAAAATCGTTCATCCGGGAATATAGAAGATGATTACAGCCTCGTGTTCTATTCTAGGTGAGGGCTTCCTATTGATATGTAGTGTTGAGTAACGTGAGGAGTTGTAATTCGACCTAGACGGAAATAGGGATTTGCATTGAAATGGAAGAGAGTAAAAATGGGTTAACTGTTATGTGATTGTCAATTGGTTGATTTCGATACTTATTGTTGTGTTGGGGGTTTGTGACGAAATGGATTAATTAATGAAATGATTGAGAAATGAGAGATAGGATGGATTAGGGTTTTGTGGTAATCTTATAGTTTCTATTATTGTCAGTTGTGGTTGCAGGAGGATGGCCCTGCCAATATAGGGTCATCCTATGAAGGACGAAAAGGTGGGTAACCCTGGACTTGTGACATGGCTACCTCTTTTCCTTGTAGTGCAGGTGGGGTAGCCGGCAAGCTAGCCGATTACCCTTTGTTGTGAATGTGATGATGATCGTGTGGAATATGGATGAAATGAAGAATTCCTGAGATGTTGTGATGATGTGGATGGTAGTGAATTGTGATATGAGATGTATGATTTGTGATGTTAATATGAATATAGAACCGGAAGGAGCCCACACTATCCCACCCAAAATATTGGTTGTGATTGAGTCCGATTAACTGGAGTGAATCCCTTGGTTGGGTTGCCAAGGTTGGTTGATATTCTCGCTCGTGAAAGGATCCTATATAGATGCCTCAGAATGGATTCTCCCTTGTGCAAAGATCCTATATGGATGCGTCAGAATGAAGTGGTGATCAGCGGTGCTGGTGTGGATAACTCCTTGGCGCCTAAACAACTCACCTAGTAAATGAATTGTGAATTGAGTGTGTGTATGTGTGTGCTAGTTGTGATTGTGAGTTGTTATGAGATATGTGTTGGACGGTATGAATGTTGGTTTCTCTTATGGTATTATTGATGTTATAGATTGTGAATGTGAACTGTGAACTGCACCTACGTGATCACCTAGAATGCTTTAGGATAATAAAACTAATTAAGGACGAGTTTGGGTTCTACTGTCAGTGATTAATGTGGACTATGGAACTGCTCCTCGTAGCTATTTTGGTGCATAGTTAAGCCTAGTGGGTTCACTGAGTTTCTTTAGGAAACTAACCCCCCTCTTTCCCTTTCAGGTTATCATGTCTAGTGGTGTGGTGTTGGAGTTCAGGTGCTTCGGTCGAGTCGAGGAGGTTGCTGAGTGAAGCTATGAGGTGAATATTTGGCAAGCTACTCAGAGTTGACTTTTCCCTTTATTTCATGTTTTAGTTGACTATTCACATTTTGGGGATTTTGTATTCATTTTGGGATTTGATTCTAGACTTATTGTTTATCGGTTGTAACTAGATTTTAATATTGGAGACATCCTTTCAGATATTTCATTTGTTGAGGATTCAATTTTCTTTCATTTGTTATTTTTCTTATTTCTTTTATTATATTATCTTTCTAGTGATGCTCATTACCGGTCCAACCATGAGTTTATCCGAGTTGATTCGGGATGGGTGTTACAAGGGTATTAGAGCCTGGTTAGTTGTTGTTGTACTGGTGAATCATCTTTTCTCCTCGGAGAGTGATTAACCTCATAGGGAGAGGGGATGAGATATCAGTACAGGGCCAACTTTCGAGGGATTTTCAAATGGTTTTAAAAATCGGGCGGGGAGTTTTGAAAGAAAAGTGATTTGAATTGCAATTTTTTTATTTCTGAAACGGTCAATTGAAATGTTTTCATGTCCTCTAGTAGTGAAGCAAGACAATCGATGAGAAGTCACTCTACCGATAACTCCGGGCACAGAGTAGTAGGCTGTCGGTTCCAGCCGTATGATCTGAAGGGCTGGAACTTTAGTGAGTTTACTGGGGAAGTAGCTGATCCTGCTATTGCTGATCCGTGGATCAAGGAGCTTGGCTTCAAGTTTCTGAGACCTGGGTTTGGAGATGAGATGAAGCTGCAAGCCATGATCTTTTCTGCTTAAGGGTAATGCTCTGGACAAGTGGGAGTCGTTACCCACTATTTGTTTAATAGAGGAAGAAAAACAAGGTTTTGGGGTTTCAGGATTAGGGGAGAAACACAAAAATCGAGAAAACAAAGGGCGATTGTAGGGTTGACACGAAAAATGAGGATCAAGAAGCGGAGAGGGATGACGGATGTGTTCAACGAGGATGATCGGATGAAAGGAGAGAAGGCTTCAAGCAATGACAGCTCAGTTTGGGGCTTGCTCGGCAGTCGGAATCGAGCGTTTGAGGAAGGTCAGAGTTAGTTCCGATCAAGAATCACGGTTCCACGATTTTGGGAGCATCGTCAACGGTGAGTGAGTCAGTCGGAGAAGAAGGGTGACCTCGGGCCAACTCTCTGAAAGTTGGGTGATAATTCTGTATTTATAGAAATTGAGGATCTGGGCCAAATGTGCTAACTGTCAAATTTCCCTGGACCTACTTGCATAATTGAGGAAGTTATGGACTGCCACTGAAATTCGTGGGAATTTTCAGACTTGATCCCTGAAGAGTTCATGAAGTTGCAGTTCAGTATTTGGACTTTTCTCGCTCGTTTCAAGTCCAAACAACGCATCATCAGGACCGGTGGAATCAGGACGACAAGGTGGACGTTGCCAGACAGAATTTTGTGGCTTCTTTTAGGCTAAGTCTATGTTTTAAGTTAGAAGTAAGAGTTGAGCTTGGAGTAGCAGTCGTTGGTTGTTGGCAGTGGAGTTGAGCTAGAAGACTAAAGGTTGTAATCGAGGACAAAGGAATTATTTGTATATTAATTTCAGTTGACGTTTTTGGTATTTTGGATTTATTTATGATGGGAAGTGTATGTGAATTTAAAATGTAAATTGGTTTTGGTTTTGAAATTATAGAAGCTTCCATTTGTTGTCGTTTATATACATTTGATTGAGTTTTAAATAATATTTTAATGGTTCGATATGTTTTTTAGTCAAACTGTAACCCTGATTCTCGATCTAACCACAGGTTTAACTCAGGCAATTTAGGGCAGGTTTTACAGATAGGCAACCTAGTTGATGTTCCACCTCTATACACCGATCCCGATCTCCGACACGTGGAACTTCTATGACCAGGAAGGTCGCAAGTGAAACAGGTTGAAACATTACATGATGGAGCAGACTGCACACCTCTGAACCAGGAGTAAGATGATTGATGAGCTGTAGAGCGGTCGATCAAATAACTACCAAGCTGTGAAGCTAGGGTAGATCGTATTCCACGGATCTCCTCTACTTCCTTACTCAATTATGTTGGCAATTAAATTCGAGGTTAAACACTTAGTGCGTGGTGTGAGTTCCACGACTTCTACACTAAAATGCAAAGATTAATTGAAATGAAATTAAGGCGAAGAAAGGTTGATTGAAAGACTAAGATGGACGATAGACAAGCATAGACTTTGAAGTCCCCTTAGATCACTAAAGCAACAGCAATCAACAGATCAGCGCTTTCTGATTCTAGTTCATTCAGTTCTACTCCTGACCCTTAGGTTTAAGACTGGCGAACGTTCGCTCTATCCGATCTAGCTACCACGATTAATTAGCCGCCCGGGTACGGTCGCCTCTCGCAACGACTTAACTAACTGGTGCAAATTCTAATGATTTATGAGTTACTCTTGCAGTGGATTAACCCTAATCGGTTCCTATGAAAGGCACACTCCAATTATAAGGTTAATTGTTCAATTTGATGTTCTAAAGTAAGGCGAGCATTCGCTTCTATCCTTAGCTTAACAAGAATTTAATCTAGGTGGCCAAACCAGACAAGAAACACAATGAACAAAGAACAAATCAAACATGAAGAAGAAACTGAATGAATTTCGAATCTAATCACCGCCGATCCGTGACCGCTTTAAAGCTCTGGGTCACTTAGGGTTCATCTAATCTAAGCTCTACGAGTTTAGCTACTCATATTCAATATAGAAGAATCGAAGACAGACAAAGAATACATCTCGGGTAGGGAAAACAGAGAAGAACTGCAAAACCTAATTTCGACGACTCTTTGCAGCTTCAATCTGCTGGATCTTCAACTCCTAGCACTGGCTCTCCGAGATGGATGGATGGCGTCACGATCCGTTCCTGGCTCCTCGAACTCTATCCACTCGTTCTCTCTCTCTCAGTCTTGGGATTTTTCGTCCAGTGTAAATTGTGCCTTTAATTTAGCCGCTAATTTTGTATTTAAACCTAACCGGCGACTGTTGATTTTTGCTTACAAGGAGATTTTCGCCGAAAATACAAGGAGATTTTCGCCGAAAATACCTGTTGAAATGTTGGCTTGATCCGTCTGTTTCTTCCGGCTGAAATGGCTTAGGATTTTCGGCGAAAACTCCCAAGGTTTTCGCCGAAAACTTCTTCTTAATCGGGACAGTGGATTCCTTTTTGTATTTTCGGCGAAAACTCAAGGGTATTTTCGCCGAAAATCTGTGTGTAAAATAGAGTAGGAATTCCTTTTGAGTTGAATGACTTTTCCGGTTGATTCGGGTGTGATTCCTTGGGGTTCCAGTGCCTTAGACACGTCATTGGCTACCGTATTTGATGGCGAACACCTGTGCTAACACGAAAATACTAGAAAACCATCAAATAGACCCCGAATGGGCCAAGGTAACACAAAAGGCATGAGATGGATCGGTTGAGTGAATATTCACTATTCACCCTAAAAACCGTGTCTTAAGCAATGAAATGTCGCTTAAATGTGGCTGATAATCACGTCAATTCGAGTGTCATCAAAATACCCCACACTTAAGCTTTTGCTTGTCCTCAAGCAAACTGAATAGAAACGCTCATGTTCACAAATGACAAGATCGATTAAATCGGAGCTCAATCAAGCACAATGAATTATTAGACAGATAATTCCTAGAACAAGAAACCTAATATGCATACAGATCAGCCAAACAACCTGGTCTCACTAGTAAACTGCACACGACAAGTGATCGTAACCAATTGTGTACGAATTTGACCTGCCCGACCAGACTCCTCACACAGGAAATATATAGAACAATGGGAACTCTCACTCTCTGTGTTTAAGGACGTGTTTTAAGCTCTCAATCATTTTCTGTTACTGAATTCTGTCATAAGTTTGCATTTCGACCACATCTCTACCACTGTGACAACACGAGTAACCAGTCAAGAAGGACTTCCCTGTCAGGTCTGTAATGAATTCTACACTACAAGGGTTTTTAATGAGATGGATGATGGGAAAGTATGATGATGGCTTTGGTGTGGTGTAGCTTTCGACTAACTTCCCTCGAATCTAGCCTATGGCTTCCTACCGTCTAACCAGACACGGGTGGAATAGTGAACGCTTGTCCTATGATACCCTCAAGCAAAATAGAACTTATTTTCTTTACACATTTCTTTTCTTACTAACTTTTCTTTTGACTTCGTTCTTCCATATGTAGGGAGATGAACGTTTATTGAATTGAAAACTTGAAACCTTTTTGGCTTTTCTGATTTTTCTTCTTTCTTTTCATCATTTTCTTTTCGAAATTTACTTCACTTTTTTCTTCTTTTGTGCCGATTCTTTCTTTTAGTTGCTAGAGGGGTTTACACGTCTGGACATAACAGCTAAGACCACCTATTTTAATGGCTTTAGGCAGGTTACCACAAACCGACTTCCGGTAGGTAAATCTAGAACTACAATCAAAGGGGATCAATGGGGGATGAAAGAATGGGAATTGGCTGTAATGCATATCGAACCGAAAGAACAGGCCAAGCTCAAGGGTTTAAACCTAGTGGATTTATCGTTTGGTAGGCTATCTGGCTTAGTAGCTGAATCTAGGTGCCCCTGTCATTCTAGAACTCGTGTCATCGTGTGGTCTCGAGTAGGTCTCATACAAAATTCTAACTCATTCAAGCAAACAGAAAACAACTCAAAAAGAATTGCAATTTCAAGTTACGTGCAATGGATCAAAAGCTCATAGTTGGTTTGCTAGTCGGATTCGGTCATTCGCATGCAATCAAGGCTACAACTACAAGTGTGATTTTTAAAAAAATTCTGTTCTGACCAGGTAATTTAGCATCAAAATGTACACATTGGTTCTCAAGTTCTAGGTTAAGTAGTCTAAGCATCATTATGAAGGATTGAACAACAACTTAACATCAAAAATCAAGAACTGAGCCATTCTATGCTAGAGAGACTGGTCAGGAATCACGAGGCACACAAAGATATAGGCAATCAAGATCATGCATGGTTCTCTAACATCCTACCCCACACGTAGAGTGTTCTGTGTCCTCACATGACCAAACCAAAGTAGAGAGATACAAAGAACCTGGAGGGTGATGGGCGGTGTAGCGGTTGAGCACGAAGAGTCCGGGGCGGAGCGGAGTAGCTACTCAAAATCCTACAAAACACAAACAACAAAAAGATCAAAAGGATATCGGGACAAGTGCCCCGGATCCACACAGAAAAAATTGGATCGAGATCCAAAAAGAAGAAAGAAAAGAAATGGAAAGGATAGAAACAACCTGATCACTGTTCCGAGGGTGGGGGTGGAGGCGGGGTCGGGAAAGGTGGAATGCCAAGCCGCTGCTCCATCTGTTGTCGCCATGCGATATCATCCCTGTGTCTGGCTGACTGGTCGGCCATGAACTGTTGAAGAATGGTCCATCGCTCGTTCTGGGTCTCCTCATGTGCTACTCGGTCCTTCTGCCATTGAAGCGAACCAGCCGAGTAGTCTAGCTGCCACTGCTCAATACGTGCCAGCCGCCCAGTAATCTCAGCGGCCATCTGCTGCTGTGGTGGAGGCACGCAAGACACCGGGGTTCCAGCTGTCCGTGGGGGCTCCCTGTCGTGGCGAGGTAGGAATAATGTATTCGTCGAGACCGCACCCGAAATCAATGCCTCGGGCAACGGCGAATTCAGCACCGAGATGCTCAATCGGGACACGAGGTATATCAGGGCCCATTTGTCGCCGAGCTGGAGGTTGTCGAACCAGACAAGATATGAATGTACCGCCAGGAAGCTCAGAAGGAAGTTTCTTGGTGGTAGTACGTTTGTGGAAGAACCTTCGAAGCCACCATCCGGGATGGAGGTTCGCTTCCTCCTCTATAGCACGGAACAACACTAGCTCCTCCAAAGAAACATGGTGACGACTCGTCTTGCTACAATAACACAAAGACTGCATCCAAACATAATGTAAGAGTTTAAGAATGGGATGAATGATGTCGCCTACCGTGGGGTTGATGATAGGTGCGATCTTCGATTGGCTGGAAACCCACTTCCACACCTCGGGGTAAAACTCCCGCGTGATGGAGTAAACATCTGTAAATCCAATGGCTGCCTCCTGGATATGGGCAAGGGGGTCGAACAAGAGGGCAAACTCATTGATGGTCTTCACATGTCGAACACCACTGAGGCGGAAGGAAACAAATTTCGTGCTGACGCTGGGCTTTGTTGTGAGGCGCTCAAAGGAACACCAGAACTCTTGAAGGGCGACTAGAGGGTAGGGCGAGCCAAGAGTGGGCAGGGATCGCAGGCCGGACTTGGTTAGGGTGAGGTCGACGACGAATGCCAAGCCGGATTGTGGTTATTGAGACTGTCGAGGGAGAGCACTACTAGTGTGGCCGGAGGAATGTCCTTTATCTTCTGGTACACCGCTAGCTGGTGTGGCTCAAGGGCAGCGATGAAAGGATGTAAAGCTCCATCGGCAGGTGCAGGAACATAGGAAATAGGGGTCACTGGGGTCGGTGTAGCCTCGGGGATGATGGCCACAACTGTCGATTTTGGTACAGCCGGTACAGGTGGTTGGGACGAGTGAGCCCGGTTCTGTCGAGCCGAGGATCGCTATGCCCGATCTGCACTGGTGGTCTTGAATCGTTTGGGTGCCCTGTAAAACATAACTCAAGGAATACCCTAATTAGAAGATCAAAATCCTACCCCACACTCAGATTAACAAGTGAGGGTAAGCAGGTTAGCCAAGAGATCATCGAGCTGAAATGGAGCAGCAAAGGATCGATATTCAACTAAGCAGGCAATGAGAATTAACGTACATCGACAATCATAGAGCACGAAATAATTCATTAATACGATCTCACAAGTGACAATTTTACGAGCCCAAACAGATCAGAAGGAATTGCCCAAACCTAGCCAACCGATACCGAAACAGCAATCATGAAAATCGAGGAAGAACCAAAAAGTCAACCAAAGTCAACCATGCCGAAAACCAAAAGTTAAAAAGCCAAAAGATTCACAGTCAAGGGCTGAACAACTAACCGTGAAGACATGACTCGAGAAAACGATTGGAAATCCGAGAAATCGACGAAAAGCTTGAAAACTTGTTCGGGCGGAACCGGAGCTGAAGAGCTCCGATTCTAGGGTTGATGGTTGAAGATGAAAAGGGATAGGCGAGGCGGGCAATGGCTGGCGGTAGCGGCTGATGATGCGGCGGCGGCGGCTCGGGTCGGGCGAAAAGGAGGGCAGCGGCGGAGAAGGGGTAAAACTCGGCGAAAATCGGATTGGGGGTGGAGTTTTTGCGAGAACAGAAACCGAAGGGGGTTTTATAACCGACGGGAAAAGCATAACATTTTCAGCGAAAATGTTGGAATATTTTCGGCGAAAATGATCTTGAAAATCAAAAAGAATTTTTCGGCGAAAAGAATAGGGTTTTCGGCGAGAAGGCTTGGTGGCGAGAAACAGGAGGAACAGGTTGATTAAAAACAAGAATTTTCGGCGAAAATCTGGGTATATTTTCGGCGAAAACTCACTTGAAAATGGTCGACTATTTTTTTTAGAAGGGGTTTTAAAACAAAACGACTCGAAACGAAAACAACTGACTCCAGCCGTGGGTTGCCTCCCACGAAGCACTCTTGTTTAACGTCCTTGAGCCAGACGATACCTGGATTCGTGTCACGGTTCCGCCGTGAAGTAGTGTACGTCGATGGAAGAGACAGCCAATCCTTGCAGATACTTCTTAAGCCTATGCCCGGTGACCATAAACGACACTTGATCATGCAATTTGATTAGGACACTGCCTAAAGACGTCTGCCGCACCACGGTATAAGGTCCGGACCAACGGGACTTCAGTTTACCCGGGAAGAGTTTCAACCGAGAGTTATATAAGAGGACTTCATCTCTGGGGTAGAACTGTTTGATCGTCTTTAATTGAGAGTCATGAATTCTCTTCGTGCGCTCTTTGTACAGCTCCGTGCTCTCATATGCGTGGAGACGTGGCGGTTATTACCTGCTACTGCATAGCTCATATTCAACTCTTTATTAGCCCAGAATGCCTTGTGCTCAAGCTCAACCGGCAAATGGCATGCCTTGCCATAGACCTGCTGATATGGTGAGGTACCGATGGGAGTCTTGAAGGCAGTTCGATAAGCCCATAAGGCATCGTTGAGCTTAGATGACTAGTCCTTGCAGGACCGGCCAACTGTCCTATCAAGAATCCGCTTGAGCTCACGGTTCGTCACTTCCGCTTGACCATTAGCTTGAGGATGGTAAGCCGTGGACAAACGGTGGGTGACGCCAAAGCGTTTGCACACCCGGTCGAAATGTCCATGGAAATGGGTACCCCTATCACTTATGATAAAGCGTGGTGAACCAAAACGCGTGAAAAGATGTGTAAGGAAACGACCCACCACTCTTGAATCGTTAGTGGGTAAAGCTTCAGCTTCAGCCCACTTAGAGACATAATCAACGGCTACAAGAATGTACTTGTTTCCGTTGGAGGGTGTGAAGGACCCATGAAATCAATTCCCCAAACATCAAAGATCTCAACAGTTAAACAAACAATTTGGGGCATCTCGTTACGGTTAGAGATGTTACCTGATCGCTGGCACGCATCACAACGACGAGCAAAGACGTCACAATCACTAAAGATTGAAGGCCAATAAAAACCTGTTTCGAGTACCTTTCTCGCAGTGCGGTTGCCTCCGAAGTGTCCTCCGAACTGTCCTTCATGGCATTTACGCATAATGTCAGCTGCTTCGATGTAAGAGACACATCTCCGGATCATTCCGTCAATGCTGATGCGGTATAAGAAGGGCTCATCCCAGAAGTATGACTTGGCTTCTTTAAAGAGCTTCTTGCGTGCATTGAAATCTAGCTCGGGAGGTACAATGCCGTGAGAGAGATAATTAGCCAGGGTTGCATACCATGGTTCGTTCGAGTCGGCTGCATTACTCAGATCTTGAGCGTGAGGGATTGCCCAGGGCTCGATAGCTATGTTGTTAACCTGTTCATACGTTTCAACACGCAACAGCTCGTCAGGGAAAGAATCATTGATAGGGGTAGTAGATTTACCTGTTTGTGACTCCTCCAGTCGGGAAAGATGATCCGCTGCTAAGTTCTCGGCTCCCTTCTTGTCTTTAATTTCTATGTCGAACTCTTGGAGGAGAAGGATCCATCGGATGAGACGTGGCTTCGAGTCCTGCTTGGCTAATAGATGGCGCAGGGCAGCATGATCTGTGTAGACAATGGTATGTGAAAGAACCAAGTACTGTCTGAATTTATCAAATGAGAAAACGATAGCCAGGAGATCCTTCTCTGTAGTGGTGTAGTTCCTCCGAGCATCGTTGAGCGTCTTGCTAGCAAAGTAGATAGGATGAAATCTCTTATCCTTTCTCTGACCAAGAACCGCGCCAACTGCAAAGTCGCTAGCATCGCACATAATCTCGAATGGAAGATTCCAATCTGGTGCTGTAAGGATCGGTGCGGTGGTGAGTTGAGTCTTCAAAGTTTCAAAGGCTTCAAGACAAGCTTTATCAAAAATGAAAGGAACATCTTTCTCAAGAAGCTTTGTCATTGGAAGAGTGATCTTGGAGAAATCTATGATGAATCTTTGGTAGAACCCAGCATGATCGAGGAAACTTCGAACTGTCTTAACTGAGGATGGCGGCGGCAAGCTGGCGATGGTTTCAAGCTTGGCACGATCGACTTCTATACCGGTCTTAGAGATCCTATGGCCCAGAACAATGCCTTCGGTAACCATGAAGTGACATTTCTCCCAACTAAGAGCCACGTTGGTCTCCTCACAACGAGCTAGCACCTTGTCCAGATTGGCTAGGCACTTTGAAAATGAATCTCCATAGACGAAGAAGTCGTCCATGAATACCTCCACCACATTCTCTACCAGATCTCCAAATATAGCCAGCATGCATCTCTGAAAAGTGGCAGGAGCATTACATAAACCAAAAGGAATGCGACGATAAGCAAACGTACCAAACGGGCAGGTGAAGGTCATCTTCTCTTGGTCATCAAGCTCGATAGGGATCTGGAAGTAACCGGACATCCCATCTAAGAAGCAATAGTAGTCATGACCAGCCAATCGTTCAAGCATCTGATCAATGAACGGCAGTGGAAAGTGATCCTTCTTGGTGGCATCATTGAGTCGTCGATAATCGATACAGACTCTCCATCCGGTAACTGTGTGAGTCGGGATGAGCTCTTCCTTTGGATTAGGGATGATGGTGATTCCTCCTTTCTTCGGAACGGCTTGAGTCAGACTGACCCAAGAACTGTTGGCAATAGGATAGATGATACCGGCGTCCAAAAGCTTAAGGACTTCTTTCTTCATAACTTCCTGCATCAGAGGGTTAAGTCGGCGTTGCGGTTGTCTGACTGGTTTGAATTCTTCATCAACGACTATCCGATGTTTGCAGAAAGTTTCAGAGATGCCTCTGATGTTAGCCAACTGCCAGGCAATAGCTCGGACATGCTTCTTGAGTAGCCCGATTAGTTGCTCTTTCTGCTCGGGAGATAGGTTCGAATTAATGATGACAGGTAGCTGGCATTCCTTCCCCAGGAATACTCTAGATGGTCAGGGAGCTCCTTCAAGTCGAGTTCTGGCGGATTCTCATATGAAGTAGTGATCCGACTCGATGCTGGTTCAATATGTGTAGGCGCATGAATGGGTGTGAATGTCGCCTTCTGCTCGTCTAACTCATCCTGCCATAGGCGCTGCTCTAGGTCTTCTAGTGCAGTGTCAATTTCTGAAATCAAACACAACTCTAGTGGATCACTAGATAAGGCTTAGTAACGAAGTTGGCCGAGGCCAACTCTAGGGATCAATAGTATAACATTTATCATCTTGAGCAACAGAATATCTCATGCTATCTTTAATGCGAAATGCAACACTCTCTTGCCCTACACTTAGAGTTAACAGGCCTTATTTGCAGTTAATATTTGTGCCAGCAGTAGTTAAGAAAGGTCGACCTAGGATAAGTGTTCCGTCTAACCCACGGGTATCTAGAACAACAAAATCTGCAATTATAGTAAACGGACCACAGCAAACAGCTACATCTTCTATCATACCCCTAGGTAGTTTGACAGACCTATCGGCTAACACGAGATGCAAAGTGATCAGTTTTAACTGCCCTAGGTTTAGCTTTTCATATAGATAAACAAGCATAACATTAATAGACGCACCAGAATCAGCCAGACTACGATCAATTTTAATACCATTAATGATGCACGGTAATGTAAAAAGACCGGGATCAGAACACTTAGCTGGAGGTGGTGGCGGCTGTCTTACGGGAGATGGCGCACCGAAGAGAGAAGCGCATTTATTAGTGAGCGTGACAGAGTACGCCTCTCCGTTCTTCACTTTCTTCGTGAGATCCTTAAAGAACTTCCCAAGCGGTGGTATGATCTCCACAGCTTCAGTTACTTGTATTTTGATCTCTGCAGTCTTAAGAACATAGTACCACCTCTTGTACTGAGTATCGTGATCCTTAGGCTGCTCATTATAGCTTTTGGGAAGGGGATCCGAGGTATGTATGGCGTCAAGATGGGCTCAGGAGCTGTCTTGGGAGGAGAAGGGGGAGGAGCAGATGCTTCTTCCTCCTCTTCTGTTATATCTTCAATTTCTGGCATATCCATGGCAGCACTGGTATCTGGTACCACGTTAGGTTCTGGAGTCTTTGGATAAGTTGTTTTCTTGCCGCTCCTGGTGGTAATAGCTTGAGCGTGTTCGCTCTTTCACCGGAGTTTGCTTGAAATGCTGCTGGATTGAGGAGAGGATTGCTAGTAAAAAGTCTTGTCATATTGCTTATAGCATCCTCTATCCTCTGGCTCTGAGCTCTCTGTCCTTGATTGAGTGCGGCTTGAGCTTTTAATTGAATGTCGTGGTCATCGAGTCTGCTCATGATCTGATCGAACTTCTTCTCGTAATCTATGTCTCTATGGTAATACGGCTTTGCTTGGAACTGTTGCTGTCCTCCAATGAATTGATACGGATCTGCAAACCGGTTGTACTGGTTCTGCGGTACGAGGTTCCTGAAACCGGTGTAGCCTTTTTGATTGTTGGCGAAGCCTTGATCAACGAAGTTTACCTCTTCTACAGACCAGACTTCTGTTTTACCGAAGTTGAGGCAGCTTCCACCGTTATGAGCGCAGGATCCACACCATCCACAGTCAGCCGAAAAGATGGTAGCTGGCGGGGGATCGAGGAGAATACCAGCTGCTTGTAGATGTTTCTGAACTTCTGCTTTGATCTGCTCTGCAACGCTCAACTGACCCTTGGTTCCTTCTCTTTGCCTCTCCCAATTTCTGGATTTCAAAGCACAGCTAGCAAAATGCAGAAGAGCATCTTGAGGAGTGAGGGCGGTGCAGTCTCCGCCTGCTAAGGAGTTAACCCACTTCGCACATACCTCGAGCAAAGAATTTAGCCAGCTGCCTCTGTTCATACCCATGGTGAGGGTAGTTGAAGAGAAGGGATTGGAATTCATTCCAAGTGTCGTACAGGCTTGCATCTTCTCTCTGAGTGAACCTGGAGATGCGGTCTTTATAAGCAATTGTCCTTGCTGGAGGGAAATATTTCTCAACAAAATCTTGAGCTAATGTCTCCCAGTTAGTGTAGTGGCCTGGTGGTTTGCTTCCAAGCCACTGCTTAGCTGCACCTCTGAGAGAGAACGGAAAAGCTCGAAGATATAAAGCGTTCTTGTTGAGGTTCCCAGACTTGAAAGTTTCACAGACAGCCAGGAAGTCAGCTATATGTGTGCAAGGATTATCATCTGGCTTTCCTTCGAATTGTACGTCCCTAGAGATCAGTTCTAGGACAGGAATCTTAATCTCATAGTCAGGATCATTGTCATTGGAAAGCACGGTAATGGGTGACCGACGTTAGATGTGCGCGGCTTACTGTAGTCCGCAACAATCCTAGGAGCAGCCATTGCGAAAGGGGAAGATGGAACGGAAGTGATCCGATTCTGTACCTGCTATGATCTACAAGAGACAAAAACAAACACAACCAGTGTAAAATCGAAGTGTGATGGGAAATGAAAGATGGAAAGGTAGAAGAATAAAAATACCAACTCTTCTTTCAATGAAATAGAAGAGTCCCCGGCAACGGCGCCAATTCGATGAGTTGCAGAATAGCGGTCGATCAAATAACTACCAAGCTGTGAAGCTGGGGTAGATCGTATTCCACGGGTCTCCTCTACTTCCTTACTCAATTATGTTGGCAATTAAATTCGAGGTTAAACACTTAGTGCGTGGTGTGAGTTCCACGACTTCTACACTAAAATGCAAAGATTAATTGAAATGAAATTAAGGCGAAGAAAGGTTGAGTGAAAGACTAAGACGGACGATAGACAAGCTTAGACTTCGAATTCCCCTTAGATCACCAGAACAACAGCAATCAACAGATCAACGCTTTCCGATTCTAGTTCATTCAGTTCTCAGACACCACCGTCACTCCTGACCCTTAGGTTTAAGACTGGCGAACGTTCGCCCTATCCGATCTAGCTACCACGATTAATTAGCCGTCCGAGTACGGTCGCCTCTCGCAACGACTTAACTAACTGGTGCAAATTCTAATGATTTATGAGTTACTCTTGCAGTGGATTAACCCTAATCGGTTCCTACGAAAGGCACACTCCAAATATAAGGTTAATTGTTCAATTTGATGTTCTAAAGTAAGGCGAGCGTTCGCTTCTATCCTTAGCTTAACAAGAATCTAATCTAGGTGGCCAAACCAGACAAGAAACACAAAGAACAAAGAACAAATCAAACATGAAGAAGAAACTGAATGAATTTCGAATCTAATCACCGCCGATCCGTGACCGCTTTAAAGCTCCGGGTCACTTAGGGTTCATCTAATCTAAGCTCTACGAGTTTAGGTACTCATATTCAATACAGAAGAATCGAAGACAGACAAAGAATACATCTCGGGTAGGGAAAACAGAGAAGAACTTCAAAACCTAATTTCGACGACTCTTTGCAGCTTCAATCTGCTGGATCTTCTACTCCTAGCACTGGCTCTCCGAGATGGATGGATGGCGTCACGATCCGTTCCTGGCTCCTCGAACTCTATCCACTCGTTCTCTCTCTCTTAGTCTTGGGATTTTTTATCCAGTGTAAATTGTGCCTTTAATTTAGCCGCTGATTTTGTATTTAAACCTAACCGAGCGACTGCTGATTTTTGCTTGAATTTTCACCGAAAATACAAGGAGATTTTCGTCGAAAATACCTGTTGAAAAGTTTGCTTGATCCGTCTGTTTCTTCCGGCTGAAATGGCTTAAGTTTTTCGGCGAAAACTCCCAAGGTTTTCGCCGAAAACTTCTTCTTAATCGGGACAGTGGATTCCTTCTTGTATTTTCGGCGAAAACTTAAGGGTATTTTCACTGAAAATCTATGTGTAAAATAGAGCAGGAATTCCTTTTGAGTTGAATGACTTTTCTGGTTGATTCGGGTGTTATTCCTCGGGGTTCCAGTGCCTTAGACATGTCCTTGGCTACCGTATTTGATGGCGAACACCTGTGCTAAGACGAAAATACTAGAAAACCATCAAATAGACCCGAAATGGGCCAAGGTAACACAAAAGGCATGAGATGGATCGGTTGAGTGAATATTCACTATTCTACCCTAAAAACCGTGTCTTAAGCAATGAAATGTTGCTTAAATGAGGCTGATAATCACGTCAATTCGAGTGTCATCAATGATTCTGCACGCTTAGTTGACTAACTTCGTTCAACACACTGAGAAGGTTGAGCAGTCGCCTTCCTCTTCCGGTCCTCCTTCTTTACTTGCTCCAACAACTCTCTCTCCAAAGCAGCTCCCTTCACCGTCACCAAACTCTCCATGTCACTAGACGTGACACCTTCCTGAATCTCCCACCTTCGGCCGCCTTTAAACATGCCAATCAGCTTTGGTTCCCGATTAACCTACTCATCAAACCACTTGGAGAGGTTGGTGAACTCCATGTAGTACTCCAACACTGACTTTTCACCCTTCACCAGCTCCGTGAACTCTTTGGTCTTTGCTTTGCGCCAAATGTCTGGACAAAACTGGTCACAGAACTCTCCCAAGAACTCCTCAAACTCCATGTCAAGATGGTACACCTGACTCTAAGGCAATGACTCCCATCAGTCCAAGCGTGACCATTAAGCAGAAAGGTCATGACTTGCTACTTCATCTCATCTCAAAACCCAGCTCTCAGAAACTTGAAGCTACACTCCTTGATCCATTGTTCAGCAACTGAAGGATCAGCTACTGATGAACGTTGTAATGCGTACAATCAAATAACTATCAAGCACAAAGCAAGATAGATCGTATTCCACAGGTCTCTTCTAATCGTCTACTCAAATATGATGGCAGTTTACTCAGGTTTAACACAAGTTGTGTGTGGTGTGAGTTTCATGACTTCTAAACTATGAATTAGGAAACAAGAAATGAAAACAGAAAACAGTTGAAAGATTGGTTGACTTAACAAGACGACAAACAAGCTTGGATTTTGAATGCCCCTAAGATCACCGGAACATTGGCGATCACAAGACCAGCAGTTTTCAATCTCGAATTATTCAGTTCTCAGACACCACCATAACTTGGTGCGCAAATTAACGCGCACTAGTTTTACTCACTAGATCGCTCTAGCGAGATCGTTATTTCCCAAAGGTCTTTCTTTTTCTATTACTCAAAAAAGTTTGTAAAATCTAATCGAGGTTTCGTTTTGGTTTAGACTTGGTTGTGAATGAAATTAACTAAGAATGCAATAAGAACAAGTGAACAAGTAAAGCAGATTAGGGTTTTGAATATAGAATAAGGCGGTTGTTCAGACTCGAATCCACGCTAGTTCTGTTAAGATGGATGAAGCTACGCAATCTCAGTTTCAACATACTAGATGACTTGACATTTCCTTTTGTAATCTCTACTCCACGTTCAGGCCGTAGAGATTCTATTCTATCAAACCTACAAGCTCCTATGGTCAAGCTAACTTGCAAGTAATAAAGAACGAACAAGAACGATGAAATGTCACTCAATCATGCAAAGAGATTAGGTCCTTCCAATCCTATGGTCAAGCTATTGGAGAACCTAACGACCTCCTAAACTCTAGAATGAAATGCGTTCATGGTCAGACCCGCAAATCAAAGATAAACTCAGAAAACTAACAATTGATCAAGTTGTCAGGATCAAAATGGTTAAATTAGGGTTTAGGAGAAAACTCATCTAAGTCTGAATAAACATCGATTAACATAAACGGGTTAGAAACTCGAAATCATCCATACAAAATCCTTACTAATGCTTCATCTAATCTAAACAACCCTAGGAGTTTAGCTCGACATCACTACAGAAGAAATCACAGAAACAACAGAGAAGAAAATCGGAGAAGAAGACATCTTACTCCGAGAAAACCTAATCTTGATGAATCCTAGAAACTCCTAAGTTAATCCTCGCTTCCTCTTGCTCAATTGTCACTTCAAAGCTTCGATTTCTCCCTCCAAGAGTGTCTGGTTCATCGGGGAAGAAAGAAGAATGAAGAGTGTGTTGTAGAATTTCGAATCTCCTCTCTAAAAAGTCTAATATATACTCCAAAATTTGTGGTCCCCACTAATAAGGCAAATTCCCTTAATAAAACTCTTTTCCTACTTGGAAAAGACTTAATTTTCGGCCCAGGGTGTGTCAGGAAGACACATGGTGTCCAGAAGACACCATCATCAAGATTTTTTTCTCAATTCAGCTCCCATTTGTCCCACTTGGTTCCTTCAATGATTCCCGCTCCGTCTGAACTCCGAATTGATCCCGTTTGAAGTGCCGAGCTCGTGAAAAGGTTCTCCACAATGCGGTAACCTGAAATCTCAACAAAAACAACTCGAAACGACATCAAATGGCCCAAAAGAGGGCCAACAGGGAATAAAACACATTTTTCATAAAAGTCATTCGAAAACATCACAATTCGGTGTCAAACAATGGGAATATCGCTCAAATGTGGCGAGATAAATGCGGTAAATCTAACGTCATCATAACTCCTGACCTTTAGGTTTAACACTGGCGAACATTCGCTCTATCTCATCTAACTCCCAAGAATAATTGACCGCCCGTGCGTTCACTTCTGCAACGGAAAACTAACTGGCGCGATTACTAGTGATTAATGAGTTACTCTAGCAGCGGATTAACCCTAACTGGTTCCTACAAAGAGAAATTGTTCCAATGAATAGGTTAATTGTTGATTTGGTGTTTTGAAGTGAGGCGAACGTTCGCTATTATCCTCAGCTTAACTAGAATCTTAACTAGGTGATCAAGCTAGAAAAGAAACACAAAGCAATTAAGAACAAACTAAACATGCAAGAGAAACTGATTGAAACTGGATTTAATTACCACCGATTCGTGACCGCTTTAAAGCCCTGGGTCACGTAGGGTTCTTATAGTCTAAACTCTATAAGTTTAGCTACTCGTATTCAAAATAAAAGAATCAAAGACAAACAAAGAATACATTTTTAACCAGGAAGAACAGAGAAGAACTGTGAAACCTAATTTCAATCGAATATGTGAAGCTTCAATTTCCTGGATCTTCAACTCCTAGCACCGAGTTCTCCGAGATGGAAGGATGGCGTCACGATCTCTTCCTGGTTCCTCGAACTCTCTAAACTCTCTCTCGTACTTTTTAGGTCTGGAACTTAATCCACGGAATAGGTATGTTTTGATTGTGGCCGGCGATTCTGTATTCGTAGGTTTTCGAATCCCAGCCGAAAAGAGGATTAATTTTCAGCGAAAACTTGGAAGTTTTCGCCGAAGACTTTAGGTGAAACCCCGGCTGAGTCTTCTGTCTTCGACTGACCAGCTTGTGCCTTAGTTTTCGACCGAGGACTTGGGAGTTTTCGACGAGGTCTCCCAGTTGACAGTAATATTGTGTACATACTTTTGGGCGAAGACTTTGGAGTTTTCGCCAAAAATTCTAGTTATTGACCGGGCAGTGCTTCCTTCTGACTTGGTTGACTTCTGGATCGATTCCGGACCACTCTTTGGTTCCTTTGCTTCCCAAGCTCGTCTGTGACTATGTATTTGACGGCAATAACCTGTGCATTCTCAAAAGCACTAGAAAATCATCAAATAGACCCATAATGGGCCAAAGTAACCAAAACGCCAGGAATTAGAGCATTTAGGTGAAAACATGCTAAATCACCCTAAAACCCGAGATTCAAGCAAGGAAATGTAGCTTAAATGAGGTTGATAATCACGTAAAATCGAGTGTCATCAGCTACCTCTCCACTGAATTCAATAAAGTTCTAGCCCTTCAGATTAGTCGGCTGGAATCGACGGCCTACTACTCCGGTGTTACAGGTGGAGTGTCTTCCCATCGATTGGATTGCTTCACTGCAAGAGGACATGAAAGCATTTCAGTTGACCGTTTTAGAAATAAAAAATTACAATTTAAATCATATTTTTTCTTTCAAAACTCCCAAACCGTTTTTAAACTATTTGTAAAACCCCTGGAAAGTTGGTCCTGTACTGATGTCTCGTCCCCTCTCCTTATGAGGTTAATTACTTCCCGAGGAGAAAGGACGATTCACTAGTACGATAGTAACTAACCAGGCTCTGATACCATTGTAACACTGATGATCTGCAGAACAGGGTATCAAATAACTACTAAGCTAAAAGCTAAGCAAATTGTATTCCACGGGTCTTCTAATAATTGTCTACTCAAATGTAAAGGCAGATTACTCAGGTTTACACACGTTGTGCATGGTGTGAGTTCCACGACTTCTATTCTAGAAATGCAGGTAAATTAAAAACTAAATTGAAAGATTGGTTGACTTAACAAAGACGATAGACAAGCTTAGACTTCGAGTCCCCTTAGATCACCAGAGTATTGGCAATAAACAGACTAGCGATTTTCAATTCTCGTTCAATCAATTCTAAGACACTACCATAACTCCTTACCCTTAGGTTTAAGACTGGCAAACGTTCACTCTATCCGATCTAGCTACCAAGATTAATCAGCCGCCCGAGTACGGTCGCTTCTTACGACGACTAAACTAACTGGTGGAATTACTAACGATTTATGAGTTACTCTTGAAGTGGATTAACCCTAACTAGTTCCTATGAAAGGCACACTCCAATGAATAGGTTAATTGATGATTTGGTGTTTTAAAGTGAGGCGAACATTCGCTACTATCCTCACCTTAACAAGAATCTAATCTAGGTGATCAAGCCAGAGAAGAAACATAAACAACGAAGAATAAATCAAACATGCAAGAGAAACTGATTGAACTTTGAATCTAATCACCGCCGATCCGTGACTGCTTTAAAGTCCTGGGTCACTTAGGGTTCATCTAGTCTAAGCTCTATGAGTTTAGCTACTCATGTTCATAACAGCAGAAACAAAGACAGAAACAGAGTTCATCATGAAAGGAAGAACAGATGGAAACTGTAAAAACCTAATTAAGACGACTCTGGCAAAGCTCCGCTCTCCAGTAATCTTCACTCCTAGCTCCGAGTCTCCGATGTGAAAAGATGGCATCACGATCTCTTCCTCGCTCTTCGAACTCTCAAAACTCTGTTCTCTCGAACTTCTTCGGTCTCGAACTTGTGATAAGTTGTATATGAAAAAGTATATCTCCTTTTTGAGCGCCGGTTTATATTTATACTTAACCCTTTCCCGGCTGGATTAGGTTTAAGGTTTTCGGCGAAAACTTAAGGCCTTTTCGCCGAAAACTTCTTTGAAAATGTTGGCTCTGATTGACTGTTCTTGTGTGGTGTTTTGATCGAGAGTTTTCGGCGAAGACTTTGAATTCTCGCCGAAAACTTCTCCTTCAACGCTCTGACGAGATGGAGCAGTTGAGTGATTATTCGTTATTCTGCCCTAAAAACCATGTCTTAAGCCACGAAATGTTGCTTAAATGAGGCCGATAATCACGTCAAATCGAGTGTCATCAAACACCCATCCCGAATCAACCCGGATAAACTCGTGGTTGAACCGGAAATGAGGATCACTAGAAAGATGGTACATAAATGAAATAGGCAAAACAACACAATAAAAGAAGTAGAATTCTCATTAAATGATATATCTGAAAGGAGGCCTCCAATAGTAAAATCCTAATATAAATCGATAAACAATAATCCTGAATCAAATCCCGGAATGGGTACAAATATACCCCAACATACAAATAGTCAACTGCAACTTGAAATAATGAAAACAATCAACTCCGAGTGGTTTGCCAATCTTCGCCTCATAGCTTCGCTCAGCAACCTCCTCAAACTCGACCGAAGCAACCTGAACTCCAACACCACACTCACTAACCACGAGAACTTGAAAGGGGAAAAGGGGGGATCAGTTTCCTAATGAAACTGAGTGATCCCACTGAGTATAACTATGCGCCAACCTAACCAAGAGGAGAGGTTCCATCCTCCACACAATACACTGATAGTGGAACCCAAACGCAGCCTTTACCAATTTTATTAACCTAAACAGTCTAGGTGGTCACGTAGGTGCAGTTCACAATTCACATTCTCAACCATAATATCAATACTACCATAAGTGAAACCGTTCATACGATCCAATACATGTGACATAACAACTTACAGTCACAACCATCACACACATACACACACTCAATTCACAAATCATTTTTCAGGTGAGTTATTAAGACACCAAGGAGTTATCCTCACCAGCGCCGTCCACCACATCATTCGGACGCATCCATCAAGGATCCTTCCAAGAGAGAGAATACATTCCGACGCATTCATATAGGATTCTTCCACGAGGGAGAAAATTAACCAATCTTGGCAACCCAACCAAGGGATTCACTCAATCACAACCAGTATTTCGGGTGGGGTAGTGTGGATCCTTCCGGTTCTACACTCATATTCACTTCAGAATCCTACAGCTCATGTCACAAACCACTATCATCCATATCATCACAACATCTCACAAATTACTCATTTAATCCGTACTCCACACGATCATCATCACATTCACAACAAAGGGTAAACAACTAGCTTGCTGGCCACCCCGCCTTCAACATAATGAAAGGGGGAGCTGATACGCGGAAATGTGTTATACTTTACCCCCCATATTTGATACGTTTTCATGTGGAATTTAAGCTTTAATGTTGGTCTATTAGTGGTTCAGATAAACTTTATGAATATTCATCTAAAATGACCTCTCGGGATCATCGTGGTCCATTTTCACATTTTCCAAGGTGTTTTGATGATTTTTCAGGTCATACCATTATTTAGATAATGTCGATACGAAGCCACAAGTTCAAATGATGCTCTAATCGGAGTACAGGCGCTCATGATATTGAATTTTAAATTTTTAGCGTAAATACAACGAAACGCTAAGGAAAGGACCACAACTAGCGTCCCGTCAGCGAGACATAGCGTGAACCCGATGTGCAGATGGCGTGTAAATGGCGTGCACGCCATTTACACGTCACACCCTTGGGAAGATTCTATAAATACTTTTTTTTTGGAAACCTAATGCCAGACGACGACAGACTTCGTTCCCAGTTGATTTTTTACGATGACCCTGATGAGCTGTAAACAGTGATCAAATAACTACCAAGCTAAAAGCTAGGGTAGATCGTATTCCACGGGTCTCACTACAACAAAAACTCCTTATAGCGTCATTTCATATTTGTCGCTTAAAGTAAAAAAAATGTCGCAACAGATGTATACCAACAATTATAGGAAATGTCGCTTATGCCTGTGTCGTTTTGGTTTTTGCGACATTTGTTATAATTGTCGGTACCTCTTTTTAGCGTCATTTATTTAACATATAAAAATGTCACTAACTAGGGTTTCAAAGACAAAAGTAAATGTCGTAAAATATGATAATAAATGTTACTTAATTGTGATGAAATTCATTGTTAGCATAAAAATATGATGATTATAGCTATTATAATAAGGAGATGCTATTCTTTACTATTGAAGTTTTGATAACTATAGTCCCATGACGATGCTGCTCTTTGTGTTCTGAACCAATTGCATCAATTTATAATCCCATCAACTAGAGATTTGACACTTTGATTATTATGTTATGGGCTGAGGATAACGATTTGAAAAAGATAATGGTACAAACTCGTTCTCATTTATATGTAAGATTATATACATAAGGTGGAAATAATAAAGCCTATGAACATACACAACCTCTGTTACACGCACCTTCAAGAAAAATTACATTGATAAAGAAAAATAAATTATCTTTCAACTGTACCCTCTAGACTATAGATTCTACTACTTCCAACGCCTGCTTCTGCAGATTCAAAAGAAACAAACCCCATTTAGAATCAGAAGTTAATGTCTTATTACATGAGAGCTTTTGACTGTGTTATTTTATTAAACTTACTGGTTAAGAGTGTTGTATGTTCTCTGAAGCTCTCTTCGAGAAAAGCAGATTAGTCCTTCGACAGACTAAACTTCTTCTACCAGATCCATTCTTTTCGTCTTCCCTGGCTGCAGCTCTTTTACCTTCTGATATCTCTTACCATTGTTATTACTTCCCACGCCAAACACCCTGATTTTGAAAATCCATCCATATGTAGAAGCTATGTTGGGAGACGATAGAGAACCTCCATCATCGCCTTCAATTCGCTGTCAAACAGTTCATGTCGAACCACCTACTTTGACTCAGTTTCCACTTTCCACACCTTCAGGATACAAACAAAACTAAATCTAAAAAACCCCAATATCCTTAAAATCATAATCGCAGTTCGACTTACAGGTTGGGTCGGCTATGAGCCATATAAACACGACGGGCTCCGTCAAAAGCACCGTTGTCTCCGTCGCCTGAGTATGTCTTCATGGGACAGAAACAAATGGTAGGCGAGTTGGAGTTAAGGTTGGTGACTACAATTGAGGGAACACTAACTTTGTTAATGTCTTAATTTGCAACACCAACCGAGCAACCTAGGTTAAGAAAAGGAGGCGGCGGCCGCTTAAACCCTAAAATTAGTTCATAGGTTTGAGGATATGGAGGATTAGTTATTATATAAATTATAAAACATAAATACCTAATTTGTTTGAAAGTTGGGAGCGCCAATTAAAAAATTTAGGCGCTCTTTCAAAAAAATTAGAAAAGTTTGCCCCTCTTAATTATTTCTTCTCCGCTAAAAATATTAATTATCACTTACCAAGTTAAAACACATTAAAACATTTTTTACCGATATTTGATGCAAATGTCACTAATATTATATCGTTAAAGAGCTTTTTTGTTGTAGTATCTTCTAATAATTGTCTACTCAAATATAAAGGTAGATTACTCAGGTTTAACACGTTGTGCGTGGTGTGAGTTCCACGACTTCTAATCTAGGAAATGCAAGGAAATTAAAATGAAAACTGAAAGACAGATTGGGAAATTGGTTGACTTAACAAAGATGACAGACAAGCTTAGACTTCGAATCCCCCTTAGTTCACCAGAACATTGGCAATCAACAGATCAGCGGATTTCAATTCTCGTTCAATCAATTCTAAGACACCACCATAACTCCTTACCCTTAGGTTTAAGACTGGCGAACGTTCGCTCTATCCGATCTAGCTACCAAGATTAATTAGTCACCCGGGTATGGTCGACTCTTGCGACGACTTAACTGACTGGTGAAATTACTAACGATTTATGAGTTACTCTTGCAGTGGATTAACCCTAACTGGTTCCTACGAAAGGCACACTCCAATGAATAGGTTAATTGTTCGATTTGATGTTTTAAAGTAAGGCGAGCGTTCGCTTCTATCCTTAGCTTAACAAGAATCTAATCTAGGTGATCAATCCAGACAAGAAACATAAACAACGAAGAACAAATCAAACATGAAAGAGAAACTGATTGAACTTTGAATCTAATCACCGCCGATCTGTGATCGCTTTAAAGCCCTGGGTCACTTAGGGTTCATCTAGTCTAAGCTCTACGAGTTTAGCTACTCATGTTCATTACAAAAGAATCAAAGACTGATGAACCTATCGTTGTGCAGGTTCAATCAAATACTACTAAGCTAAAAGCTAGGGTAGATCATATTCCACGGGTCTTCTAATGATCGTTTACTCAAATATAAAGGCAAATTATTCAAGTTTAAACACTTCGTGCGTGGTGTGAGTTCCACGACTTCTAATTCTAAGAAATGCACGGAAATTAAAAATTAAACTGAAAACAGATTGAAAGATTGGTTAATTAAGACAAAGATGACAAACAAGCTTAGACTTTGAATCCCCCTTCGTTCACCAGAGCATTGGCAATCAACGGATCAGCGGATTTCGATTCTCGTTCAATCAATTTTAAGACACCACCATAACTCTTTACCCTTAGGTCTAAGACTGGCGAACGTTCGCTCTATCCAATCTAGCTACCAAGATTAATTAGCCGCCCGGGTACGGTCGCCTCTCACAACGACTTAACTTAACTGGTGCAATTACGAATGATTTATGAGTTACTCTTGCAGTGGATTAACCCTAATTGGTTCCTAAAAAAGGCACACTCCAATGATTAGGTTAATTGTTCGATTTGATGTTTTAAAGTAAGGTGAGCGTTCGCTTCTATCCTTAGCTTAACAAGAATCTAATCTAGGTGATCAATCCAGACAAGAAACATGAACAACGAAGAACAAATCAAACATGAAAGAGAAACTGATTGAACTTTGAATCTAATCATCGCCGATCCGTGACCGCTTTAAAGCCCTGGGTCACTTAGGGTTCATCTAGTCTAAGCTCTAAGAGTTTAGCTACTCATGTTCATATCAAAAGAATCAAAGACAAAGATAGAGTTCATCTTGAACAGAAAAGGATCTGAAAAACCTAATTAAGACGACTTCGGCAGAACTTCGATCTTCCGGTAAACTGCAATCCTAGCTCCGAGTCCTCGAGATGAAAGGGATGGCGTCACGATCTCTTCCTGGCTCTTCGAACTCTAACTCTCTGCTCCAAAACTCGGGAGAATTCTGAAGTATTTGGTATTAGTTGGAAATTATGATCTATTTTTGTGTATCTTTGATTTAGGGCCGCCGGTTAAGTATTTATACTTAACCCTAATACCACCAGTTTTTCTCTAGGATTTTCGCCGAAAATGTGAAGGGATTTTCACCGAAAATTCCTTTGTAAAATGCCTGATCGTCGGTTGAATTCTCCTATGATTTTCGGACGCCAGGTTCTCAGTGAAAACTTGGAGTTTTCGCGGAAAACTCTCTTTGGTTGAGCTCAGCCAATTTGTTCATGGATTTTCGCCGAAAACCTTGGGTATTTTCGGAGAAAACTTCAGTGTAAAACGAGGCAGGGATTGGTTTGACCTGATTGACTTCTTGGATCGATTTCGGTGCGATTCCTCGAGGTTCCAAAGCCTTAGACATGTCCTTGGCTACTTATTTGACGGCAAAAACCTGTGCTAACAGAGAAACACTAGAAAACCATCAAATAGACCCGAAACGGGCCAAAGTAACACAAATGACACGAGATAGAGCAATTGATTGAATATTCGTTATTCTAACCTAAAAACCATGTCTTAAGCAAGGAAATGTCGCTTAAATGAGGCTGATAATCACGTCAATTCGAGTGTCATCAAAATACCCCACACTTAAGCTTTTGCTTGTCCTCAAGCAAACTGAATAGAAACGCTCATGTTCACAAATGATAAAATTTATTAAATTGAAGTTCAATCGAACACAATGAATTATTAGACAGATAATTCCAAGAACAAGAAACCTAACATGCATACTGATCAGCCAAACAACCTAGTCTCACTAATAACTGCACACGACAAGTAGTAGCAACCAATTATGCACGAATTTGACCTGACCGACCAGACTCCTCACACAGGAAATATTTAGTAAATGGGGAACTCTCACTCTCTGTGTTTAAGGACGTGTTTCTGCTCTCAATCATTTTCTGTTACTGAATTCTGTCATAAGTTTGCAATTCGACCACATCTCCACCACTGTGACAACACGAGTAACTAGTCAAGAAGGACTTCCTTGCTAGGACTGTAACGAATTCTACACTACAAGGGTTTATGATGCGATGGATGATGGGAATGTATGATGATCGCTTTGGTGCGGTGTAGCTTTCGACTAACTTCCCTCGAATCTAGCTTATGGTTTCCTATCGTCTAACCAGACACGGGTGGAATAGTGAACGCTCGTCCTATGATACCCTCAAGCAACCTAGCACTTTATTTCTTTACATTTTTTTTCTTTTTGACTTTTCTTTTGACTTCGTTCTTCCATTTGTAGGGAGAAGAACGTTTTATTGAACTAAACTTGAAACTTTTCTGATTTTTCTGCTTTTTCTTCTTTTTCGAAATTTTCTTTTAATTCTCTTTTTTTTTTCTTTGTGCCGATTCTTTCTTTTAGTTGCTAGAGGGGTTTATACATTCATACATAATAGCTAAGACCACATGTTTAATGGCTATAGGCACGTTACCACAAACCGACTTCCGGTAGGTCAATCTAGAACTACAACCACAGGGGATCAACGGGGAATGAAAGAATGGGAAATGGCTGTAATGTATTATCGAACCGAAAGAACAGGCCAAGCTCAAGGGTTTAAACCTAATGGATTTATCGTTTGGTCGGCTATCTGGCTTAGTAGCTGAATCTAGGTGCCCCTATCATTCTAAAACTCGTGACATCGTGTGGTCTCGAGTAGGTCTCATGCAAATTCTAACTCATTCAAGCAACAGAAAATCACTCAAAAAGAATTGAAATTGCAAGTTACGTGCAATGGATCAAAAGCTCACAGTTGGTTTGCTAGTCGAATTCGGTCATTTTCATGCAATCAAGGCTACAAACTACAAGTGTGATTTTAAAAATTCTGTTCTGACCAGGCAATTTAGCATCAAAGTAAACATGTTGGTTCTCAAGTTCTAGGTTAAGCAGTCTAAGCATCATTATGAAGGATTGAACAACAACTTAACATAAAAAATCAAGAACTGAGCCATTCTAATGCTAGAGAGACTGGAAAGGAATCACGAGGCACACAAAAACACAATCAAGGGCAATCAAGTTCATGCAAGGTTCTCTAGCATCTTACCCACACTTAAATCGGACTGTGTCCTCACAGGACTAAATCTAGAGTTCAAAGTGAAGTAGAAGAACCTGGACCGAGATGGTTGGCGTAGGGGATGAGCACGGATCCTCGGAGCAGAGGGAAGCTACCCAAGCGAAGCAAAGGAATCTACCGATTGCCTGCAAAACAAAAACAAATGAAAGATAAAAAGGAAACCGGGACAAGTGTCCCGGATCCACACAGAAAAAAGTTGGATCGAAATCGGAAAAGAAGAAATAAAAAGAAAGGACAAGGAAAAGGACACCACCCGATCATAGCTGGTCAGGGGCGTCGGGGGGTGGAAGGTGTAGGGCGTCGCCGACCCGACGTGGCCACGCCAGCTGTGCCTCATATCGCTCGTCAGAGCGGTGCATGTGTTGCTGCATAATAATCCATCTCGCCTCTTGAGCGACGTTGTCAGTGATGCGCCACTCCTAGAGACGCGCGTACAGCTCTCCAACATCCGCGGGATGTGGTCGGTGCTGCTGGTGAGGCGCCTGATGTGGCTCTGGAATGGGTGGCGGCGACTGGCGTGCATACCCTGTCTGATGCTGTGGCGAGGCTATATGATCGTGGTATCTCACCTCTGGCTGGGGCTGTTGCTACTCATCATCATCTTCTTCCTCTGACTCGTCCATATGTTGGAGAGGAGGATCTGCTGCTACCTGGGGACTGAGGTCCAGCTCGAGGTCGTACTCGACTGCTAAATCACCTCCGATGGTCCGTACTCTGCGTCGTGGGATGTTCGGGCCATATTCTTGGCTGAGACCGAAGAAGATGATGAGTCGGCCGACAAAGTTGCCTCCCAGGAGTGAGCGAGGTGGACTCGACCTCTGAGTCTTCTGGCGGAATAAGTGTGCAAGCACCCATCCGGGATGAAGAGGATAACTCTCCCAGATGGCGCGGTGAAGAAGAAGCTCCTCTCGGCTGATATGGTGGCGGTCCTTCTTTGGAGCATACAAAAGAGAACGACGCCAAACCATGTGAATGAATTTATAGACAGGGTGAGAGAGAGACTTAACTGAATTATGCTTCGTGGTTTGATCGCCGGGCACTCCAGCCATGTGGCTCCAGAGCGCATCGTACTCCTCTCTGTCGCCATCATTGTTCTCCCAGCCGAGGTGATGTCCCTCGTAGTGCTCGCAGGGAATCCCGAGACGAGCTGCAAACTCATCATAGGTGAGTGTCTTGTACAGCCCACCAGATAGAAGGTGACAACCTTCTTGTGCTGCCTCCTCTTGTGCTCGTCCAGATCGAACGTCGCATAAAACTCCTAGAGAGCGACGTCTGGGAAGTCAGCGGCTAATGTGGTCAGCTCCAGCAGTTCAGCATGCGTCAGTGCATCGAGCACGTTCCGGTGCCAGTCCTCATTGTGTCGAAGAGTGACTCCATAGATAGTGGGCGAACACCAGCTCCAGGAACATGCTCGAGCCGCTGGTAGCGCTCGAAGTAGTACTGGGGTAGGCGAGCAACAGTGCGATGGTCCCCACACGGCCAGGGAAAGCTGGTGGAGGGCCCTGGACGGCGGGTGTGACGGTAGCGGGAACTCGGGAGCTGGAGGCGGTGTCAAGTCTCTGCTTGGTCCTGCGCTCATGAGTTACGTTCCTAAGCAGGAAAACAAACCAGATTAGTCAAACTAAAACCCTACCCCACACTTAGTAGAAAAACTCAATTTCACAAAGAAACAAGGAAAACCGAGTGGGGTAAGCAAAGCAGATTAACCGGTAATCACAAACAATTAAAACACATGTTTAGGAACAACCAGAATGGAATCATCATAATTAGAGTTCGGAAGTCAAACCGACATTCAAAAAGTCAACGTAATAGTACATTGAACCCTAATCATGGCAATACTAGCACAAAGGGGGAAATGGCGGCATAGTGAATAACTCAGATGGCAAGCACAATAATAAGAACGTGAATGAACACACATGGCAGCCAAATGAACATAGACAAGTCAAGGTCAAACCGACATTTCTCAAAAAGTCAACACCGCAAAGAATAGGTCTTTAAGCATAGCAACACATGATCAATCGACATTAAAATTCATCATAATTCTCCCTAAACATGCTAGATCAGTCCAAAGAGTTCAGCTAACCTAGTTTACACGAAATCAGTCGGCACGCAAATCGAGGTAAACCAAAAAGTCAACCAAAAGTCAACCCCGACGAAATTCAGCATTCAACATGTTAAAAGATTCGGAATGAAAAGTTCTACAACTTACCTTGAAGCCATGGGTTCTGAAAATGAACGGATAGAGAGAAATCGGAGAAAAACTTGAAAAACTAGTGTTTGGGTGTACTAGAGCTCTAGAGCTCCGATTCAGACGATCTACGTCTCAAAATGACCGGAAGAGAGAGGGGAAGTGTGCGACGGTGGCGGTTTTTAAAACTTGGGGGAGGTTTTCTGAATTTTCAAAAATGAAAGAAGAGGAGAGAGAGGGTGAGTGATCGGATTTAAAATGGAGAAGTTGTTGATTTTTACTCAAGTTTTCGGTGAAAATATGTGCAATTTTTCGCCGAAAACTCAAGGCAAAATGGTCTGCCGGTTTTCAAAAGCATTTTCGCCCAAAACTTCAATGAGTTTTCGCCGAAAACTCTAGTTAAAATTGTCCGAAAAACACAGTGGGATTTCAAAGGAAGTTTTCGCCGAAAATATGGGGCATTTTCGCCGAAAATTTTGACCTATACGATTGAAAATATTTTCGCCATCCCGGCAAACTTAGAAAATCTCAATTAAATCCAAAAAAATCAGAACAACCTCAAACAACTTGCGAAAGAAACTATGACACACAGACTACACACGAAAAATAAGAAATCAAACAAACTGATACTTTTGCCTCCCCCGAACTGACTCTAAAACACTAAGGTTGACACAAATGAAAAACTAACTCCAGCCGTGGGATGCCTCCCACGAAGTGCTCTTTTATTAACGTCCTTGAGCTGGACGATACCTGGACGGTATTAGGAGACATCCCAACTCAGGTTCTCCTTAATGCTAGCATCGGAGTTCATGAAGTAGAGCTTCGGGGTATCTCCGTGAAGCATAAATTTCTTCCCGTTCGCATGTAGGAGCTTGGTACGTCCATCGGGAAGGTGATCAGTGATCTTGAACGGACCAAAGAGTTTCGTTGAGGGATTATCCTTTACAAGTAAGACGGTGGAGGGGATGAGAATGATCGGCTTCGTCTTCTCTTTATCCTCCGGCTTTGTATCACCAGGATCGGTGATCGTAGGTATTTCCTTAGGAGATGCTTTTGGCTTCTCCTTCAATACTTGTTCTGGCGGCGGTTGCTCGAACGAATTGGTGGTGCAGTTGGCTCGGATGAAGGTGGCGGCACAACTGGTCTCCAGACCATTTGAGTCTTTGTCTTCTTGTTCTTCCCCCGGGGCCTGCTAGGTTTCTTGCTTGGCGGTGAAGAAGAGGCTTTCAGTTCCTTCTTCTTTGGCTGCTTTTGAGAAACAGATTTTGGCTTCTGCTTGGTAATTTGTTCAACACCTGCAACGACAATCGATCTAGGAACACTAGGAGAGATGTTAGTAACGGAGTTGACCGGAGTCAACTCCACAGTTTCAACAGCTAGACAGTACGATTCTTCATTCCTAGGAGCATATTTCATACCATCCTTAAGACGGAATGTTATCGTTTCCTTACCAACCCCAAAGTCAAAGAACCATTCAGAACGTTGATTTGCATTCCAGATGTTGCCATGAAAGGTCGACCTAAGAATGGTAGAATCCACTTCACTAGTATCAATGATCACATAGTCAGCTAAGAACGTGAAAGGACCACATTTAGTAACGTCTTTTATCTCTCCTCTACGGGTTTTCAACGATCTATCAGCAAAGACAAGTTGTATGCTAGTTGGTTTAAGTTCTCCTAGATTCAATTTCTCATATAGACTCATAGGCATAACATTAACAGATGCGCCCAGATCAACCAAACAACGTTCTATCTCAGTATCATTAATGACAAAGGTAAAGTGAAAGAACCAGGATCAGAGCACTTAGCTGGATATGGAGAGGTAGGTTTCTTGCTGCAGAAAGAAGGATATCCTTCTTTGTTTCCCTTCATGCCAGTCTCGATCCTTGCATTTGGTAGCAATGCTCTTGGAAAAGGAGGCTTCACATAGTACGGAGAAAGAGGAGGATCATACTCCTTAGGCTGCACTTTCTGTGCTTCCTTCTTCTCTGGAGTTTCAGGGATCCTGCATAAATCAGAAGAAGCATTAGTAGATGAGCTTGTAAAATCTTGAACAGTTACCATCTTGGCTTGCTCTTTTCTCTGATTCGGCTCTGTCTGGCTCGGAAGTTGGCCAAATGGTCGACCAGATGCAAGCATGCTCGAGATGTGGTTTACTGCCTGCTCAATTCTTTGACTGGATTCGATCTGTTCTTGATTGAGGAGAGCTTGAGCCTTGAACTGACTGTCGTGATCGTCAAGTCTGGTAATGATCTGACTGAGCTTCTTGTCAAGGTCACTAACGTTGTTCTCCTTCTGGTGTTGCTGCCCTGTGTAGGTATTATTCAAATATTGATTCTGGCGATTCCCAGGAGCAGTTCCATAGTTACCCGGATTGCGGTGTGGCGGCTGATAGACACCTCCCGACGGATGGTTAGGCTTTTGATCCTGAGCTGGACTAGCTAGTCGGTTATTCTGGTTCTGGTTATGGTTGGCGCCAGTATTGTAGGGAGGTCTGTCTTGATAATTCCCTTGCTGCCTGAAGTTGCGGTAGCCAATATAACCATTCTGATTGTTGTTGAAGCCTTGTTGAACAAAATTGACTTCTTCGGCGGACCAGGCTTCTGTTTTACCAAAATTCTGGCATCGGCCTCCATTATGCGCACAAGCTCCACACCATTCGCAATCAGCAACATAGACAGAAGCTGCTGGCGGCTTGATTGGTGTGGTTGACTTCTTCAGATGCTTCTCTACTTCTGCCTTGATAGTAGCTTCGAGATCGAGCTTGCTTTTTGATCCTTCAGATTGTCGTTCCCAGTTCCTCAACTTGGAAGCACAGTTCACGAAATGAAAAAGAGCAGCTTCAGGTGTAAGAGTAGTGCAATCCCCTTCAGCTAGGGAATTGACCCACTTGGCAGATTCTTCTCGAAGACCTCAAGCAAAGATTTCAGCTAACTTCCTCTGCTCGAAACCGTGATGCGGACAGTTGTAGAGAAGTTCTTGGAATTGATTCCAAGTATCATATAAGCTTACGCCTTCCTTCTGAGAGAATCTGGCGATGCTGTCCTTGATAGCTGTTGTTCTGGTAGGAGGGAAGTACTCTTCGATGAAGTCCTGAGCAAGAGTATCCCAGTCGGTATAGTAGCCAGGTAGTTTGCCTGTAAGCCACCTCTTAGCTGCGCCTTTCAGAGAGAACGGGAAAGCTCTCAAGCAAAGAGAGTTCTTGTCGAGATTTCCGTTCTTGAAAGTGCTGCAGAGATCAAGGAAATCCGCCAGATGTGTGCACGGATTGTCTAGTGGCCTACCTTCAAACTGTAGATCCCTAGAGATCATAGTCAAGAATGGAATCTTGATCTCATAGTCAGGATCTCCTTTAACGTGCGGCACGACAATGGAAGATCGAACGCTAGTCGTGCTCGGCTTATTGTAGTCGGCTAGACTCTTCTGTGCAACTGGCGGTGGCGGTGGTTGATTTCTGCCTGGTGGTGGTGGTGGTGGTAACTGATTATCCATGGTAGGAGATGGGGGAGGTGAAAGTGACTCGGTGTATGAAGCGGATGAAGATGACGGTGAAGATGAAGATGAGGAACTCTCCTTCAGTTCCTCGATCTTGATCGGAGTGATGGATGGAGGTGGATTGGTTCTGCTTCTCCTTGGAATCTGTGATTGTCGAGGTGGAGCAGAACTGCCTGGCCTTTCTACACTCTTAGCCTTGTCAGTTTGAGAGCGAGTCCAAGGGCGGCGATGCATACACCTATGAACAACCTACAAATAACAAACAAACAAAAACCAGTGTAAAATCGAAGTGGATGGAAAAATGAAAGATGGAAGGTATAAGAATAAAATGCCAGTTCTTCTTTCGAACAATCAAAAGAAGTCCCCGGCAACGGCGCCAATTTGATGAACCTATCGTTGTGCGGGTTCAATCAAATACTACTAAGCTAAAAGCTAGGGTAGATCGTATTCCACGGGTCTTCTAACGATCGTTTACTCAAATATAAAGGCAAGTTATTCAAGTTTAAACACTTCGTGCGTGGTGTGAGTTCCACGACTTCTAATTCTAAGAAATGCACAGAAATTAAAAATTAAACTGAAAAACAGATTGAAAGATTGGTTGATTAAGACAAAGATGACAAACAAGCTTAGACTTTGAATCCCCCTTCGTTCACTAGAGCATTGGCAATCAACAGATCAGCGGATTTCGATTCTCGTTCAATCAATTCTAAGACACCACCATAACTCCTTACCCTTAGGTCTAAGACTGGCGAACGTTCGCTCTATCCGATCTAGCTACCAAGATTAATTAGCCACCCGGGTACGGTCACCTCTCGCAACGACTTAACTTAACTGGTGCAATTACTAATGATTTATGAGTTACTCTTGCAGTGGATTAACCCTAATTGGTTCCTACGAAAGGCACACTCCAATGATTAGGTTAATTGTTCGATTTGATGTTTTAAAGTAAGGCGAGCGTTCGCTTCTATCCTTAGCTTAACAAGAATCTAATCTAGGTGATCAATCCAGACAAGAAACATGAACAACGAAGAACGAAGAACAAATCAAACATGAAAGAGAAACTGATTGAACTTTGAATCTAATCACCGCCGATCCGTGACCGCTTTAAAGCCCTGGGTCACTTAGGGTTCATCTAGTCTAAGCTCTAAGAGTTTAGCTACTCATGTTCATATCAAAAGAATCAAAGACAAAGATAGAGTTCATCTTGAACAAAGGAAGAACAGAAAAGGATCTGAAAAACCTAATTAAGACGACTCTGGCAGAACTTCGATCTTCCGGTAAACTGCAATCCTAGCTCCGAGTCCTCGAGATGAAAGGGATGGCGTCACGATCTCTTCCTGGCTCTTCGAACTCTAACTCTCTGCTCCAAAACTCGGGAAAATTCTGAAGTATTTGGTATTAGTTGGAAATTATGATCTATTTTTGTGTATCTTTGATTTAGGGCCGTCGGTTAAGTATTTATACTTAACCCTAATACCGCCAGTTTGTCTCTAGGATTTTCACCGAAAATGTGAAGGGATTTTCTCCGAAAATTCCTTTGTAAAATGCCTGATCGCCGGTTGAATTCTCCTGTGATTTTCGGACGCCGGGTTCTCGGCGAAAACTTGGAGTTTTCGCCGAAAACTCTCTTTGGTTGAGCTCAGTCGATTTGTTCATGGATTTTCGCCGAAAACCTTGGGTATTTTCGGCGAAAACTTTAGTGTTAAACGAGGCAGGGATTTGGGTTTGACCTGATTGACTTCTTGGATCTATTTCGGTACGATTCCTCGAGGTTCCAACGCCTTAGACATGTCCTTGGCTACTTATTTGACGGAAAAAACCTGTGCTAACATAGAAACACTAGAAAACCATCAAATAGACCCGAAACGGGCCAAAGTAACACAAATGGCATGAGATAGAGCAATTGATGATATTCGTTATTCTACCCTAAAAACCATGTCTTAAGCAAGGAAATGTCGCTTAAATGAGGCTGATAATCACGTCAATTCGAGTGTCATCAAAGACAAAGACAGAATTCATATTGAACAAAGGAAGAACATAAAAGGATCTGAAAAACCTAAGTAAGACGACTCCGATAAAGCCTCGATCTCTGGTAATCTTCAATCCTAGCTCCGAGTCTCCGAGGTGAAGGGATGGCGTCACGATCTCTTCCTGGCTCTTTGAACTCTAAACTCCGCTCCAGAACTCGTGAGAATTCTGAAATTATGTTGTATTATGAGGTATCTCCCTTTTTTGGGTTGCCGGTTAAGTATTTATACTTAACCCTAATACCGCCGGATTTTGCCTAAAATTTTCGCCGAAAACTTATGAAGTTTTCGCTGAAAATTCCTTTGTAAAATGACTGAGTGCTCGGCTGTTTCTCCTGTGATTTTCGGACATTAGGGTTCTCGGCAAAAACTTGGACTTTTCGCCAAAAACTTCTCTTTGTGAACTCAGCCGATTTCTTCTTGAGTTTTCGCCAAAAACTTGGCGGGTTTTCGCCAAAAACTGTAGTGTAAATTGGGGCAGGATTTGAATTGACTTGATTGACTCATTGGATGGATTCTGGTGCGGTTCCTCGAGGTTCATACGCCTTAGACACGTCCTTGGCTACTATATTTGATGGCAAAAACCTGTGCTAACATGAAAACACTAGAAAACCATCAAATAGACCCTAAACGGGCCAAAGTAACACAAATGGCACGAGATAGAGTAGTTGAGTGAATATTCGCTATTCTACTCTAAAAACCATGTCTTAAAAGGAAATGTCGCTTAAATGAGGCTGATAATCACGTCAAATCGAATGTCATCAGACCCCCAACCTCTAGCACCTAGAACACCCTCTCAAAGTCCAGAAATCATCCTCCCATCATCATCCTTCATCTTCCACATCACAGAAAATAGTAGGACAAGATCAAGATTCATCTGGACATGAAGAAATTGGTGGAGCTTTTCATTTCTTTCTCTCTTGGTCGTATTTCTCAAATCTTCAATATATACTGTTGTAACTAAACCCCCTAGGGTTTGGTGAGTGGAACGTTAGGGGGATTATGATTGATCAAACTCCTATTACTTCGGATTTATTTAAGCGTAATTCAAATTCAGAGTCAAATCGAGTGTCATCAAAATGCCCCACACTTAAGCTTTTGCTTGTCCTCAAGCAAACTGAATAGAAACGCTCACATTCACAAATGATAAGATTAGTTTAATTGGAGTTCAAGCATGCACAATGAATTATTAGACAGGTAAATCCTAAAAGAAGAAACCTAACATGCATACTGATCAACCAAACAACCTGGTCTCACTAAAAACTGCACACGACGAGTAATAGCAACCAATTATGCACGAATTTGACCTAACCGACCAGACTCCTCACGGAGGAAATATTTAGTAAACGGGAAACTCTCACTCTCTGTGTTTAAGGACGTGTTTATGCTCTCAATCATTTTCTGTTACTGAATTATGTCATAAGTTTGCAATTCGACCACATCTCCACCACTATGACAACACGAGGAACTAGTCAAGAAGGACTTCCCTGCTAGGACTGTAACAAATTCTACACTACAAGGGTTTATAATGAGATGGATGATGGGAATGTATGATGATGGCTTTGGTGCGGTGTAGCTTTCGACTAACTTCCCTCGAATCTAGCCTATGGCTTCCTATCGTCTAACCAGACACGGGTGGAATGGTGTACGCTCGTCCTATGATACCCTCAAGCAACCTAGCACTTTATTTTCTTTACACATTTTTTTTCTTTTTGACTTCGTTCTTCCATATGTAGGGAGAAAAACGTTTATTGAACTAAAAACTTTGGAACTTTTCTCTTTTTCTGTTTTTTCAAAATTTTTCTTATTTTTCTTCTTCTCTCTTTTTTTTCTTTGTGTCGATTCTTTTTTTAGTTGCTAGAGGGGTTTACACGTTCGGACATAATAGCTAAGACTACATGTTTAATGGCTATAGGCAGGTTACCACAAACCGACTTCCGGGAGGCCAATCTAGAACTACAACCACAGGGGATCAACGGGGGTTGAAAGAATGGGGAATGGCTGTAATGTATATTGAACCGAAAGAACAGGCCAAGCTCAAGGGTTTACACCTAATGGATTTAACGTTAGGTAGGCTATCTGGCTTAGTAGCTGAATCTAGGTGCCCCTATCATTCTAGAACTCGTGTCATCATGTGGTCTTGAGTAGGTCTTATGCAAATTCTAACTCATTCAAGCAAACAGAAAACCACTCAAAAAGAATTGAAATTGCAAGTTACGTGCAATGGATCAAAAGCTCACATTTGGTTTGCTAGTCGGATTCGGTCATTTTCATGCAGTCAAGGCTACAAACTACAAGCGTGATTTTCAAAATCTGTTCTGACCAGGCAATTTAGCATCAAAGTATACACGTTGGTTCTCAAGTCTAAGCATCATTATGACAGGTTGAACAACAACTTAACATCAAAAATCAAGAACTGAGCCATTCTAATGCTAGAGAAACCGGAAAGGAACCACGAGGCACACAAAAACACAATCAAAGGCAATCAAGTTCATGCAAGGTTCTCTAACATCCTACCCCACACTTAAATCGTTCTGTGTCGTCAAAGGACTAAAACTAGAGTTTAGAGTGAAGTAGAAGAACCTGGACCGAGATGGTTGGTGTAGGCAATCTACCAAAGTGAAGTAGAAGGAAGTAGACCCTAAGCAAAGGGAATCTCCCAAACTACCTGCAAAACAAAAACAAAAGAAAGATAAAAAGGAAACCGTGACAAGTGTCCCGGATCCACACAGAAAAAAGTTGGATCAAAATCCGAAAAGAAGAAATAAAAGGAAAGGACCAGAAAAGAAATACAACTCGATCACTGCTGGTCAGGTGCATCGGGAGGGGGAAAATGGAGGGCGTCATTGACATGCCGCTGCCACGCCAGCTGCGCCTCATATCGCTCGTCAGTGCGGCGCATGTGCTGCTGCATAATAACCCATCTAGCATCCTGAGTGGCGGTGTCTATGACTCGCCACTCCTGGAGTCGCTCGTACAGCTCTCTAATATCTGCGAGATGCGGTCGGTGCTGAGGATGAGGTGCCTGGTATGGATCTAGAAGGGGCGACTGGTGCTGGTATGCATACCATGCCTGATGATGTGGCGAGGGTATATGATCATCAAATTCCGGCTCCGGCAGAGGCTGCTGCACCTCAGAATCATCTTCTTCCTCCGATTCATCCTCGTGCTGGAGGGGAGGATCTGCCGCTACCTGCGGACCAAGGTCCAACTCGAGGGCGTACTCGACCACTAAATCACCACCTACGCTGTATACTCTGCGTCGTGGGACGTCCGGGCCATATTCTTGGCTGAGACCGAGGGAGATGATGAGTTGGCCGATAAAGTTGCTGATGACACTCGATTTGACGTGATTATAAGCCCCATTTAAGAAACATTTCATACCCTTTGATGCCATTTTGATGAGTATTTGGTGCATTTGTCGTAACTTTGTGATTCTAGGCTCCTAGTGCATACATTGTCCATTTATTGGCTATTTTTACCATTTTTTTGAGCTTTTATGTTGAGCCTCCAGGTTACCACATTATAGAGGACTCTCTCACGAGTCCAGCGCTTCAAACGGGGACCAAATCGGAGTTCAAACGGAGCGGGAATCATCGAAACAAGTTGGAGCTGGTTTTTAACTAATATTTTCGGCGAAAATGTGGTGATATTTTCGGCGAAAATTCCTTTGAAAATCCGGGCAGAAACCCTAATTTTCAGCCTTTTCCAACTTGTAAAGGGTTTCTGGGGTTATATATAGACTTTTTGAAGCCAGATTAGATACACACGAATTCTGAGAGATCAGCCACGACCTTAGGGTCGATAGATAGAGTTTAGAGAGTTTGAAGAATCGTGGAGAGATCGTGAAGCCATCCTTCCACCTCGGAGAGCTCGGAGCTTAAAGTTGAAGATCCAGGAGATCGAAGCTTCGCCGAAGTCGTCAGAATTAGGTTTTTCAGTTCTTATCTGTTCTTCCTCTGTATGATGATTTCCTTTATTGCCTTTGATTCTTCTGTTATCGTTATGAGTAGCTGAACTTGTAGAGCTTAGATTAGATGAACCCTAAGTGACCCAGGGCTTTAAAGCGGTCACGGATTGGTGGTAATTAGATTCAAAGTTCAATCAGTTTCTCTTTACATGGTTGTTTTGTTCTTGATTGTTTATGTTTCTTTTCTGATTGGTCGCCTAGATTAGGTTTTTGCAAGCTAGGGTTAGTCGCTAGACGGTTCCCTGCTTTGGCGCTTAAACCTATCTTCTTTGATCACCTAGTTTAGATTCTTCTTAAGCTGAGGATAGAAGCGAACGCTCGCCTCTCTTTAAAACATCAATTCAACCAGTTAACCTTATAATTGGAGTGTGCCTTTCGTAGGAACTGGTTAGGGTTAATCCACTGCCAGAGTAACTCATAAATCGTTAGTAATTGTACCAGTTAATTAAGTCGTTGCGAGAGGCGACCGTACCCGGGCGGCTTGTTAATCTTGGTAGTTAGATCGGATAGAGCGAACGTTCGCCAGTCTTAAACCTAAGGGTAAGGAGTTATGGTGGTGTCTTAGTAATTGATTGAATGAGAATTGAAAACCGCTGATCTGTTGATTGCCAATGCTCTGGTGATCTAAGCGGGATTCAAAATCTAAGTTCGTCTATCTTCTCGTTAGTCAACCTTTTACTTTTCTGTCTTTTATTTTCCTGCTTTATTAGATTAGAAGTCGTGGAACTCACACCACGCACTAAGTGTTTAAACCTGAGTAATTTGCCAGCTTCTTTGAGTAGTCGATTAGTAGAAACCCTGTGGAATACGATCTAGTCTACTTAGGTAGGTTAGTTATTTGATACCGCTAAAACTGCAGCATCAGTTGCCGCCCAAAAGTGAGCTAGGTGGCGTCGGCTTCTGAGTCTTCTGGCGGAATATGCGTGCAAGCACCAATCCGGGATGAAGAGGATAACCCTCCCAGATGGCACGGTGAAGAAGGAGCTCCTCTCTGCTGATGTGGTGGCGGCTCTTCTCTGGAGCAAACAAAAGAGATCGACGCCAAACCATATGGATAAAACGATAGAGAGGGTGAGAGAGTGACTTAACTGAGTTATGTGTCGTGGTATGATCGTTGGGCACTCAAGTCATGTGGCTCCAGAGCGCGTCATACTCCTCTCCGTTGCCGGTGTTGTTTCTCCAGCCGAGGTGATGACCCTCGTAGTGCTCCCGGGGGATGCCGAGATGAGCTGCAAACTCATCGTAGGTGAACGCCTTGTACATCCCGCCAAGATAGAAGGAGACGACCTTCTTGTGCTGCCTCCTCTTATGCTCATCCAGCTCGAACGTGGCCCAGAACTCCTGGAGGGCGACGTCTGGAAAGTCAGCAGCTAGGGTGGTCAGCTCCAGAAGTCCGGAAGGTATCAATGAGTCGAGCATATTCCGGTACCAGTCCTCATTGTGCTCGAGGAGGGAATCCAAGGATAGTGGGCGCACGTCGGCTCTAGGAACATGTTCGAGCGTCTGGTAGCGCTCAAAGTAGTGGACGGGTAGGCGGGCAACAGTGGAGTGGTACCCGACACGGCCAGGGAATGCTGGTGGAGGGCCGTGGATAGCCGGTGTGACGGGAGCTGGAGGCGGCGTCAAGTCGCGCCTTAGTCCTGCGCTCATGAGTGACATTCCTATAGCCAGAAACGGAACCAGATTAGTTAACTAATAACCCACCCCACACTTAGTAGAAAAACTCAATTTCACAAAGAAATGAGGAAAACCGAGTGGGGGTAAGCAAAGTAAGTAACCGGTAATCACAATAAATCACAAACATGCATATGTCTAGCAGGAATTTCCACATCACAATTAGAGATCAGAAGTCAAACAGACATTCAAAAAGTCAACACTGGAACACATTGAACCCTAATCATGGCAATTACTAGCTCAAAGCAGGAAAATGACAGCATAATGACCAACTCAGATGGCAAACACAGTAATATGAACGTGAATGAACACACATGGCAGCCAAACGAGCATAAACAGTTCATGGTCAAACCGACATTTCACAAAAGTCAACACCGCAAAGAATCAATCCTTAAGCATAGCAACATATGGGCAAATGGTATTATAATTCAGCACAATTCTCCCTAAGCATGCTAGAACAGTCCAGACTAATCAATTCAGGAAAAATTCTCACGAAATAGTTGGCACGCAAATCGAGGTAGACCGAAAAGTCAATCGAAGTCAACCGCAACGAAATTCAGCATTCAACATGTCAAAAGATTCGGAATGAAAAGTTCTACAACTTACCTTGTAGCCATGAGTGCTGAAAACGAAAGAGAAGAGAGAAATCGGTGAAAAATCGGAAAAACTAGGGTTTGGCAGAACGGGACCTCTAGAGCTCCGATTCGAACGATCTACGGCTCGAAATGATCAGAAAAGGGCGGCGGCGGTCGGCGATGGCGGCGGCGAAGGAAATGGATGGCGGCGAAAGTAGCGGCGGCGGTGAAGCTTTTCGAAAACAGGGGGTTTGATTTTTTTTTGAAAATGAAAAATGAGGGGAGAGAGAGAAAGAGACCGGGAAATAGGGAAAGATTTTTGGATTTTGCTCAGAATTTTCGGCGAAAAGTAGTGCAATTTTTCGTCGAAAACTCAAGTTCAAAACGTCTGCCGGTTTTCAAATAAGTTTTCGCCGAAAAGTCAGAGAGTTTTCGCCGAAAAGTTTAACTAAAATCGAACAGAAAACACAGTGAGATTTAAAGGGCAGTTTTCGCCGAAAAATGGGACACTTTTCGCTGAAAAATTTGACCTGCACGATTGAAAATATTTTCGCAATCCCGGCAAACTTCAGAAAATCAAAACTAATTCGACAAAAATCGGAACAACCTCAAACAACTTGCGATTGCAACGATGACACACGGACTACACACGAAAAATAAGAAATCATGCAAACTGACACTTTTGGCTCCCTCGAACCGACTCTAAAACACTGAGTTCGGCACAAATGAAAAACTGACTCCAGCCGTGGGTTGCCTCCCACGAAGCGCTCTTGATTAACGTCCTTGAGCTGGATGATACCTGGACGGTATTAGGAGACATCCCAACTCAGGTTCTCCTTAATGCTAGCGTCGGAGTTCATGAAATAGAGCTTCGGGGTATCTCCTGCGAGCATAAATTTCTTCCTGTTAGCATGAGTGAGCTTGGTACGTCCATCGGGAAGGTGATCGGTGATCTTGAATGGACCAAATAGTTCTTTTGAGGGATCTTCCTCTGCAAGGAAGACGGTGGAAGGAATGAGAACGATCGGCTTCGTCTTCTCTTTAACCTCAGGCTTCATATCTCCAGGATCGGTGATCGTCGGTGTTTCCTTGGGAGATGCTTTTGGCTTCTCCTTCTTTACTTGCTCCGGCTTCGGTAGCTCGGAAGGAATTGGTGGTGCAGCTGGCTCGGAAGACGGTGGAGGGACAACTGGTCTCCAGATCATTTGTGTCTTCTTCTTCTAGTTCTTCCTCCGGGACCTGCCAGGTTCCTTGCTTGGCGGTGAAGAAGAGGCTTTCAGTTCCTTCTTCTTTGGTGGCTTTTGAGCCGAAGATCCTGGTTTCTTCTTGATAATCTGTTCAACATCTGTAACAACAGTTGATCTAGGAACACTAGAAGAGACATTAGTAACGGAGTTGACCGGAGTCAACTCCACGGTTTCAACAGCTAGACAGTGAGATTCTTCATTCTTAGGATTATATTTCATACCGTCCTTAAGGCGGAAAGTTATTGTTTCCTTACCAACCCTCAAAGTCAAGGAACCATTTGGAACGTTAATTTGCATTCTAGTTGTTGCCATGAAGGGTCGACCTATAAGAATAGTAGAATCCTCCTTGCTAGTATCTATGATCACATAGCCAGCTAAGAACGTGAAAGGACCACATTTAGTAACAACGTCTTTGATCTCTCCTCTAGGTGTTTTCAGTGATCTATCAGCAAAGACAAGTTGTATGCTAGTCGGTTCAAGTTCCCCTAGATTCAATTTCTCAAACAAACTCATAGGCATAACATTGACAGACGCGCCTAGATCAACCAAACTGAGTTCTATCTCAATATCATTAATAACCAGAGGAAGAGTGAAAGAACCAGGATCGGAACACTTAGCAGGATATGGCAATGAAGGTTTCTTACTACGAGCGGCAGGATATCCTTCTTTGTTTGGCCACATGCCAGTCTCGATCCTTGCGTTCGGTAGCATTGCTCTTGGAAAAGGCGGCTTCACGTAGTACGGAGCAAGAGGAGGGTCATACTCCTTAGGCGCCTCTTCCTTTGCTTCCTTCTTCTCTGGAGCTTCATCGGTCCTGCATAAATTAGAAGAAGCATTAGTAGGCAAGTTTGTTGGATCTTGAATAGATACCATCTTAGCTTGCTCCTTTCTCGGATTCGGCTCGGTCTGGCTTGGAAGCTGGCCAAATGGTCGACCAGATGTTAGCATGCTAGAGATCTGGTTCACTGCCTGCTCAATCCTTTGACCGGATGCAATCTGTTCTTGGTTGAGGAGAGCTTGAGCTTTGAACTGACTGTCATGATCGTCAAGTTTGGTGATGATCTGACTGATCTTCTTGTCGAGTTCACTGGCGTTGTTCTCCTTCTGATGCTGCTGTCCTGTATAGGTATTGTTCAAATATTGATTCTGGCGATTGCCGGGAGCAGTTCCATAGTTACTCGGATTTCGGTGCGGCGGCTGGTAGATGCCTCTCGGTGGATGGTTCAGCTTCTGATCCTAAGCTGGACCAGTTGTTCGGCTATTCTGGTTCTGGTTGGCACCAGCATTATAGGGAGGTTGATCTTGGTAGTTCCCTTGTTGTCTGTAATTGTGGTAGCCAATATAACCGTTCTGATTATTACTGAAGCCTTGTTGAACGAAATTGTCTTCTTCGGCAGACCAGACTTCTGTTTTAACCAAAATTCTGGCATCGGCCTCCATTATGCGCACAAGCTCCACACCACTCACAATCGGCAACGTAGACAGAGGCTGTCGGCGACTTTATGGGTGTAGAAGACTTCTTCAGATGCTTATCTACTTCTGCCTTAATGGTTTCTTCGAGATCGAGCTTGCTTCTTGATCCTTCAGATTGTCGCTCCCAGTTTCTTGACTTGGAAGCACAGTTTGCGAAATGAAGAAGAACAGCTTCAGGTGTAAGTGTAGTGCAATCCCCTTCAGCTAGGGAATTGACCCATTTGGCAGATTTTTCACGAAGACCTCGAGCGAAGATTTCAGCTAACTCCCTCTGCTCGAAACCGTGGTGAGGATAGTTGTAGAGAAGTTCTTGGAATTCATTCCAAGTATCATATAAGCTCGCTCCTTCCTTCTGAGAGAATCTGGCGATGCTGTCCTTCAAGGCTGTTGTTCTGGAAGGAGGGAAGTACTCTTCAAAAAAGTCTTGAGCAAGAGTCTCCCAGTTGGTGTAGTAGCCAGGTGGTTTGCCAGTGAGCCACCTCTTAGCTGCGCCTTTCAAAGAGAACGGGAAAGCTCTCAAGCAAAGAGTGTTCTTGTCGAGATTCCCATTCTTGAAAGTGCCACAAAGATCAATGAAATCCGCCAGATGTTTTCACGGATTGTCTAGTGGCCTGCCTTCAAATTGTAGATCTCTAGAGATCATAGTCAAGAATGGAATCTTGATCTCATAGTCAGGATCTCCTTCAATGCGCGGCACGGCGATAGAAGATCAAACGCTAGTTGCGCTCGGCTTGTTGTAGTCATCTAGACTCTTCTGTGCAACCGGTGGTGGTGGTTGATGACCGCCTGGTGGTGGTAGTGGTAATTCATCATCCATCCTAGGAGATGGAGGAGGTGAAAGTGATTCGGTGTATGAAGCGGACGAAGATGAAGGTGAAGATGGAGATGAGGAACTCTCCTTCAGTTCCTCGATCTTGATTGGAGTGACGGATGGAGGTGGATTGGTTCTGCCTCTCCTTGAAATCTGTGATTGTCTTGGTGGAGCAGAACTTCCTGGTCTCTCTACGCTCTTAGACTTGTCGTTTTGGTGGATTGTAAGCGCGTGAGAGGGCGGTGATGCATAAACCTGTGAACAACCTACAAATGACAAAAACAAACAAAACTAGTGTAAAATCGAAGTGGATGGAAAGATGAAACATGGAAAGTACAAGAATAAGATGCCAGTTCTTCTTTCAAACAAATAAAAGAAATCCCCGGCAACGGCGCCAATTTGATGAGCTGTAAACAGTGATCAAATAACTAACAAGCTAAAAGCTAGGGTAGATCGTATTCCACGGGTCTTCTAATAATTATCTACTCAAATATAAAGGCAGATTACTCAGGTTTAACACGTTGTGCGTGGTGTGAGTTCCACGACTTCTAATATAGGAAATGCAAGGAAATTAAAATGAAAACTGAAAGACAGATTGGGAAATTGGTTGACTTAACAAAGATGATAGACAAGCTTAGACTTCGAATCCCCCTTAGTTCACCAGAGCATTGGCAATCAACAGATCAGCGGATTTCAATTCTCGTTCAATCAATTCTAAGACACCACCATAACTCCTGACCCTTAGGTTTAAGACTGGCGAACGTTCGCTCTATCCAATCTAGCTACCAAGATTAATTAGTCACCCGGGTACGGTCACCTCTTGCGACGACTTAACTGACTGGTGGAATTACTAACGATTTATGAGTTACTCTTGCAGTGGATTAACCCTAACTGGTTCCTACGAAAGGCACACTCCAATGAATAGGTTACTTGTTCGATTTGATGTTTTAAAGTAAGGCGAGTGTTCGCTTTTATCCTTAGCTTAACAAGAATCTAATCTAGGCGATCAATCCAGACAAGAAACATAAACAACGAAGAACAAATCAAACATGAAAGAGAAACTGATTGAACTTTGAATCTAATCACCGCCGATCCGTGACCACTTTAAAGCCCTGGGTCACTTAGGGTTCATCTACTCTAAGCTCTACGAGTTTAGCTACTCATGTTCATAACAAAAGAATCAAAGACAAAGACAGAGTTCATCTTGAACAAAGGAAGAACAGAAAAGGATCTGAAAACCTAATTAAGACGACTCCGGTGAAGCTTCGATCTCCGGTAATCTTCAATCCTAGCTCCGAGTCTCCGAGGTGAAGGATGGCGTCACGATCTCTTCCTAGCTCTTCGAACTCTAAACTCTGCTCCAGAACTCGTGAGAATTCTGAAATTATTTTGTATTATGAGGTATCTCCCTTTTTTGGGCCGCCGGTTAAGTATTTATACTTAACCCTAATACCGCCGGATTTTGCCTGGAATTTTCACCAAAAACTTATGAAGTTTTCGCCAAAAATTCCTTTGTAAAATGACTGAGTGCTCAGCTGTTTCTCCTGTGATTTTCGGACATTAGGGTTCTCGGCGAAAACTTGGACTTTTCGCCGAAAACATCTCTTTGTGAACTCAACCGATTTCTTCTTGAGTTTTTGCCGAAAACCTGGGGGGTTTTCGCCGAAAACTGTAGTGTAAATCGGGCAGGATTTGAATTGACTTGATTGACTCCTTGGATCGATTCTGGTGCGGTTCCTCGAGGTTCCTACGCCTTAGACACGTCCTTGGCTACTATATTTGATGGCAAAAACCTGTGCAAACATGAAAACACTAGAAAACCATCAAATAGACCCGAAACGGGCCAAAGTAACACAAATGGCACGAGATAGAGCAGTTGAGTGAATATTCGCTATTCTACCCTAAAAACCATGTCTTAAGCAAGGAAATGTCGCTTAAATGAGGCTGATAATCACGTCAAATCGAATGTCATCAGACCCCCAACCTCCAGCACCTAGAACACCCTCTCAAAGTCCAGAAATCATCCTCCCATCATCATCCTTCATCTTCCACATCACAGAAAATAGTAGGACAAGATCAAGATTCATCTGGACATGAAGAATCGGTGGAGCTTTTCATTTCTTTCTCTCTTGGTCGTATTTCTCAAATCTTCAATATATACTATTGTAACTAAACCCCCTAGGGTTCGGTGAGTGGAACGTTAGGGGATTGATGATTGATCAAACTCCTATTACTTCGGATTTATTTAAGCGTAATTCAAATTCAGATGTTATTCAGATCTATGTGTTCTTCATCTCCTATTTCCTGCTTCTTTGACAATGATGCATAATTAGGTTTGTTGTTTGATAGTATAGTGATTCCTTGACTCATTGTTGAGCAAGTAATGTGTTGCTCTTAAATTTTATGCATAAAACTGATCATACTAGCTATGAATTTTTCAGTTTAAAGACCAAAGATCATTTCATCGAACAACTTGTGTGTATTCTACTTTCAATGTAAATGGTGACCAGTACCCGTTTGTTAGAGGTTAATTTTGAGTTCTACTTGACTCTATCCAATGATCTTAGGATTTGTGTTGATGTTATGTTGAAAGATATCGTCTGGCTTGTTAGAACTGTTTTCAGTCCAAGGTTGTGTAGTCATGATTCATGAACTCGAAAGGGGAAACTTGTTTGGCCCTTATTTCTCTCCCTTTCCATCCATCTTGTGTTTTGTCTTTACGCACTTTGATTTATTTATTGTCGAACCCCCATTTCCATGATCTTGGAGCCCGTGCTTGAGTTAGTCCGTTATAGCTTGAGTCAGCCTAGTCTTGAGATTATGATTGCGAAGTGTGTGTCTTTTGTTCGTTTCATCAAGCCTGTGGTGGGAAAAGCTAAAAGAAGTATTTTTCTACCCCCAGATTACATGAGCAGACTTCGAGCTAAAGTCGTATCTTATAAACATGGTCTCCAATAGACCATACCATGGAAGTCCTGAAGAGTGCCCAGCCGCGCACATTGAGAACTTCCTATAGCTCTGCAATACCTACAAGCAGCAAAGAGTTTTAGCAAATGCTATTCGCCTCATGTTGTTTTCCTTCTCACTTATGGGAGTAGCAAAAAGGTGGCTGAATAGTCAACCTGGTGGAACTTTCACCAATTGGAGGCATCTTGCCCAAGAGTTCTTGGAAGAATTCTTCCCACCCTCCAAGACTTTAGAGTTTCAGAAGAGGATTGCGCGATTCATGCAGTTGGATATTGAATCATTGTACCACTCCTGGTACAAATTCCAAGAGCTCCCGAGAGCTTGCCCACACCATGGGTTCGGAGATGTACAACTTGCCAATTTCTTTGGCACCGATTTACATGATGCGACAACTATGACAGTGAATCAGTTGGCGCAAGATGTTTCTTCTCTGTCTCCAAAAGAGGCTCTTACTCATTATGCCTCCGTTGCAAAACAGAGTAGATCATGGATGAGCAGAGCTGCTCTTCGTGATTCTAGTAAGGGAGACATCATTCCTTTACAAACCCTGGTTGATTCTCAAGCGGCTGAATTGAAGAAGTTGCAGGAACAAGTTAATAGGATGTCATTTAGACAACCCAAGTCAAGAAGTTCTCATCAGAAGGTTCATTCAAAGAAGTGAAGAGTTGCGAGAGTTGTGGTGATCCTCCTCATCCTACACGCGCTTGTTTCACATACCCTGGAGCCAAAACTTTCGAGGAGCCGTGTGGATGGTGCAGGACTTGCAACCACAACGAGGGCGCATGCCATAACTTTGGAAGCGATCTTCCTATGAACAGTGAGGAGCTGAACTTTACTTCTCAAGGCTATCCTCAGAATCAGTTTGGGTATGGTGGATTCAGACAACAAGCGTAGTTCAAATGTAACTACAACCAAGATCAGAAGAGAAACCTTGGGAATCAAGGATCAGGAAGTGGTTCTTGAACTCTATACCAACCTCCGTGATCAACTGGAAGGAATAATACTGGAACATCTAGTAGCGCAAAGCCGAATACTAGAGAGATTATGTAGAGTTTGGATAGAATGGAGATCAAGAGCGAGCAGGCGATTGATCGCATGGAGGTTTGCAACTGCAGAGACGCAATCAAGGGTCAGATTGCTCAATCTCAGAGGACAGAGCAACAAATTCTTCAGCTGGTGAATCTTATGGGATCGAATCTACGACCATAAGAAACTTTACCTAGCACCACCGAGTCTAACCCGCGCCAAGAGCATCTGAAGTCGATGGTGGCGCAAGAAGAAGAAAGTGAAGAAGAAGAGAGCGACGAAGAAGAAATTGAAGAGATTGATGTACCTATGGAAACCCCTCAAGTTTAGGCAGTGGTTACCCCTTATGCCCCCTACTCCTTTCTCTAACCGAGTAAGGGAGGTGTCGTAAGGAAAATCTTTCCACGCTTATCTCAAGGTTCTTGAGAGACAAGAAATATGACTCATTCTAATAACTATTCCTTCTTACGCTAAGTTCTTGCAAGACACTCTACTTGGGAAGGAAGGGTTTGAGTTGGAAGCTGTGAAGGTTGTTGAGGAGGTGCTACCTCCTCTGGTTATGGAGAAGGCGGATCAAGTGGTAGGAATGCTGGAAAAGGTGCGCGTTAACAAAGAATTCTTGGACACCATCTTCAAGAAATCATCAAGCACCGACTACTTGAAGAAGCTGGGTTTGAAGAAGGAGGAATTGTCGCAAGTTGACGAAATGGCGCTTGGTATGAACTGTTCACAACTCCTCCAGAAGCAGGTTGCCAAGAAGCGTAAGGATCCAGGAAGTTTCTCTTTTCCATGCTATATTGGTTCCCATTCCATAGACAGGGCTCTTGCTGATTTAGGAGTTAGTGTTAGTGTGATGCCATATCCTTTATGCCAACGCTTAGGATTAAAGGAGTTAGTTCCTAATAGTATGGATGTTCATTTAGCTGCTAAGAGCTTTAAGAAACCCATAGGGATTGTTAAAAACGTTCTCGTTAAAATCAATAAATGTTTTTCCCGGTTGATTTTGTGGTGCTATATATGAAAGAAGATTTCAATACTACTCGTATACTTGGAAGACCATTCCTCGCTACTGCTGGAGCCATCATTGATGTGCTTAGCGGGAGAATGAACTTTCGGTTAGGGCAGGAAGAGATTGAGGCCATTTGTTGTCGAACCTCCATTTCCATGCTCTTTGAGCCCATGCTTGAGTTAGTCCGTTATCGCTTCAGTTAGCCTAGTCTTGAGATTGTGATTACGAAGTGTGTGTGTTTTGTTCGTTTCATTCTTTTTGAACACCTCTCAAAGAACTGAGAAGACCCTCAGGAATACGAACCTGGCCAAAAGCCAGGTATCTTGGTCACGCTTTCTGCGATGATCAGTAGCCATGTCACAAGTCCAGGGTTACCCACTTGTACATCCTTCATAGGACGATCCCACATTGGCAGGGTCATCCTCCTGCAATCACAACTAACATTGACATAATATCGTACGATTACCACAGAACCCAATTCATCCTATTCTCTCATTTCTAAGTCAATCCGTTAATTAATATATTTCGTCACAATCCCCCGATCACAAAAACATGCATTGAATCAAACAACTGAAAATCACAGAACAATTAACCCGTTTGCTCTCTTCCATTTTCATGCAAATCACTAATTTCGTCTAGGTCGGATTGCAAATCCTTATGTTACTTCATACTACCTATTCACACGAAGTCCTCACCTAGAATAGAAGACGAGGCTCTAATCGTCTTCTAGATTCCCGGATTGAACGATTTCCCCTTCACAAACACGTAGCTCTTCCCCCACTCACTGACAGCACCTCGCTCAAAAACTATAGAATCCGAGAAATGCAATATCTTCCTCTCGCCGCTAGGAACACACATGAAGAAATGACGCCTTAATCGTACACCCGTAGCTCCCGGAATCAAGCTCTAAAAGATTGCAGAGCTTGGTTCGTGAAATGAATTTTCGGAAAGAAAGAGAGAGGTTTAAGTTGAAGAAATCCGTCAAAACCCATCCTTTCATATGCAGGTTAAACAACCCGGCATGTTTCATAACTAAAACTCAAATGAATTGGTTGTTTGTTAGTTATGAATAAATAAAACTCTTTAACTCTTCAACTTCCAACTCCACCAATCAACCAAACTCAAATGAATTGGTTGTTTGTTTGTTTGTTATTATTGGAAACAAACTAGAAGGCAACGTGGTCGAGATGAGAAATCCTATGGATTTCTTATATAAGAACTTCATTATGGGCCATTAGATCTTATAGTACCAATCTAATGGTTGATATAAATTGGGTAGTTAAAAGGATATATATGTCAATTACATTATTAAAAACTACCTAATTAGGATAATTAAGAGATAATTATGGTACCATATTAAATTCAGAAAACCCTAATTCAAAAAGTAACTGCTTCTTCTCTTTCTTTTTGTGGCCTGCGTTGCTGAAACTCCGGCCGGCGACTTTTTTAACTCCGGCACGGCGACTTTCTTAACTCCGGCACGGCGGCTTTGTCGGACGGAACGGCGCAGCTTTGTCGGATGGAACGGCGCGGCTTTGTCGGACGGAACGGCGCGGCGGCTCTTTTCTTCAGTCGCGACGGTAGGTCAACTCCGGCAGCTCTTTTCTTCAGTCGAGTCCGGCTGTTCGTGGGAGTTCTTCATAGCTTCCACGGCAGGGTATTTTTCCGGACGGCACGACGGCTTTGTCGGACGGAACGGCACGGCGGCTCTTTTCTTCAGTCGCGACGGCAGGTCAATTCCGGCAGCTCTTTTCTTCAGTCGAGTCCGGCTGTTCGTGGGAGTTCTTCATAGCTTGAGTTCGGTGCTACTGGTAAGTATTATTTTGTACCGTTCATGTAATATTTTGGTCCATCCGTTTTTATTTTGTACCGTTCATGTAATATTTTGTTCCATCCGTTTTTTATGTTGTACCGTTCATGTAATATTTTGTACCATCCGTTTTTATGTTGTACCGTTCATGAAATATTTTGTACCATCCGTTTTTATGTTGTACCGTTCATGTAATATTTTGTTCAATCCATTTTTTTTTGTACCGTCATGAAATATTTTGTACCATCCGTTTTTATGTTGTACCGTTCATGTAATATTTTGTTCCATCCGTTTTTATTTTGTACCGTTCATGAAATATTTTGTTCCATCCGTTTTTTATGTTGTACCGTTCATGTAATATTTTGTACCATCCGTTTTTATGTTGTACCGTTCATGTAATATTTTGTTCCATCCGTTTTTATTTTGTACCGTTCATGTATTATTTTGTTCCATCCGTTTCTATGTTGTACCGTCCATGTACTATTTTGTATCATCCGTTTTTATGTTGTACCGTTCATGTAATATTTTGTTCCATCCGTTTTTATTTTGTACCGTTCATGTAATATTTTGTTCAATCCGTTTTTATGTTGTACCGTTCATGTATTATTTTGTTCCATCCGTTTTTATGTTGTACCGTTCATGTTATATTTTGATCCATCCGTTTTTATTTTTTTCGAACCCTCCTTCTTCAAATCAAAATCATGAAGACCACCATTATTGTTTGAATCCATTTCATGAGAGATAGAAAAATTGAAAAAAACAAGTTGAGAGAGTAAAGTTTTGACCAATAGTATTGTCTTTAGGAAAAAAAAAAAAACACACACACACAATCAAAAAAACCGCCCCACTACTAAGACCCACGTTGGTTGGGAGATTAAAATATATATTTTTTAATACTAACATTTACCGATTTACCCTTTGGTACATTTAGTACCACTCAATTACGGTTATTACGGTTACAAATCCAACGGCCCAAATTTGAGTTCTTATATAAGAAATATCAATAATTTCTCACCATAAAATCTCCCAACCTGGTCGACCAACAAACGTATAGTTTCAATGGCCTTACGAACACACACGACTACAGTACAGAGCTCCCTGTATGGAATCTGGAAGTTTGCTACCGTAAACAAGCGAATCCTTGCATAGCACGGAAACTCCTTCATGGCAGTGGTTCCAGCATCTGTTGCTTCTTCATCTTCTCTTAACCGTGTTCTCCAATATCTGCCGGAAAATTACCCTCGACTACCCTCCCCCTGTATTCTTTCTCATCCGTCATTTCGACCCCGTCTTCGGCTTCCTTTCACCACCATTGCCACAATTCGCTCCGTTGCCGTCAAACAGGTGAGCTCTAAATTGCTTACCCTTCTCGTTTTAGCTTCAAAGCTCACGTTTCCTTAGTTGCGTTCATTTCAATTTCGGTTCCAAATGTTGGAATTGTCGAATATATATTTGATTCATAGAATTGTGAATTTTTAGTATCAGGAGTTATTGTAATTAAATGGGGGTGTTGCTGTGTCCTTCCATTGATACGTTGGTATAAGAAATTAAGATTCAGTTGAATGAGCCGTCTCATGTTTTTTTGTCATATTTAGTTAATTCATTTGCAAAATTGGACGACTCTAAAATCTCAAATGGGGAATCCACAAGATCCCATGTGTCAAATTTGTGTGCGACATATCTTTTATATGGCTTCAACTGTTAGGGCGTAATGTGATGAGAACGATTAGGGTGGTAAATATCTGGGATTTGGAATGTTTTTGCTCCCTAGTTTATGTCTTGTTGCTGTTGTCACTTGGAGAAAATTGTAGAGAACGATGTAATTGAGCCGTATGTTCTGGAATTGAGGATGTCAAGCATTTCTTCCGGTTCCATCAGTGAAGTGAAGCCTTTGTTAAAACAAACCACTGACTGACTGGTTTTATCAGAAAACTGGTCTGAATGACCCAGTAATTGAGATGCAAGAGATTTGATGTGTGAATTCCATAACTGGTTGTTCTTGTGTCCAAGAATACTAGAGTAGAGAGTAACAGATGCTCCCATTATCTCTTGTTTGATTTGATTGTTAGTCTGGGGGGTTAAAGCAAGAGCTCTCTGGTTTACAGGACTCAAGAGCACAGCTGAGTGAGGATGTAGATAACGAGATATTTGCTTGCCCTGTATGCTATGAACCTCTAATAAGGAAAGGCCCTTCTGGTTTTAACTTGTAAGTGTATAACGAACAAGCAAACCGTCATAACCATTCACTTTAAGAGTTTGCTTATTTGTAAGAAACTTCAGGGCAGCAATCTACCGTTCAGGTTTCAGATGTAGGAGATGCAACAATGCATACTCTAGCAGAGGCAACTACCTGGATCTTACAGTTACTGCTGGAATGAAGACTTACATTGAATCCATGCCTATGGGGACTGAGCTCTTTCGGTGATTTTACCATCATTATACTATGGGAGTTTGTTTTGGTTCCTGCATAATGAAAGCTTCTTGAGAGAACCATTCTTAGTATGAATGATAAAATACCATGATTTTCAATTTTCATTGGTTCCTGTCAAACCTAATGCAGGAGTCCCCTTGTTTCATTCTTGTATGAGAGAGGATGGCGTCAAAACTTTAACTGGAGTGGATTTCCTGGTCCAGATGAAGAGGTATGTCTTCATTATAGTTCTCGTGAAAACCATCCTACCATCTTTAAGGTTTTAACAATTTATCCATGTACATCAGCCATATAAGTGACTTAGCGCAGTAGCTTTGAACTCTTTCTCTGAATTAACATGTTAAATCATTGAACATTGTCAAAGTAGTGGATAGGACTATTGGAAATAGCCAAGTTGAAGGCTTAATATTATGCTGCTGTTGAGTGAAGTTGCATCAGCTTATAAACATGCATTGTGACTTTAGATTTTACTTTGTCCAATGCAGTTCAAAATGGCTCAAGAGTACTTCAAATCTGCAGAAGGTGGAATGCTAGTTGATGTTAGCTGTGGAAGTGGTTTGTTTTCCAGAAAGTTTGGCAAAATCTGGGACCTATTCGAAGGTTGTTGCACTTGACTTTTCAGAAAACATGCTTCGTCAATGTTATGATTTCATTAAGGAAGACGATACATCTCAGATGCGTAAGCTTTCCCTTGCCTGTGCTTAGTGTTAATTTAGGGTACGAACACAGTAGGGTTTTGGAGAGAAGAATTCTCTGATTTTCTGTATATTCAGCTTAGGGTTTTACATGAGATTATATACAAGTCTAGGCTAAGATACCTATACTAATTAGGAGATCTCCTAAAATATACTTACTATAAAACAATTAAGTAATTATCTCCTAAACAGGCGGAGATAATTCCTCCTAATTTAACACTTAGAAACCTGGATTCGTTGCTTTTGATCTTACGAAGTAGTTCTGCGTCACAATTGAGAATTCATATGGGAATCATCCGATATTTGCAGGAATCTAGCACTCGTCAGAGCAGATGTTTCGAGGCTTCCCTTCTCGTTGGGTTCAGTTGATGCTGTCCATGCTGGTGCTGCCTTACATTGCTGGCCAGCTCCTTCCAATGCTGTATGTAGCCATCAACATTTTTTCTGCAAATTTTTGGTTTCAGTCAGTCATCTTTCATTTCAAATTTAGGTTTCATATTGCACCTTCATTACAGTGTATCTGCCCTTCTCTTGAGATTTTGCAGATATCTGAGATATGTCGTGTATTGAAAAGTGGTGGAATCTTGGTTGGAACCACTTTTCTTCGATACACTTCATCAACTCCAGAAATAGTAAGACCTCTCACACAGGTATAATATTAATAGATCCTTGTGTGGTTATTTTGTCTCTGAGTCGATATTATTACACCTAGATCCTGGATTCGGTATTGAAAAGTAGTTGGGAAAAGAAGTGAAAGTGAGTTAAGACTTAAGACAATAGCAGAATCGGGGTGGGCCAATTTGGTTACCGCCTAGGATCTTGTCATCCTTAAGCAATGAAATTTAATCTTTAAACCTTAAAATCATTCCAAGGTCTCCAAACATCTCAAAATATTCACATCATGCACAATGCACATAGAGGAACATGTTATGTGGTTTGGGGTTAAATCAGGCCCAGTGAAGATGAATTACATAAGTTGATATTTGAAGTTAACTAAATACATAGTATCTTGTGTAGCAGAGATTTCTGGCAAGGTACAACTTCTTCACCGAGGGGGAAATTGAAGACTTGTGCACATCATGTGGTCTCACAAACTACACAAAGAAGGTTGAAGGATCATTCATCATGTTCTCTTCTCAGAAAGCTTGATACCAAGGATTAGGTCACTGTATAGACATGTCAATTAAGCAAAACAAAACCTGGATTGGTACAAGGTGACACGACAAGGCGTACAAGGTGACACGACAAGGCGTACAAGCATCTGAGAGTATATATATTATATATATGTATCATGAATGAACAACTTGTCACACTATGTTCATTACTGGACAACACATAGATAGTTTCCCAAGAAAACAAGATTACTTAAGTAATGCAGCCCATTATCATGGGTACTGAAATAGTATTCAGAGGTTGAAGGTGCTGAAACTATAACTTACAATCTGCCCTATTTGTTGACCTGATTCAAACCTATCTAAACAATTTTTTTTTTTTTTTTTGAAAAGGTGCCTGATTTCATTAATAAGACTCCAGTCAACCAGCAAAAGGAGCAACAAAACAGATAGTTTTCCAGTCTTACAGAATACATAAACAGAAACAAAGGAAACTAGACATTAGCAAGCAGTTGGCTACTTTGTGAGCTTTCGCGATCCCAGCTCTTCTGCAGTGTGAGATAAAGATGTTAGTATGCTACTGGAGTATAGTTTTTATGTCTGCGATGACTGCCCCGATCTCCCAAGGCTACTCATCCGTTGGGCTATCAATTGCAGTGATCACTTCCAAGCATTCCGAAAGTACGTGAGTTCTTTTTCCCATCTCTCTCGCAAGTTGAGTTCCAGCAAGGACTGCATATGCTTCTACACATGGAGTTTGACAAAATAGTGAGCCCGCTCTCCCATCAAATGCGTGGCCTTCGGAGTCAAACGCAATGACTTCAATTCCTGCCCTGTGGATGTCATCTTGGTAAGATCCATCACACAAAATAGTCCAGAGGACATTCAACGACAATGGAACACTTTCACTGTTGTTCGTACCTTCTTCGGGGTTGTTAGGAGGCACAACTGTTGTCCTCGATCCACAACACCTCTACTTTCATACGCCTCTTCATTCCATTGACGTTGAGGTTCTCGTTTCGAAAGACTATATCATTCCTTTCTTTCCAAATCATCCACCAACATCCCATTAGCTTGATTACCTCTATTATTTGCTGGTTGTTTTTCAACTCTGTAAGCCAACCCTTGAACGTGGTCTCATTATCGATCAGCTTCCTGCTGGGAAAAATAGCCTCCCAAAAAGGTCTGATGTTTGGGCAGAAGAGGAGCATATGCTCCGTTGTGTCTGTTGTTTCTCCGCAGTTCGGGCATAAGTCGCTATTGCAGCAATTCGTCCTATGCAGATTCATTTTCGTGGGGAGGATATTACTGCAAGCTCTCCACAAGAAAAACTTGACCTTCGAAGGGATCTTGAGTTTCCATAGCCATTTCTAGATGACATCCCCCTCTTCCCTTCAACTTCTCTAGGTCGGAGGTTCCCTTCTTTCACTAACCAGTAACATGATCTGACAGTGAACCTTCCTTTTCTGTCGTTGTGCCATAGCAATTTGTCTTCACGGTTTGGAGGTCCAATTGGTATTATTCATATCTCCTTGTCCATATCCTCGGGAAATATCGATCTAAGTTCATTGTCATTCCAACATCTCTGCCCCTGAATAATACAATCAGCCACTCTGCAGTTCAGCGAAGGGTTGGGGTTGCATTTGAAGTCATGTTCTATAGAAACCATGGTTCGTCTAGCCAGGTGGACTCACCATTGCCAATACCTTTTCGAATGCCTTTGACAAGTGCATCCCTCCCTTTCATTATACTTGCCCATATCCAAGAAGATTTCTTCTTTTGTTTGGCGTTAATAAACTGATCCTTAAGGAATTATTGAGATTTTAGTACCCTTACCCAGAGAGCATTCGCCATTTTATGATCTTCCTTGCATTCGCTAGAAAAGCCAAGTTGAACTCTTTGAAGATGCGAAATCCAAGGCCGCCTGCATCTTTAGGGGTGGAGAGTTTGTCGATTGAGCACCAATGTATCATTTTTCTCCTTGCATCCCCTGCCCACCAGAATCTCGCAACTTATTACATCCATTTTCTTTAACATCGTGTCTGGTAGCATGACCAAGAATAAGTAACTTGGCAGTGCTTGTAATATTTCTTTAACCAAAACTTCCCTGCCTCCGGCTGATAGCAAAGCACTTTTCCAACCTGCCTCTCTTTCCGTAAGACGCTCAAGCATGAATTTGAAAGTTTCCCTCTTCGATCTTCCCCACTCGTCTGGTGACCCTAAATATTTTCCCATGGAAACTGAAAGATCTGCTCCAAACAGATTAGCTATCCCAGTCTTTGTTTCCTGTGGGGTGTTTCTTGAGAAAAGAATAACTAATTTTTCCCTGTTGATGGCCCGCCCTGATAGGATGCAATAACGGTTTGGGATTTTCCAATAGGCATATGCTTCCTTCATATCCGCTCTCCCGAAGATGACAGTGTCATCGACAAAAAGCATATGTGTGAGCACCTAACATCATGGTGTAAGTCGGAGCCTAACAATCCTTTTCTCTGCCAGTTCCCTTTCAAGCAGCACGGACAACGCATTGGCTGATAGAAATGGCGACAGGGGATCCCGTTGCCGGATTCCCCTCATCGGTCGAAAAGAGGGGCCACTCTGCCCATTTACCACCACTATAAATCTGATAGTGCTGATTATTTCCCTTACCCAGTTGATCCACTTGCGCCCAAATCCAATCATTTCTAAAAGAAGGAGAAGGAACTGCCTACATGTCAAGCTTCAGTAAGAAGTCACATTTATTTCCCGTTTTTCTTGTTTTGAAGTCTGTTAGCACTTCATGGACCACTATGATGTTGTCTTGTATTGCTTGATCACTTGTGCAGACAGATTGGAGTTCCGAGACCATATTGGGAGGGTTAGCTTGAGTCTGTTTGCCAAGATTTTATATATAACTTTCCCTCGAAAATTAGCCACGCTAATCGGCCGGAATTGGTGATTCTCTCTAGAACCTTCACCTTAGAGATGAGTGCAAGATTTGTGTTGTTCCAATTCGCAAGGATTTTCGCATTTGTGAAGAAACCTTGGATCTCATGAATAAAGCTTTCTCTAATGAGCGCCAATGTGTCTGAAAGAAACAGCCAGGGTATCCGCCCGGTCTTGGTGACTTAGTCGGGCCTAGCCGGAAGATCGCATTTTTAATCTCAACTTCCGTAACCTGTCTGTCCATTTGGGATCGCATAGCAGCGCTGATGACTTTGGGAAAATCCTGGATATCAGGGTCAACCACATTTTTTTCGTTGCTGAAGAGATGTTTGTAGAAACCTGTGATGTGCTCCATCAGTTCCATGTTTTCATCAATATCCGGTGGTGGCATTTGGCCTGCCACTGTAGCCTCATCCTTATTGTTTTCATTGGTAGTTTCATTGGCCTTTCCATTTTTACCTTCTCTTTTCTTCCTTTGAGCCCTCACTCTTCTTCTTTCTATTTCATTGCTTCCTTCTCCTAACTGGAAGTCTTCAATTAACATCTTGAGGTACTCTGACCTAGGCCTTATTCTCTTCTTCAGCGAATTCTCCAGGTTGAGGAATTTTTGCCTTGCTTCATCTTTCCTCTTAACACATAGATTACACTGATGACACTCGATTTGACGTGATTATCAGCCTCATTTAAGCGACATTTCCTTGCTTAAGACATGGTTTTTAGGGTAGAATAACGAATATTCAATCAATTGCCCTATCTCGTGCCATTTGTGTTACTTTGGCCCGTTTCGGGTCTATTTGATGGTTTTCTAGTGTTTCTATGTTAGCACAAGTTTTTGCCGTCAAATAAGTAGCTAAGGACGTGTCTAAGGCGTTGGAACCTCGAGGAATCGCACCAGAATCGATCCAAGGAGCCAATCGAGTCAAACCAAATCCTGCCCCGTTTTACACTGACATTTTCGGCGAAAAACACCTATGATTTTTGGCGAATCTCCATGAACAAATCGACTGAGCTTACCAAAGGAAGTTTTCGGTGAAAACCATAAGTTTTCGCCGAGAACCGGCGGTCCGAAAACCACAGAAGAATCTCGCCGGCGGCCACCCCCTTTTACAAAGGAATTTTCGCCGAAAATTCCTTAACATTTTCGGCGAAAATATCATTTAAAATCCGGCAGATTAGGGTTAAATATAAATACTTAAACCAGCGGCCCAGAACAGATATATCGGAGAATACCAATTAATTTCAGAACTCTCACGAGTTCGGGAGAGAGTTTTAGAGTTCGAAGAGCCAGGAAGAGATCATGACGCCATCCCTTCACCTCGAGACTCGGAGCTAGGATTGAAGATTACCAGAGAGCGAAGCTTTGCCAGAGTCATCAGAATTAGGTTTTTCAGTTCTTATCTATTCTTCCTCTGTAAGATGAACTCTGTTTCTGTCTTCGATTCTTTTGTTATGAACATGAGTAGCTAAACTCGTAGAGCTTAGATTAGATGAACCCTAAGTGACCCAGGGCTTTAAAGCGGTCACAGATCGGCGGTGATTAGATTCAAAGTTCAATCAATTTCTCTTTGCATGGTTGTTTTGTTCTTGATTGTTTATGTTCCTTTTCTGATTGATCGCCTAGATTAGGTTTGTGTTGAATTAGGGTTTGTCGCCAGACAGCTTCTCTGCTTTAAACATTAAAACTTGTCTTTCTTGATCACCTAGCTTAGATTCTTGTTAAGCTGAGGATAGAAGCGAACGCTCGCCTCACTTTAGAACATCAATTCAACCAGTTAACCTTATAATTGGAGTGTGCCTTTCGTAGGAACCGATTAGGGTTAATCCACTGCAAGAGTAACTCATAAATCATTAGTAATTGCACCAGTTAAGTTAAGTCGTTGCGAGAGGCGACCGTACCCGGGCGACTAATTAATCTTGGTAGTTAGAACGGATAGAGCGAACGTTCGCCGGTCTTAAACCTAAGGGTCAGGAGTTATGGTGGTGTATAGAAATTGATTGAACGAGAATTGAAATTCGCTGATCTGTTGATTGTTGTTGCCTTGGTGATCTAAGGGGGATTCGAAATCTAAGCTTGTCTGTCGTCTGTCAGAACCATCCAATCATTCTGTCTTTCAATTTCATTTTAATTTTCTTGCATCTTAGTCTAGAAGTCGTGGAACTCACACCACGTACAACGTGTTCAAACTTGGATAAATTGTCAGCTTCTTTGAGTAGTCAATTAGAAGAAACCCTGTGGAATACGATCTGCTTAGCTTTCTAGCTTGGTAGTATTTGATCACTGTTCTGCAGCTCATCAAATTGGCGCCGTTGCCGGGGACTCTTCTATATTGTTTGAAAGAAGAGTTGGCATTTTATTCTTCTATTTTCCATCTTTCATTTTCCATCACACTTCGATTTTACAGCGGTTGTGTTTGTTTTTGTCTCTTGCAGGTTAAGAAAATTCAGAAGCAAATCACTTCCGATCCACCTTCCCCTACCGCAATGGCTGCTCAAAAGAGTCTTGCGGATTACAATAAGCCAAGTGCTGCTAGTATTCGGTCTTCCATCTTTGTGCCGCACGATGAAGACGGTCCTGCTTATGAGATCAAGACCGCCTTCTTGGAAATGATCTCTAAGGATCTACAGTTTGAAGGAAAGCCTCATGATAATCCATGCACACATTGGCGGATTTCCTTGCTTTTTGCGAGACCTTTAAGAGTCGGAGTCTCGATAAGGATACCTTGTGCTTGCCAGTATTCCCATTCTCACTTCGAGGCGCCGCAAAGAGATGGCTCCTTAGCAAGCCACCCGGTCACTACACCAACTGGGAGGATCTTGCTCAAGAATTCATAGAGGAATACTTCCCTCCTTCCAAAACAAATGCTTACAGGAACAACATCTCAAGGTTCAGACAGAAAGAACGAATCAGCTTATACGACGCTTGGAATGAATTCCAGGAATTCCTCCACAGCTGCCCTCATCATGGCTTCACTCAGAGGCAGCTAGCCGAGATATTTGCTTGGGGTATGAACGAAGAGTCATCTGAATGGGTTAACTCCTTAGCTAATGGAGACTGCACCGCACTCACACCAGAAGCTGCTCTTCTTCACTTTGCAAACTGCGCATCTAAGTCTAGAAGCTGGAGAGACAGTTTGGAGCAGCTAAGAGCCGACCAAGCCGTGAAGATCAGATCAAGGTTGAAGTACAGAAAGAAATGAAGAAGATATTTCGTAACTGGTCTTCAGAGGAAGTGAACTTTATTGATCAAGGCTTCACCAACAATCAAAGAGGCTACCCCGACTATCGTCAGTTCAGACAACCTCGTCAACAACAAGGAAGCTTCCAAGAGCATCCTCCTTACAACTTCGGATTAAACCAGAGTCAAAATCAGTACTTGAGCGATAGTTATCAAGATCAACCTCAGAGATCTACGTCAGGGAACACAAGGGATATCGAGGTAGACAAGAAGCTCGACCTGATCATGGCAAGGCTCGATAACTATGAGGAAAAATTCAAGCTTCAAGCCGTCATAAATCAAGAACATGAAGCTCGAGGTCAACGAATGGAGAGCATGATTAATAACATGTTTAGCTTGCTAACTAGTAGCCCCCTCCTTAATCAACCATCGGTTCAAGTCGACTCTACCATTAGGAGGGAGCACGTCAAGGCCGTCTCCACAAGAAGAGACAAGCAATCAGCTGATACTGTAGCTCCTGAACCAGCCATAATTCCTGAAGCTATAGCCATTGACAGATCGAGGAGGAGGATAGAGAAAAAGAAGAGGAGGTGACTACCCCGCCTTCCCTGACAAAGACAGCACCTGCACCACCTCTCCCTCCATATCAACCTCGAATTCCGTTTCCTAAGGCCGCACAATCAAAGGAGAAAGATCATGATACCCGGTACAGAAAGTGGTATGGATACTTGAAGAATACAGATATCAAGACACCAGTTACTGATGCTATCCAGGTGATACCGGAGGATGACAAAATTGCAAAGGATCCTGCGAAGAACAAGAAGAAGGAAGAGTTGTCTCCAGTCTCCCTCGAGGAAGAATGCTCCGCTATCCAGGGCCAGGCGACACCCATACCACCCCTAGCTAAGTGTCGAGATCCCGGTGCTTTTACTTTGCCTTGCACTATTAATGATGTGAAGATTGATCGTAGTGTAATTGATCTAGGTGCTTCTATTAATGTTATGCCTACTTGCCTGTTTAAGAAATTGAACCTAGGAGAGTTGAAACCAATTAGCATGCATTTAGTGTTTGCCGACAGATCTGTTAAACTACCTAGGGGAATAATAGAAAATGTGGTTGTCCGATGTGGTCCTTTTACTATTCTGATTGACTTTGTTGTCATGGATACTCAAGAGGAAGATGTCACTCTTCTCCTAGGCCGACCGTTCATGGCAATAGCCGGCATTACCATTAATGTCCCGAATGGCTCGTTGACATTAAGGGTCGGCAAGGATACCATGACATTCCGCCTCAAGGACGGTATGCAAGTCCCAGTCAAATAAGAGATGCATTGTTTATCTGTTGAAGCTGTGGACTTGGCTTCGGTCAACTCTAGTTCTAATGAAAAATCTAGAGTTTCTGTAGAAATCTTCTTGCCAGGTGTTGGACAGGTCCCTGATCTGAGGAATGAGCTGCCGACACAAAAGCCGAGAAAGAAGGAGAATCTGATGGCATCCCCTCATGAATCGCCAAACATTAAAGATTATGGCAAGATAAAGAAGGAAAATAAAGAGAAGACGAAGGCGGTTTGAAAGCCGATTGCTCAGCCCCCGTTTACCGAGCCACCAGGGAAGAATGATCCTCTGAAGGACGCTTCTTCGAAAGAACTGTTCAGGCCTTGTAAAAATTCTGGTCATCTTCCCAAAGAACGAACCAAGTTAATTCACGCAAACGGAAAGAGGTTCACACTTGCCGGAGGATATTTCCTGAACTCCGACTTGGGCCTAAGAGAAATCCTGAGTTGGGATGTCTCTTGATCGCCATCCAGGTAACGTCCAGCTCAAGGACGTTAAGCAAGAGCGCTTCGTGGGAGGCAACCCACGGCTGGAGTCCGTTTGAATTTTTGAGTCAGTCTTTTTCGTCGTTCGAATCAGGTTCGGGGGAGCCAAAGTGTCAGTTTAATTTCCTTTCGTTTTGATTTGTTTTCGGTTGGGTTTTAAAAAAAAATAAAAAAAAGGTTTTACAATAGGTTTTCGGCGAGAATTGAATGTTTTCGCCGAAAATAGTGTCAATTTTACAAACAGTAGCGTCTGTTTTATTTTTGCCTATTTTCGAAGATGTTTTCGGCGAAAACTTCTAAAATTTTCACCGAAAACTTGTGTTGTTTTGAAAATCAGTTTCCTTTTTTTGGTCCAATTCCAACGCATACTTGATCGTCCAAATCGGAGCTCTGTAGCTCGTGTAATCCCCGAAACAAGTTTTTCACATTTTTTGCCAACTTCGTCGCTTTCTGATGAACGTTGCAGAAGCGTGGTTGATCAAATACTACAAAGCTAACAAAAGCTAAGCAGATCGTATTCTAGGGGTCTTCTAAGATTGACTACTTCAAAACTGGCAAAATACTCGAATGCAAACAAGTTGTGCGTGGTGTGAGTTCCACGACTTCTAATTCTAAGAAATGCAGAGAAATTAAAAATTAAACTAAAGCAGATTGGAAATTAGGGTTTGAAAACAAGGATGACAGACGAACTTAGACTTTGAATCCCCCTTCGTTCCCCAGAGCATTGACAATCAACAGATCAGTGGATTTGGATTCTCATTCAATCAATTACTAAGACACCACCATAACTCCTTACCCTTAGGTTTAAGACCGGTGAACGTTCGCTCTATCCGTTCTAACTACCAAGATTAACTAGCCGCCCGGGTACGGTCGCCTCTCGCAACGACTTAATTAACTGGTGCAATTACTAATGATTAATGAGTTACTCTTGCAGTGGATTAACCCTAACCGGTTCCTACGAAAGGCACGCTCCAATTATAAGGTTAATTGTTCAATTCGATGTTCTAAAGTAAGGCGAGTGTTCGCTTCTATCCTTAGCTTAACCAGAATCTAATCTAGGTGATCAATCCAGACAAGAAACATGAACAATGAAGAACAAATCAAACATGAATGAGAAACTGATTGAATTTCGAATCTAATCACCGCCGATCCGTGACCGCTTTAAAGCCCTGGGTCACTTAGGGTTCATCTAGTCTAAGCTCTAACGAGTTTAGCTACTCATGTTTATCACAAAAGAAACAAAGACAAAGAAAGAGTTCATCATCCAGAGGAAGAACAGAAAAGAGTCTGAAAAACCTAATTTAGACGACTCTGACAGACTTCGATCTTCGGTAAACTACACTCCTAGCTCCGGTTCTCCGAGATGAAAGGGATGGCGTCACGATCTCTTTCCGGCTCTTCGAACTCTAACTCTTCGCTCCAGAACTTTAGAGAAAATCGTAGGATTCTGATTCGAAAAGTATTCTGATGTGAAATTATGATCTCCTGAATGAGGTATATCTTTATTGGGCCGCCGGTTTAAGTATTTATACTTAACCTAGCCCAGCCGGATTTCTTCTAGGATTTTTGCCGAAAATAAGGAACTATTTTCGCCGAAAATTTGCTTGAAAATGGAAGTCCCGCCGCTGATTCTCCTGAACTTTCTTCTCGGTTCGAAAACTTCCTTCTTTCGCCGAAAATTCCTTCAGTTGCCAACAGCCGAATTGTGATGATATTTTCGCCGAAAATACAAGGGTATTTTCGGCGAAAATTCCTTTGTAAACCGGGTAGAGATTTGTTTGAACTTGGTTGGCTCCTTTGATCGATCCCGGTGCAATCCTTCGAGATTCCAACGCCTTAGACACGTCCTTGGTTACTTATTCGATGGCAAAAACCTGTGCTAACATAAAAACACTAGAAAACCATCAAATAGACCCGAAACGGGCCAAGGTAACACAAATGGCACGAGATAGGGCAATTGATTGAATATTCGTTATTCTACCCTAAAAACCATGTCTTAAGCAAAGAAATGTCGCTTAAATGAGGCTGATAATCACGTCAAATCGAGTGTCATCAAATACCCCACACTTAAGCTTTTGCTTGTCCTCAAGCAAACTGAATAGAAACACTCATGTTCATAAATGATAAGATCGATTAAATTGGAGCTCAATCAAACACAATGAATTATTAGACAGATCGATCCTAGAACAAGAAACCTAACATGCATACAGATCAGCCAAACTACCTGGTCTCACTAATAGACTGCACACGACTAGTAATTAGCAACCAATTATGCACGAATTTGACCTGACCGACCAGACTCCTCACACAGGATATATATAGTACAATGGGGACTCTCACTCTCTGTGTTTAAGGACGTGTTTCTGCTCTCAATCATTTTCTGCTACCAAATTCTGTCATAGGTTTGCATTTCGACCACATCTCCACCACTGTGACAACACGAGTATCTAGTCAAGAAGGACTTCCCTGCTAGGACCGTAATGAATTCTACACTACTTGGGTTTATAATGAGATGGATGATGGGAATGAATGATGATGGCTTTGTGCGGTGTAGCTTTCGACTAACTTCCCTCGAATCTAATCTATGGCTTCCTACCGTCTAACCAAACACGGGTGGAATAATGAACGCTCGTCCTATGATACCCTCAAGCAACCTAGCACTTATTCTTTTTCTTTACACGATTTTTTCTTTTTTCTTCTTTTGAACTTTTTCTTTTGACTTCGTTCTTCCATTTGTAGGGAGAAGAACGTTTTATTGAACTAGAAACTTTGAAACTTTTCTGATTTTTTTTCTTTTCTTCACTTTATTCGAAATTTTCTTCTTTTTCTATTTTTTTTCTTTTGTGCCGATTTTCTTTTAGTTGCTAGAGGGATTTACACGTCTGGACATATTAGCTAAGACCACCTGTTTAATGGCTATAGGCAGGTTACCACAAACCGACTTCCGGTAGGTCAATCTAGAACTACAACCACAGGGGACCAACGGGGAATGAAAGAAATGGGAAATCGCTGTAATGTATTATCGAACCGAAAGAACAGGCCAAGATCAAGGGTCTAAACCTAGTGGATTTATCGTTTGGTAGGCTATCTGGCTTAGTAGCTGAATCTAGGTGCCCCTATCCTTCTAGAACTCGTGTCATCGTGTGGTCTCGAGTAGGTCTCATACAAATTCTAACTCATTCAGGCAAGCAGAAAACCACTCAGAAAGAATTAAAATTGCAGGTTACATGCAATGGATCAAAAGCTCACAGTTGGTTTGCTAGTCGGATTCGGTCATTTTCATGCAATCAAGGCTACAAACTACAAGTGTGATTTTAAAAGTTCTATTCTGACCAGGCAATTTAGCATCAAAGTATACAAGTTGGTTCTCAAGTTCTAGGTTAAGCAGTCTAAGCATCATTATGAAGGGTTGAACAGCAACTTAACATCAAAAATCAAGAACTGAGCATTCTAATGCTAGAGAGACTGGAATGGAATCACGAGGCACACACAAAATACAATCAAGGGAAATCAAGTTCATGCAAGGTTCTCTAGCATCCTACCCCACACTTAAATCGGACTGTGTCCTCACAAGACTAAAATTAGAGTTTAGAGTGAAGTAGAAGAACCTGGACCGAGATTATTGGTGTAGGGGATGAGCACGGGTCCTCGGAGCGGAGGGAATCTACCCAAGCGAAGCAAAGGGAATCTCCCAACTGCCTACAAAACAAAAACAAATGAAACATAAAAAGGAAACCGGGACAAGTGTCCCGGATCCACACAGAAAAAAGTTGGACCCAAATCCGAAAAGAATAAATAAAAAGAAAGGACAAGGAAAAGGACACCACATGATCATGGCTGGTCAGGGGTGTCGTGGGGTGGAAAGTGGAGGTGCTCGTCGAGCTGACGTTGCCACACCAGCTGTGCCTCATACCGCCTGTCGGCGCGGCGCATATGCTGCTGCATAATAGTCCATCTCGCCTCTTGAGTGGCGTTGTCGGTGATGCGCCACTCCTGCAGTCGCTCGTACAATCACCAACATCTGCGGGGTGCGGTCGGTGTTGATGGTGAGGCGCCAGGTATGGGTCGGGAATGTGTGGCGGCGATTGGGGAGCGTACCCTGCCTGGTGATGAGGCGAGGGTATATAATCTTGGAATTCTGGCGGCGGCTGGGGCTGCTGCTGCTCAGCATCATCTTCTTCCTCTGACTCGACCACAGGCTGGAGTGGAGGATCTGCTGCTACATGGGGACTGAGGTTGAGTTCTAAGTCGTACTCAACCGCTAAGTCTCCTCCAACGGTCCTAACGTGGCGTCGTGGAATGTTCGGGCCATATTCATGCCTGATACCGAAGGAGATGATGAGCTGACCTATGAAGTTACCTCCCAAGAGTCTGCGAGGTGGCGTCTTCCTCTTGATCTTCTGGCAGAAGATGCGTGCCAGCACCCAGCCGGGGTGGAGAGGGTAGCTCTCTCGGATGGCTCGAAGAAGCATAAGCTCCTCCTTGAGGATATGGTGGCGATCCTTATCTGGAACATATAAAAGCGATCTACGCCAAACCACAGGAATAAATTTAATGAGAGGGTGAGAGAGCGACTTAACTGAGTTGTGCTCCTCAAGGCGACCGCCAGGCACTCCAGTCATGTGGCTCCAGAGCGCGTGGTACTCCTCGTCGTCATCATCGTCGCCCCAGCCGAGGTGATGATCGCGATAATGCTCGTAAGGGATGCCCAGATGAGCGGCAAACTCATCGTAGGTGAGCTGCCTCTATACTCCTCCCAGATAGAAGGTCACAACCTTCTGGCGCTGCTTCCTCTTGTGCTCATCCAGATCAAAGGTCGCCCAGAACTCCTGGAGAGCAATGTCTGGGAAATCGATAGCTATGGTGGTCAGCTCTAGGAGACCTGCCGGTGCTAGGGCGTCATGCACGTTCCGGTAGTAATCCTCGTCGTGCTCGTTCAGGGACTCCATGGAGAGAGGACGCACGTCAGCTCCCCGAATGTGCTCGATCTTCTGGAAGCACTCGAAGTACAAGTCAGGTAGACGGGCGATAGTGCGATGGTATCCAGCCCGGCGAGGTAGTGCGGGTGGAGGCCCCAGAACGGCGGGTGTGACGGGGGCGGCAGCTCCTGAGCTCGAGGCGCCATCAAGTCGCGCTTTAGTCCTGCGCTCATAAGTGGTGTTCCTAAAACCAGAATGAAACCAGATTAGTCAAACTTAAACCCTACCCCACACTTAGTAGAAAAACTCAATTTCACAAAGAAATGAGGAAAACCGAGTGGGGGTAAGCAAAGCGTAGTAACCGGTAATCATAGACAGTAAAATACATGGTAGGAACAGCCAGAATCGGATAAGCACAATCAGAGTCCAAAGAGTCAAACCGACATTCAAAAAGTCAATATTAAAGCATAATGAACCCTAATCATGGCAAGATTAACACAACGTGGAAATTGACGGCATAATATGATCTCAGATGGCAAGCACAATAATATGAACGAGAATGAGCACATCAGGCAGCCAAATGATCACAACAATTCAAAGTCAAACCGACATTTCTCACAAAAGTCAATATCACAAAGAATCAATCCTATGCAAGCAACACATGATCAAATGATATGGAAATTAAGCACGAAATTCCCTAAGCATGCTAGAACAGTTCTACAAGTTCAGCTAACCTAGTTCACACGAAATCAGTCGGCACGCAAATCGAGGCAAACCGAAAAGTCAACCGAAAGTCAACCCCGACGAAATTCAGCAATCCATATGTCAAAAGATTCGAATTGAAAAGTTCTACAACTTACCTTGAAGCCATGGATGCTAAAAATGAACGGTTTGGGAGGAATCAGTGAAAAACTCTGAAAATAAGGGTTTCGGTGAACTGGAGCTACAGAGCTCCGATTTGAACGTTCTAGGGCTCAATGGAATCGGAAAAGGCAGGGGAGTTGAGCGGCGGCGGTGAGAAAAATGGGTGTGGTCGGCGGTTTTGAAAGAACAAAGGGGAGGGGGTTTGTTTTCGGGTTTTGGAACGAAAATAAAAGAAGGAAAGTGGGGAGAGAGAGGATAAGACCGGGTTTTAAGTGGGAAATTTTCTGATTTTCAAAGGAATTTTCGGCGAAACTGATAGGTAGTTTTCGCCGAAAATGGAAGTTAAAATGGCTGCCGGTTTTCAAATGGGTTTTCGCCGAAACCACTCAACTTTTCGAACCGAAAATATGAAACAGGAGACCGGGTTCAAAAATTCAAAAGCGATTTTGCCGAAAATAGGGTTTAATTTTCGCCGAAAATTTTGAACACTACGAATTGAAAATATTTTCACAATCCCGACAGACTTCAGAAAATCACAGTTAAATCCACAAAAATTGGAACGACCTCACTCAACTTGCGACTGACACTACGACACACAGACTTGACACGAAAAATAAAAAATCAAACAAACTGACACTTTTGGCTCCCCTGAAACGACTCTAACATACTAAGTTCGACACAAAACAAAAACGGACTCCAGCCGTGGGTTGCCTCCCACGAAGCGCTCTTTTATTAACGTCCTTGAGCTGGACGATACCTGGACGGTATTAGGAGACATCCCAACTCAGATTCTCCTTAACGCTCGCATCGGAGTTCATGAAGTACAACTTCGGGACTTCTCCGGTAAGCGTGAATCTCTTCCCGTTCGCATGTAAGAGCTTGGTACGTCCATCAGGAAGATGATCGATGAACTTGAACGGTCCGAACAGCTCTCTGGAGAGATCATCCTTCTTGAGTGTTCGGTGGCTTAGAAGAGGCTTGCAGTTCCTTCTTCTTCTTCTTGAGCGACCTCTGAACCGAAGTTTCTGGCTTCTTTTTAATAACCTGTTCAATATCTGCAGCAACAACTGATCTAGAGACACTGGAAGAAGCATTAGTAACGGAGTTGACCGGAGTCAACACCACAGTTTCAACAGCTAGGCAGTGAGATTCTTCATTCTTAGAGTCATATTTCATGCCATCTTTAAGACGAAACGTTTTCGTTTTAAAGAACCATTTGGATCGTTAATATTCATTCCAGTAGTAGCCATGAAAGGTCGACCTATGAGAATGGTAGAATCATCTGTACTAGTATCCATAATCACATAGTCAGCTAAAACGTGAACGGACCACATTTAGTAACAACGTCTTTAATCTCTCCCTTAGGGGTTTTAAGTGATCTATCAGCAAAGACAAGTTGCATACTAGGCGGCTCAAGTTCTCCTAGGTTTAACTTTTCAAACAGGCTCATAGGCATGACATTAACAGATGCTCCTAGATCAACTAAACAACGTTCAATCTCAACATCATTGATGACCAAAGGCAAAGTAAAAGAACCAGGATCAGATAACTTAGCTGGATATGGAGAGGCAGGTTTCTTAATACGAATGTCAGGATATCCTTCCTTGTTCCCCTTCATGCCAGTCTCGATCCTTGCATTTGGCAGCAATGCTCTAGGAAAAGGAGGCTTCACGACGTACGGTGCAAGAGGAGGATCATCCTCCTTAGGCGCCGGTTCCTGTTCTTCTTCTTCCTCCGGAGTTTCAGCGATCCAGCGTAAGACATAACAAGCATCAGCAATTAAGTTTGGGAGTTTTCGAGCGGTTACCATCTTGGCTTGCTCCTTTCTCGGATTCGGCTCTGTCTGGCTTGGAAGTTGGCCAAATGGTCGACCAGATGCTAGCATGCTCGAGATGTTGTTCACGGCTTGCTCAATTCTTTGTCCAGATGCTATCTGTTCTTGATTGAGAAGAGCTTGAGCCTTGAACTGACTGTCATGATCATCAAGTCTGGTGATGATCTGGCTGAGCTTCTTATCCAGGTCACTGGCATTGTTCTCTCTTTGATGCTGCTACCCTGGATAGGTATTATTAAGATATTGATTCTGGCGATTGCCAGGAGCAGTTCCATAATTACTCGGATTGCGATGCGGCGGCTGGTAGACACCTGCCGGCGGATGGTTAGGCTTCTGATCCTGAGCTGGACCAGCCGGGCGGTTATTCTGGTTCTGGTTATGGTTGGCACCAGCATTGTAGGGAGGTCTGTCTTGATAGTTCCCTTGCTGTCTGAAGTTACGGTAGCCAGCATAACCATTCTGATTATTGACGAAGCCTTGTTGAATGAAATTTACCTCTTCGGCAGACCAGACTTCTGCCTTACCAAAATTTTGACAACGGCCTCCGTTATGTGCGCAAGCTCCACACCACTCGCAATCGGCAACATAGACAGAGGTTGCCGGCGGCTTGATCGGTGTGGTAGACTTCTTCAAATGCTTCTCTACTTCTGCTTTGATTGTAGCTTCGAGATCTAGCTTGCTCCTTGATCCTTCAGATTGTCTTTCCCAGTTCCTTGACTTGGAAGCACAGTTTGCGAAGTGAAGAAGAGCAGCTTCAGGTGTGAGTGTAGTGCAATCCCCTTCAGCTAGAGAACTGACCCACTTGGCAGATTCTTCTCGAAGTCCTTGAGCAAAGATCTCAACTAACTGCCTCTACTCGAATCCATGATGAGGGTAGGTGTAGAGAAGCTTTCTCCTTCTTTCTGGGAGAATCTGGCGATGCTATCCTTGATCGCGGTTGTTCTGGCCGGAGGGAAGTATTCTTCAACGAAGTCCTGAGCCAGAGTATCCCAATCAGTGTAATAGCCAGGTGGTTTGCCAGTAAGCCACCTCTTAGCAGGGCCTTTCAGAGAGAACGGGAAAGCTCTCAGACAAAGAGTGTTTTTGTCGAGGTTTCCGCTCTTGAAAGTGCTGCAGAGATCAAGGAAGTCTGCAAGATGAGTGCACGGATTGTCTAGGGGCCTGCCTTCAAACTGTAAATCCCTAGAGATCATAGTCAAGAATGGAATCTTGATCTCATAGTCAGGATCTCCTTCAATGCGCGGAACGGCAATGGTAGATCGAACGCTAGTCGCGCTCGACTTGTTATAGTCTGCTAGACTCTTCTGTGCAGGTGGTGGCGGCGGCGGTTGATCGCCATTTGGTGGTGGTAATCTATCGTCCATGGTGGGCGATGGCGGAGGTGAGAGTGACTCGGTGTATGAAGCGGATGAAGATGACGGTACAGGTGAAGATGGAGATGAGGAACTCTCCTTCAGTTCCTCGATCTTGATCGGAGTGATGAATGGATTGGATCTGCCTTTCTTCAGAATCTATGATCGTAGAGGTGGAGCAGAACTGCCTGGTCCCTCTGCACTCTTAGCCTGTTTGGTTTGAGAGCGAGTCCAAGGACGGTGAGGCATACACCTGTAAACCTACAGATAACAAAGACAAACAAAACCAGTGTAAAATCGAAGTGGATGGTAAGGTGAAAGATGGAAAGTAAATGAATAAATTGCCAGTTCTTCTTTCGAACAATCAAAAGAAGTCCCCGGCAATGGCGCCAATTTGATGAACGTCGCAGAAGCGTGGTTGATCAAATACTACCAAGCTAACAAAAGCTAAGCAGATCGTATTCCAGGGGTCTTCTAAGATTGACTACTTCAAAACTGGCAAAATACTCGAATGCAAACAAGTTGTGCGTGGTGTGAGTTCCACGACTTCTAATTCTAAGAAATGCAGAGAAATTAAAAATTAAACTAAAGCAGATTGGAAATTAGGGTATGAAAACAAGGATGACAGACGAACTTAGACTTTGAATCCCCTTCGTTCCCCAGAGCATTGGCAATCAACAGATCAGCGGATTTCGATTCTCATTCAATCAATTACTAAGACACCACCATAACTCCTTACCCTTAGGTTTAAGACCGGTGAACGTTCGCTCTATCTGTTCTAACTACCAAGATTAACTAGCCGCCCGGGTACGGCCGCCTCTCGCAACGACTTAATTAACTGGTGCAATTACTAATGATTAATGAGTTACTCTTGCAGTGGATTAACCCTAACCAGTTCCTACGAAAGGCACGCTCCAATTATAAGGTTAATTGTTCAATTCGATGTTCTAAAGTAAGCGAGCGTTCGCTTCTATCCTTAGCTTAACCAGAATCTAATCTAGGTGATCAATCCAGACAAGAAACATGAACAATGAAGAACAAATCAAACATGAATGAGAAACTGATTGAATTTCGAATCTAATCACCGCCGATCCGTGACCGCTTTAAAGCCCTGGGTCACTTAGGGTTCATCTAGTCTAAGCTTTAACGAGTTTAGCTACTCATGTTTATCACAAAAGAAACAAAGACAAAGAAAGAGTTCATCATCCAGAGGAAGAACATAAAAGAATCTGAAAACCTAATTTAGACGACTCTGACAGACTTGGATCTTCGGTAAACTACACTCCTAGCTCCGGTTCTCCGAGATGAAAGGGATGGCGTCACGATCTCTTTCCGGCTCTTCAACTCTAACTCTTCGCTCCAGAACTTCAGAGAAAATCGCAGGATTCTGATTCGAAAAGTATTCTGATGTGAAATTATGATCTCCTGAATGAGGTATATCTTTATTGGGTCGCCGGTTTAAGTATTTATACTTAACCTAGCCCAGCCGGATTTCTTCTAGGATTTTCGCCGAAAATAATGAACTATTTTCGCCGAAAATTTGCTTGAAAATGGAAGTCCCGCCGGCTGATTCTCCTGAACTTTCTTCTCGGTTCGAAAACTTCCTTCTTTCGCCGAAAATTCCTTCAGTTGCCAACAGCCGAATTGTGATGATATTTTCGCCGAAAATACAAGGGTATTTTTGATGAAAATTCCTTTGTAAACCGGGCAGGGATTTGTTTGAACTTGGTTGGCTCCTTTGATCGATCCCGGTGCAATCCTTCGAGATTCCAACGCCTTAGACACGTCCTTGGTTACTTATTCGATGGCAAAAACCTGTGCTAACATAAAAACACTAGAAAACCATCAAATAGACCCGAAACGGGCCAAGGTAACACAAATGGCACGAGATAGGGCAATTGATTGAATATTCGTTATTCTACCCTAAAAACCATGTCTTAAGCAAAGAAATGTCGCTTAAATGAGGCTGATAATCACGTCAAATCGAGTGTCATCACTTTCCGTCCATTTTCTTGAGTCGTGTCTGAAAGGTTAGTTGTTGGGTTTTCAATTTTGAATCTTTTGACATGCTGATTATTGAATTTCAACGAGTTAAATTCGGTCTACCTCGTTTTGCGTGCCTGTTGTTTCGGTGTAATTTTTTCTGATCTAATTGAGGTTGGATGATCTAGATTGCTCTAGGAGTGTGGTGTCGTGAATTTGAAACAAAAAAAGAGTCAAAATATATTAAAAAATTCCCCTAAACCTTCTTCGTTTCGACTTTTCTTCTGTGTGGATCCGGGACACTTGTCCCGGTATCCTTTTGATCTTTTTGTTGTTTTTGTTTTGTAGGAACGCGAGTAGCTACTCCGCTCCGCTCCGGGGCTATCCGTGCTCATCCCCTACACCAGCCATCTCGGTCCAGATTCTTCTACTTCACTCTGAACTCTAGTTTTAGTCCTGTGAGGACACAGTCCGATTTAAGTGTGGGGTAGGATGCTAGAGAACCTTGCATGAACTTGATTGCCCTTGATTGTGTTTTTGTGTGCCTCGTGATTCCTGTCCAGTCTCTCTAGCATTAGAATGGCTCAGTTCTTGATTTTTGATGTTAAGTTGTTGTTCAATCTTTCATAATGATGCTTAGACTGCTTAACCTAGAACTTGAGAACCAACGTGTATACTTTGATGCTAAATTGCCTGGTCAGAACAGAATTTTAAAATCACACTTGTAGTTTGTAGCCTTGATTGCATGAAAATGACTGAATCCGACTAGCAAACCAAATGTGAGCTTTTGATCCATTGCACGTAACTTGCAATTTTAATTCTTTTTGAGTGGTTTTCTGTTTACTTGAATGAGTTAGAATTTGCAAGAGACCTACTCGAGACCACACGATGACACGAGTTCTAGAATGATAGGGGCACCTAGATTCAGCTACTAAGCCAGATAGCCTACCTAACGATAAAATCCATTAGGTGTAGACCCTTGAGCTTGGCATGTTTTTTTCGGTTCGATAATACATTACAGCCATTTCCCATTCTATCTTTCCCCGTTGATCCCCTGTGGTTGTAGTTCTAGATTGACCTACCGGAAGTCGGTTTGTGGTAACCTGTCTAAAGCCATTAAACAGGTGGTCTTAGCTATTATGTCCAAACGTGTAAACCCCTCTAGCAACTAAAAGAAAGAATCGGCACAAAAAGAAAATAGAAAAAAAAATGAAAGAAAAGAAGAAAATTTTTGAAAAAGCAGAAAAGGAGAAAAGCTTCAAAAGTTCGTAGTTCAATAAACGTTCTTCTCTCTACATATGGAAGAACGCAGTCAAAAGAAAAGTCAGAAAAGAAAAAAAATGTGTTAAAAGAAAATAAGTGCTAGATTGCTTGAGGGTATCTTAGGACGAGCGTTCACTATTCCACTCGTGTCTGGTTAGATGGCAGGAAGCCACAGATTAGATTCGAGGGAAGTTGGTCAAAAGCTACACCGCACCAAAGCCATCATCATACATTCCCATCATCCATCTCATTATAAACCCTTGTAGTGTAGAATTCGTTACAGTCCTAGCAGGGAAGTCCTTCTTGACTAGTTACTCGTGTTGTCACAGTGGTGGAGATGTGGTCGAATTGCAAACTTATGACAGAATTCAGTAACAGAAAATGATTGAGAGCATAAACACGTCCTTAAACACAGAGAGTGAGAGTTCCCATTGTACTATATATTTCCTGTGTGAGGAGTCTGGTCGGTCAGGTCAAATTCGTGCATAATTGGTTGCGATTACTTGTCGTGAGCAGTTTATTAGTGAGACCAGGTTGTTTGGCTGATCAGTATGCATGTTAGGTTTCTTGTTCTAGGATCTATCTGTCCAATAATTCATTGTGTTTGATTGAGCTCCAATTTAATCGATCTTATCATTTGTGAACATGGGAGTTTCTATTCAGTTTGCTTGAGGACAAGCAAAAACTTAAGTGTGGGGTATTTTGATGACACTCGATTTGACGAGATTATCAGCCTCATTTAAGCGACTTTTCCTTGCTTAAGACATGATTTTTAGGGTAGAATAACGAATATTCAATCAATTGCCCTATCTCGTGCCATTTGTGTTACTTTGGCCCGTTTCGGGTCTATTTGATGGTTTTCTAGTGTTTCTATGTTAGCACAGGTTTTTGCCTTCAAATAAGTAGCCAAGGATGTGTCTAAGGCGTTGGAACCTCGAGGAATCGCACCGGAATCGATCCAAGGAGCCAATCGAGTCAAACCAAATCCTGTCCCGTTTTACACTGACATTTTCGGCGAAAAACACCTAAGGTTTTCGGCAGGCCCGGTCCTGACCTTTTGAAGGCCCTGTTCCAAAAATAATTTTGTGGCCCTAAATTTTTATATTAAATCTAAATTTAGTTTAACAAAAATAAAAAAAGTAATACAAATAATAGTAAAAAAGTAATTCAACTTAATAGATAATGCAACCAAAATAAATTCATGACTTCCTCCAACGAAAAAATGTTAGAGTCAGAAATGATAATTAATAACTAATAAACCGAGACATGTTGATAATGATCATTAAAAACTAATAAACTCTTGATTCAAGGAGATTTAATTGGAATGAGTAGATGAAGCATATATCTTGATTGGTTGAGAAATAATAGGAAGAAGAAAAGAAGGCAAGACAATTTTCTTTTAGTTATATAGCATAATTACGTGGGCTTTTTTTAAGAATCAATTAATCTTAAAAACAAAGGCTTCTGGAGAGAGGCCAAAATCCATATGAATCTTACAAACAAACAATAAAAAAATATAGGAGAAACAAAAGGAGCAAAACTGCAGCAGTGACATGACAACCCAAAACCACCCCAGACTTGGGCCCAAATTTAGAGGCCCCAATTTTCGGAGGCCCTGTGCTGTGGGTCTGACTAGCACAGGGTCAGGGCCGGGCCTGATTTTCGGCGAAAATCCATGAACAAATCGACTGAGCTTACCAAAGGAAGTTTTCGGCGAAAACCCTAAGTTTTCGCCAAGAACCGGCGGTCCGAAAACCACAGAAGAATCCAGCCGGCGGCCACCCCCTTTTACATAGGAATTTTCGCCGAAAATTCCTTAACATTTTCGGCGAAAATATCATTTAAAATCCGGCAGATTAGAGTTAAGTATAAATACTTAAACCAGCAGCCCATAACAGATATCTCGGAGAATACCACTTAATTTCAGAACTCTCACGAGTTCGGGAGAGAGTTTTAGAGTTCGAAGAGCCAGGAAGAGATCGTGACACCATCCCTTCACCTCGGAGACTCGGAGCTAGGATTGAAGATTACCGGAGAGCGAAGCTTTGCCAGAGTCATCAGAATTAGGTTTTTCAATTCTTATCTGTTCTTCCTCTGTAAGATGAACTCTGTTTCTGTTTTCGATTCTTTTGTTATGAACATGAGTAGCTAAACTCGTAGAGCTTAGATTAGATGAACCCTAAGTGACCCAGGGCTTTAAAATGGTCACGGATCGACGGTGTTTAGCTTCAAAGTTCAATCAGTTTCTCTTTGCATGGTTGTTTTGTTCTTGATTGCTTATGTTCCTTTTCTGATTGATCGCCTAGATTAGGTTTGTGTTGAATTAGGGTTTGTCGCCAGACAGCTTCTCTGCTTTAAACATTAAAACTTGTCTTTCCTGATCACCTAGCTTAGATTCTTGTTAAGCTGAGGATAGAAGCGAATGCTCGCCTCACTTTAGAACATCAATTCAACCAGTTAACCTTATAATTGGAGTGTGCCTTTCGTAGGAACCGATTAGGGTTAATCCACTGCAAGAGTAACTCATAAATCATTAGTAATTGCACCAGTTAAGTTAAGTCGTTGCGAGAGGCGACCGTACCCGAGCGACTAATTAATCTTGGTAGTTAGAACGGATAGAGCGAACGTTCGCCGGTCTTAAACCTAAGGGTCAGGAGTTATGGTGGTGTATAGAAATTGATTGAACGAGAATTGAAATCCGCTGATCTGTTGATTGCTGTTGCCTTGGTGATCTAAGGGTGATTCGAAATCTAAGCTTGTATGTCGTCTGTCTGAACCATCCAATCATTCTGTCTTTCAATTTCATTTTAATTTTATTGCATCTTAGTCTAGAAGTCATGGAACTCACACCACGCACAACGTGTTCAGACTTGGATAAATTGCCAGCTTCTTTGAGTAGTCAATTAGAAGAAACCCTGTGGAATACGATCTGCTTAGCTTTCTAGCTTGGTAGTATTTGATCACTGTTCTGCAGCTCATCATACACAAGCATCTTTGGTCTAGTATAGGGGAAGGAAATGAGGAGTCCAGTGGGGGGGGGGGCGTAAGCCAGCAAAAGGTTTGGATTTGCCGAGAAACCTGGAGGGTTATTGACACCCTCACGATTGTTCTCTCACTTATCTGACTGAGGACATCATAAATTTGTTCATTGATGATGCTCTGCAAATACTGTACCAAATACATTATTGGGATGGTGATGATGTGCCCTGGATCAAGAGTGGTGTGATACATAGCTAGGCTTTGTAAGATTTTGACGTTATTGGGTTGGTGGAAGGCCTGTGGGCTGAGATTTAGGAACTTGTCTTAGGGTGGGTCCGGGTGTTGGGTCGGGTTCCCCTCTTCAAAGGCCATATCGTGAGAGCAGGTCCGTGGCATATTCGATCTATTCTAATTCATTTCAGAGCTTGGGAGTATGATGTTCAACCGCTGCAATATGATGCCATTTACAAATCCACTTGGGTGAAACTGTTGGATGTTCCACCTCTTCTCTTCACAAACAAAGGGGTAAGCTCACTAGCTAGTACTTTGGGAGTGCCTCTAGTAACAGATCTTTACACATATACTTTCTCGATTCTTAGAAGTGTTAGAGCTTGTGTGTTGATGACTGATACAAATGAGAAACTAGAGTCAATTACAATAGCTTTGAGGGGTAGGCCTTCATCATGTATTACGGTGGAGTACTTGGTTGGAAAGGGATCTCATAGGAGGGTGGAAAACGGCCCAAGCAAGGGAGTCTAGAGACCTAAAGTTCCTGAGATAGTTTCTCAAGGTTCAGGTAATGACTCTAACTCCTCTTCTAAGGAGAAGGAATCACCTGAAATTGAGGTTCCAGATCAATCACCGATTCCCACTGACTTAGGCAATGAGGGAAAGGATTCTTGAGAAGAGGATTCCTTACCTTAGTCGCTTAATTTGCTTCGTGAGTTAGGCATTGTATCCAAGGTAACTGTGGTTGTGGAGGAAGCACCCAACATTCCTGTTGATCCTGTTTCAACCAATGCCACATGTATCCCTCTAAGTGTTGGAGCCTTTGGTGTTCTAGGAATTTTGGAGTGGGAGGAATTCCCTCCTCTTCATATTTCCTTAAGGAAAAATGAAAATCCCTCCACGAAGGCAGTCAGGTAGAAATCGTCGTTCTGGTAAGGATGGTTCAAAGCCTCATGACCAGTGAAAATCCTTTGTTGGAATATAAGGGGCTTCAACCTCCATAGTAATCATAAAGTTGTTCATCGTTTAGCTGGTAGATACAATATATATATTATAGTCATAATGGAAATTAGAGTTTATATAAATAAAGCCCTCGGGATTCTTTCTACTACTTTTGTTGACTGGTTCCACTTTGAAACATACTCTAATCATATTAGTATGGTTTGGGTTCTTTGGAGGAAACATATTGACCTGATGACTGTTGGACATTCTAATCAGCATATTTATATCTATGTGAAAGATGGCGCTCAACAGTTCATGCTTATGATTATTTATGGTTCAAACATTAAACATCATCGCAAGAGCTTTTATTCTAAAATTTCTGGAACTCCTAGCGCTCTCGGGGTGGTGGGGGACTTTAATGCTATAAGATCTCCTAACGAATCCTCTAATGGATGCTCAAATTTGTCCAGTATGACAACATTTCGAGATTGGATTGATAGTACTGGTTCGTAGGATCATAATATTATTGGGCCATGGTATACTTGGTAGAATGGTTGGATCTTTCGACGACTGGATAGGGTTCTTATTAATTGCAGCTGGATGATTAGTTACCCTTGAAGTCGGGTACAAATTCTTTCCCCCAACGTCTCTCATCATTGTAGTATGTTGTTAGACACTGACGTGAAGTTGGGGATCCTACCGAAGCCGTTTATTTTTTTTAAGATGTGGTGTGGCCATCCTAATTATGCTGTTATTATTATTAAGGGGTGCGGTAGTGATGTGATTGGTTCCAAGATGATTAGAATATGCGAGAAACTACAAAATATTAAGGATGAGCTGAAACAGCTTAATAACACTCACTATTATGATATTGGTGAGCGAGCCTATGAGGCTGAGCCAGTGGCGGAGCCAGGGGAGGCCACCCTTGGCCTGAGCCCAGGGTCCACTGGACCCAAATAGCTAAAATATATGTATTTTTCGTACAAAAATATTGTTGGCTCATTGTATTTTATGTATCGGGCCTAGGGTCTACTTGTGTCCTGGCTCCGCTACTGGGCTGAGCAAACTATGAATAGATTGCAGATTCAATGTTTGGAAGGACACTCGACTGTCTCCATTGAGGATGTTATTGCTGCGACAAGAGAGTGGAGTAAGTTGAAGGATGAGGAGGAATCCTTTTACAGAAAGAAATTTAGGGATACCTGGGTACTAAACGGAGATAATAATTCATCCTATTTCCATAATGCAATGAAGCTCAACACTCTCGGAACTACATCTCTTGTCTTAAAAGGGTTGATGGTTCCTTATGTTCTGATACTTCAAGCATAATTGATGAGGCTGTTAGCTTCTATAAGAAGCTCCTTGGTTCTGTAGACCTAGAGGTTAAAGGGCAGACTAAAGCTTACTTTGATGAGCTTTTGCCTCAGAGGCTCAAAGATGAGGATGCTGATTCACCTGTTACTGCAGAGGAAGTTAAACAATCCGTGTTGTTTTTAGGAAGCTATAAAATTCCAGGGCCTGACAGGTTTACTGCTTGTTTTTATGAGGAATCTTGGAGTGTGGTGGGGGCTTAGATTATCATTGTTATCCAGGACTTCTTTGGCTTAGGGATTATACCTACGCAGGTAAACTCTACCATCATCACACTTGTCCCCAGAGTACTAATGCTACTGAAATGAAAAATTTTCGACCTATCTCTTGCTGCAATGTACTCTATAAGTGTATAACTAAGATCATTGTGGTTAATATTGGAAAAGTCCTCCCTTCTATTGTCAGTCTGAGTCAATCTGCAATTCGTCATGGTCGGTTAATCAGTGACAATGTCCTTCTTGATCATGAATTGATTAGCTCCTATCATAAGAAACATGTTTCCCCCCGTTATGTGAATAAAGGTAGACTGAACAAAAGCTTTTGATTCAGTTCACTGGGATACCTTGTTGATGATTATGGATGCTATTGGTATGTCTGCTCGTTTTATCAACTGGATTCGTGCTTGCTTACACACTACTATGATGAGTGTTTTTGTGAATGGTAGCATTCATGGTTATTTTGAAGCGAAAAGAAGACTGAGGCAGGATGACCCTCTGTCTCCAGCTCTTTTTTTCATAGTAATGAAAGTGTTGCATGCTATTTTACATAGGAATGAGATGGCTAATCTGATCCCATTTCACCCTAGATGCAAGAGGTTTGGGATCCACCACCTTTGTTTTTCAGATGACCTATTGTTATTGACTAACATGATAGTCCAGGGTGTTGATGGTATTGCTAAGGTGCTCTACTCCTTCTATATGCTTACTGGCCTTAAAGTAAATCCCTTGAAAACTGAATAATATTGCTCAGTTATTGTTTCTATGGGTATTGTGGATGAAATGGTTGTTGTTTCTGGGTTCGAAGAGGGGATTCTACCTATCAAATACCTAGGCATGCCCCTTATTTTGGTGAAGCTTAAAACAACTGATTGTCAGGTCTTAGTGGACAAGATCACGGTCAGGATCACCTCGTGTAAAGCAAGGATGCTAAGTTATGCAGGAAAAGTTAACTGATTTACTCGGTACTCTCTTTTCGATGCTATTATTGGATGAATGTATTTCTATTGTTGAAAAAGGTGATTCAGGAGGTCGAGCAAAGATGTAGTCAATTTGTGTGGGGGTAAATGATAGTGGACGTTCCAAAGCAAAAATCTCATGGGACAAACTTTCTCTTCCCAAACGGGAAGGGGCTTGGACTTATAGGACTTGAAAGTTGGAATGTTGCTTGCAATGCCAGGCATATTTGGGCATTGATTGCTCAGAGTGGCTCGATCTGCGTGGCGTGGATCTCCTATTGTCATATTCGTAAGAAGGATATTTGGTCTTGCTCTCCCTCGACTAATAATGCCTGGATATGGAAGCGGGTTCTAAAGACTAGGAGTCGGATCCTCCCTCACATCACCTTCGATTTTGATAGAGGGCCGCTTTGGGATGGGGAATATAGGGACATTTTTTTGGTGAGGAAGGTCTAGAATACGATTCACCCGAAGGGTCCTTTTGTTGACTGGTATGAGCTTGTTTGGGAGGCACCAATAATCCTCCGCCATTCCTTTATTTGTTGGATGATGGTTCTGGACAGATTTTCTACGAGGGATAAGATGCATAATTGGGGGGGATGGCAGGGATATAGATTGTCTTATGTGCCATATAGCTGATGAGAGTAGATTACATATTAGTTTCACTTGCTCTTATTTTCCAGAGGTGCGCCAACTTTGCAGAATTACTGTGCAAACCAACAGCTAGGAAGATTTTATCTCTAGCAGTAAGAGAACTACGATTGTTGGGGAGTGCCAAGGGTGGAGAGCTGCAATTTATCACATACATAGAGAGAGATATCTTAGACCTCATGAAGAACACTCTATTGCAGCATCGGAACTAGCTGTAATAGTCATAAGGGAACTTGGGTCTCTAAGTAGTTAGTAAGTTCTTCGGGGGGTTTTATAGTTTTGTCCCTTTGGTGGCAGGATGGTTGTACTTAATTTTTTCTATTTTCCTCTTCTCGAGGTAAATAGTTCAGTTTGATGAATGAAAGAAAAGTCTTTCATAAAAAAAACCAAAAAGACAAGTAGGAGAACATGAAATTAAGAAGAAATCTGAAAACCTAATCTTCCAAGAAATCTTGTAGCTTCAATCTTTGAATCGACGAGATCGAATCATGTAGGAAGTTCCTTGAAGTTTTCTTCCATTGGTCTACTAGAATTGCTCTCTCCTGCTATTGATCGTAAGAATCTAAGTAAGCAACCGATCTTCACCCCAAGGTCTCAAACAACAACCTTCCTGAACTCAACTGCAAGTTCTGAACTCCAACACAACTCTAGCCACGAGAACTTGTACCGGGGGGAGATGGGGGATCAGTATCCTAATGAAACTGAGTGAACCCACTGGGCTTAACTATGCGCTGAACTGAACCACAAGGAGTTGTCCCTGCACTCCACAATTAACATTGATAATAGGACTAATGTTAAGTCAAAACAATTGCTAATCCTAAAGTAGCCTAGGTGATGAAATAAGTGCAATTCTGTATTCAAGTTCACAATCCACAACATCAACTTCATCACATTCAACAATTCAACACACCATCACCAATCAGTTCACATATCAGGCCAACACAATTATTGGCAAACACATTTTAGAAAAATCTAAGTGAGTTATTAGGCGCCATGGAGTTTATCCTGCACCACCGTGCCGGCCAGACGCACCCTCTCCCTTGAAGGGTCCATGACGCATCCTTTCCCTTGAAGGATACGGCGAAACCTTTCCCTTGAATAATTCGTAAACAAGACTCAACCACAACAAAATCATGTCTTTCCCTTGAAGACGTGATCGCACCCCTCTCCCTCGGAGAGGCGCTTAGCACCCATAGTGTAGATAAGGGCGCAGTGCATGCTCCTTCTAGTTCTATCATTTCACATTCATAATCAACATTCACTTAACTCTACTAACAATCACAGCAACTCATATCACCAACATCAACACCTATCAATTTCTATAATACATTTCCATAATCACTCTACAAATTCATAATCACAACAAGGGTAAACTGCTAGCCTTGCTGGCCACCCAACCCGTATAAAAAAGGAGAGAGGTAGCCATGTCACAAGGTCTAGGGTTACGCTCATGTTCATCCTTCATAGGATGATCCTTCTTTGGGATCATCCTCCTGCAACCACAATTGGCAACAGTAGAAACGGCATACCAGAACATAAATCCCATTTTATCCTATCACTCATTTCTATCTCAATCAATTAATATCATTAACCATTTACAATCCCCGTACACACAATATAGCATCACAATCAACCAATTAGCAACTACATAACAGTTTCCCAGTTTTACTCTCCTTCAGTTTCAAGGAAAATCCCTAATTCATCTTAATCAAATTGTAACTCCTCACATTACTCATGTTGTCCTATCGATGCTGAGCCCTCACCTGGAATAAAATACGAGACTCTAATTATCTTCAAGATTCTCAGATGACCGATTTCCCTTCCTAAAAACCCGACTTTTCTTCCTTCTGACCGACAGAACTCATTACAAAACCAACAAATTCCAAGAAATGATATATCTTCTCTTCATCGCTAGGAATCCACAAGGAAGAAACGGTGCCTTAATCAGACACCCGTAGCTCCTGGAATCAATATTTGAAGTTGACTGAAGCTTGATACATCAATGGAGTTTTTGGGAAGAAAGAGAGAGAAAGAAATTGCAAAAATCCATCAAAATCCATCCTTTTATATGCAGGTCAAGCTACACAGTGTGTTGTATACTTCACAACATGTATCATGAAGACACACGACGTGTTGTACAACTACACAGTCGTGTTATTTAAAAGCAACTCTCGCTGATGGTTTCAGGAAATATAACATGGACGTGTATCAGTACGTACAACACGGTGTGTACTAGATGTAGAGGCCGTGTGGTTCCCACTATACACCATGCTCGTTGTAACTTCAACCCGAGCTTCCCTCGAAGGTCCCAAACTTCGATGGGACCTCAGAGACATTGAATTTAATGTTTCGATCACCCGAACTCGTAATTCAATCCCTTCGGTTGGGTGGTGATGTTACAACTCTCTACAACTTCAAGGATTTCATCCCCAAAATTAGAACTCATCTCATTTCTTCAAATGCAGTAACGGTTGCAGCAAAACACAACAATTACTAACCATATTTCAACCTGAAAACTCACACTAACGGCCCTAGCACAAGCCTATTACTACCCTCCTAGAAACCTACACTTCCAAGGTTTGCTTCCAACACAAGCCACAAATTTCCAACCGACTAGCAAGCACAACCAAAACCACAAATCACACAACACAATGATGAGAACACAACTAAACACAAAACTAACATCTAGCTAAAATGAAAGAGCTACAAGAAGAATACAAAAAACAGATTAAGTACCTGAAGCATAAGCATCCACTAACTCTGGGTACCGCTTCCTTATGCTCTCTTCGATCTCCCAAGTCATTGATTTGCTTACTCCTCAGAACCCGAATCTGCCTATCCATAATTGCCACCGGTTTCTCCTCATAAGTCAAATCCTTCCTGATCTCCACATCTTCTGGTTGTATCACATTATAAGGATCCACATGATACCGCTCCAGCATGCTAACATGGAATACATTACGTATCCTTTCTAGCTCACTTGGGAATGCTAGGACATTTTTAACCGGACCAGACTTATCCAACACTTAATAAGGACCGAAGTAACATGATGCCAGCTTCCCTTTCTGGCCAAAGCACATCAAACCTTTCCAAGGTGACACCTTCAAAAAAAATTCTCACCCACTTCAAAACTCAACTCCCTAGCACGCCCATCTGCATACATCTTCTGTCTATCTTGGGCGGCTCTCAGCTTATCCTTAATCACCTTGACCCGGTCTGCAGTCTCTTGAACAATTTGAAGTCCAGTCAAGACACGTGTGTCTTCTTCATCGTAACAAAGAGGTGTTATGCGCTTCCTTCCATACCAAGTCTCAAACGGAGCTGACTTGAAGTTGCTACGATAGGAGTTGTTGTAAGCAAACTCAACCAATGACAACAATTCAGTCCAAGGGGTTTGAAACTCCATTACACAGCTTCTCAACAACTCTTCTAAAGTAAGGATTGTCCTCTCCGACTAACCATTCGTTTGAGGATGATAAGTGGTAGAGAACCTCAGCTTCGCCCCCAAAGCAGTATGCAAACCCTTATAGAAATGAGTTGTGACGCTCCAATCCTGGTATGATACAATAGACTGAGGAACTCTATGCAACCTTACCATTTCACCGGCATAAAGCTTAGCAAAATCCTCCATATTAGGATTATACTGGATGGGAATAAAGTGGGAAACCTTCGTCAAACGATCAACAATAACCCAAACTACATCTTTCCCTTCTCTAGCTGGCGGAAAACCTGACACGAAATCCATGGTGATATCTGAAAAATTCCACTTCAGAATGTGTATAGATTCTAATAAACCACCATGCAATACTAATGAGGCGCCACAAACCCAAACCAAACAGATAAACATAGACATCATAACATGAACCAAAGACGAAATCAATGCAATAAGAAGGGAAATAACCAAACCTACACAACCAGAATAAATAATCAAATACAACCAATACCAAATGTGCAAAAAGGAAAGGAAGAATCAGAAACCAATCCAATACAACCATAGTCCATAAACCAAAAAGAAATCCCTGAAAGCCCAGTCAAACCCGATAAGTCAAAACTGGGTCTAAACATCCTGGTAGTACCTAGCATTAACCGACTTGTTGGCATGCGGGGCTGCATCTCTCCTCATTGCTCTCCTAGGTGGCATGGTGATCTTCTCACCATATCCCAAAATGAACCGACAAAGAAACCAAAGAAACAGGGGTCAATGACATGCACCGAGGTAAGAAATAATAATCCCACATTCTAAGAAAGTAGTAAAACCAGTAAGCCAAATAGATCAATGAAAGATCACAACAGTTGGAGGTTGGTAGCCCGAGTAATCCTTATCTCGATCAGTTTAAAGGATCCCTTAAGCATGTAAGGTCCATTGACCATTCCGGTGGGATATAGGCCCTGTTCCCGATCATTAAGACCTTTTTCGCCATTTAATTACCTACGAGATTGCACAATCCATAAATGAATCACCCACGCTCACACCTAATTCTAACCTGTGAGATCAGTCTAATCATGCACGTAATCCGTACCAATATCAATCAAGGTAGTCTAACAACCTATGCCCGAGTTACATAATAATATGTAATTCAATAACAACATAACAATGAGCAATGAAAGCTGGGTATGGATCATAACAGTTAAAATGACATTTTAGTGAAAACCCCTCATCGTTTCCTTGGTCGATTCTTGAATCTAGACAGGCCGAGATAGCTTCTAACCTTGAGCACTGCACCACAACCTTCATACACAAGTTTCCAAACCACCACAACCATAAGAATTGATCTGATCAAAGAAGAACACCAAAACACCTAAACCGCAAAAACCCTCACTGACAGAGCTGAATCAGATTGAGCGAGAAGGATTCACTTGGATTAGAGTCTGGAAAATTGACTTAGATCGATCCTCTCACCTTCCTTCCGTTCCCTCGTTGATCCAACGATCCAAGATCCAAATCCCTGCCTTGAAATTTCTTTGTTCGTCAAAATGGTATAAAGTGAAAAAAATCAGAATAAGTGTGGACTGTTGTCAATTCCCTATTTTATACTAAACTGATGTAACGGTCGTTACAGGTTCTGTAATGCCTGTTATCTATGATAGACATTTGGCGTTACAATAAACTGCAACGCACATTGCTCTAAGGGTGACAATGGCTATTACAGAGTGTGTAATGCTCGTTACAGTCATTAGTTCTACATAACATAGTTTGAGAGCACCTTCTACAACTGTTCAAATTCAACTCATTTCAACCCGAAATAGAAAGCTAGAACTTGGCCGGAAATGGGAAATTACAATTCTCCCCCCCTTCAAACAGGTTTTGTCATGAAATTGACCTAAGACCTCCCCTTAACTAGTGAATGCACTAACGAGAACTGTAGCCTTACCATGTCGGGATATTTATATTTCTTGACAACAACGGTCTCCCAAGTCACCGCTTTGAATTCCTAGTTCCTCCAAACCACCTTGACCATCTGATGTGAACCGCTGCAACCGTGGGCAGACGACCCTAACCACCGCAAGTCTTGAATCCTAGCTTGATCTCACCGTTGGCACCGGGGCGGAAAAGTATTGGACCCACCGGTTGCAATTAACCGAGAATCCTAAGTGTCCGGTAGAATGGCTCCACGACAGAATGGGATTACTTCTGTTGATAACACCATTTAAACGACGATCAATTCCATGAAAGTCGAGAAGAGATTAGCAATTCCATGCTAAGATATAAAACCGAAGTTTAAAGTTTATTTGGTTCAAAAGTTGTGTTACAATGAGGCTAGACGCCTCTATTTATAGGTGAGGAAGGGAGAACAGGCTCTCCTTTTCCTCCTACGAAACTAACTAATAAAATAATAAATAAATACAAAAAGAGTCCTATCCCTACAAGGAAAAGAGTCTTTCCTAAGCAAAAACACTAAAAGGGAAAAAGCTGGAAATTCCTAAAAAACAGCAGAACAGGTTCTGGGAGAAATTGCCAAATAAATACCAAATAAAATATGAAAAATAAGCCCTTTGGAAGATCACTAGTAGACGTCATGGGCTTCAACTTTCATGTTGGGCTTCAGCCCAAATTCTATCTCCAAGTAGCCCAAATTTGTCAATCTTCGTCAGACTAGAAATCTGTCCAAAACCGGGAAATCCTAGCTTGATTAGGATTCCTTGTTCGGATGTACTTGGCTTCTTCTCTCCATTTCCCGTATTATGAATGGTAGTCCATCCCTCCTTGGATCAGGCTCAGGTGGTAGCCTGATCACAGCTCCTAGCATAGGCTTCCTCGGGTCAGCATCCGAGGGGTGCTCTTTGGTGCTCCATCCATGCTCTACTAGGACTTGGCCTAGCTCTATCTCCTTCGATACTTCTTCAAATTGAGCTCCGTTTGATGGAGAGTAATCCTGGGCCCATAAGGATTCCAGTTCCTTTGGAAAATCCTAAAAGGCACGGGTCTATTGTTGGCTGGGAAAAAAGTGCTCCTCTGACGGGCGCTGGCATGGGCCCTGTGCCTGTGGCAGGCTTAGCTTGGGGCCTTCTTCAAATCCATCCAGGCCTTTTGATTTCTGCTTCGAGCCTTCTTCCCAGGGTACCTTAGGGATATCTTTAGGGGCTGATGTTGGTCTACATCTCGTGGCATTTGGCATGGGGCCTAGTTTAGGTACTAGGCCTTGATCGGGGCTCGGTGCTAGACTTGGCCCTAGGCTTGGCCGGGGGCCTGAACTTGGAGCTTTGTCTCTCCAAGGCTCCAGAGGTGGTGCCATTGTAGGCCTGGGGCCGGTGTAGTCCTCGCTCGGCTTCAACTCTCTAGGCCGAACGGGCATTAAATTCTTCTTGTCCGGCGCTCTCGTGGAGGTTTCCTGGCCGGGTGCCCGTGGTGTTGTGACCGCGCCGGCCTTGGTGGTCGGGATCACTTCACCATCAGTATGCGCTTGCTCCTGAGCTGGCAGAACTGATGATCAATAATTTGAACAGGCACTTCCACATAAGTGAGATCCTCAGTTAGGTCAACCTCATTCGGCCTAATCACATGATCAGGCTTACGAAAGTTACCCGTTGTAACACCACACCCTAGATGACCCAGTTAAACCACATGTTTAACCCAACCATTATTTATGAGGTGCCACAGACCTGGACCAAACAGATAAACATACACATCATCACATGAACCAAACACTGAATCAATGCAATAAGAAGGGAAATGGCGAAACCAGCAGAAGCAAAATCAATAATCAAATTCAACCAATAACCAATGAGAAAAAAAGAAAGGAAGAACCAACAACCAATCCAATACAACCATAATCCATAAACCATAAAGAAATCCCTGAAAGCCCGGTCAAAACCGATAAGTCAAAAGTGGGTCTAACATCCTCGTAGTACCTAGCATTAACCACCTCGTTGGCATGCACGGCAGCACCTCTACTAATCGCTCTCCTAGGTGGCATGGTGACCTGCTCACCATACCCCAAAACAAACTGACATAGAAACCAAACAAAGAGGGATCATTGGCATGCACTGAGTGAATTAGTAAGAAATAATAATCCCACATACTAAGAAAGCAGTAAAACTAGTAAGCCAAACAGATCATAGAAAGATCACAAAAGTTAGAGGTTGGTAGCCTGAGGAATCCCTATCCTGATCCTTTAAAACGATCCCTTAAGCATGTAAGGTCTATTGACCATCTCGGGGCCATATAGGCCTTGTTCCCGGTCATTAAGACCCAGTTTAGCCCATTAATTATCTACGAGATTGCACAATCCATAAATGGATCACCCGCGCTCACACCTAATTCTAACTTGTGAGATCAGTCAAATCATTTATCTAATCCCTACCATCAATTAAGGTAGTCTAACAACCTATGAACGATTTACATAACAATATGTAATTCAATAAGAACATAACAATGAGCAATACAAGGTGGGTAGGGATCATAGCAGTTAAAATGACATTTTAGTGAAAAACCCCTCGCAATTTCCTTTGATGATTTTTGAATCCGGAAAGACCGAGATAGCTTCCAACCTCAAACACTGCACCGTAACCTTCCTACACAAGTTTCCAAACCACCACAAACATCAGAATTGATATGATCAGAGAAGAACACCAAAACCCCCAAACCGCGGAACCCTAACTGACAGAACTGAATCTGCTTCAACGAGAAGGATTTACCTGGATCAGAGTATGGGCGATTGACCTATAGATCAATCTCTTCACCTTCCCTCACTGATCCAATGATCCAAGCTCCAAATCCCCGACTTGAACTCCCGATGTTTGTCAAAATGGTTTGAAAGTGAAAAGAGTCTGAATAAGTGTAGACTGTTGCCGACTCACTGTTTTATACGATCTGATGTAACAACCATTACAGGTTCTGTAATGCCCGCTATCTGTAATAGACAACGACCATTACAATAAACTTCAACGCCCGTTGCTCCAAGTGTGACAATGGCCGTTACACTTATAAGTTCTGCAAAACACAGTCTGACAACAAATTCTACAACATTTCCAATTCAACTAATGTCAACCCGAAACAGAAAGCTAGAACTTGGCCATAAACACGATGTTACACAGACCTACATCCCTTTTCATGTCAGACCACTAGAAACTTGCCTTCAAATTTTTATACAACTTGGTTGTTCCAGGGTGCATAGCATACATCGAAGAATGAGCTTCCTCAAGGATCTCCTTCCTTAACTCCTCCACTTCCGGCACACACACAACCTCTCAGCTCAACAAACCACCTACCACTTCAAAGTTGTTGTCCAATCCGTCTTTAACTTCCTTCTGGATAGCTACCAGCTTAGCATCCTTCAGTTGCTCCTCACCAACCCTGTCATTCAACAAGGGGCATATAATAAGCTAGCAAGCAATTCACCCACATCCTCTACCTACATCTCAACCGTCAATGCTCTTAGGTTGACCAACTCCTTTCGATTTAGACCATTAGCTACAACATTGGCTTTATTGGGATGGTAGTCAATGGTGCAGTCGTAGTCCTTCTTAAGCTCTACCCAACACCTCTGTTTACTATTCAATTCTTTATGATCCATGAGATGCTTAAGAATTTTTCTGATCTGTCATTATCTTGAACGTCACACCATATAGCTAATTCCATGATCATGAGTAGGATAATTCACCTCAATGCATTCTTATTTGACGAGAGGCATAAGCGACTACATTTCCATTTTGCATAAGCACATGTCCCAAAACTTGCAACAAGGTGTCACTGAAGACAACATACTCCCATCTTTCCACTAGGAAAGTCAACACCAGAGTAGAAGTCAACCTCTTCTTCAGTTCCCCAAAGCCCTTCTGACAAGCTTTCGTCCACTCATACTTTGACTCCTTCCTTAGCAACTTGTGAAGGGGAGCAACTATGGTGGAGACAAGTTTCTCAACTACGACACATCCTTAGCTGTAGACAAGTTAACTACCGCTTTGATCTTCTTCGGATCAACTTCTACTCCTCTCTTAGAAACCACGTAACCCAAGACTAACACCTCTTCCCACCAAAAAGCATGTTTTTTGAATTCTCTATTGCAGTCTATCTACTTTGAACGAAGTCCCCAAAGGAGTCCTCAAGTGTGCCTCATGCTCCTCCTGCCAACACTTTGCAGCTTCTTAACCTCTATCTACTTTGACCGAAGTCCCCAAAGGATTCCTCACACCCTAGATAGTTCCCCAGCTACTAGCTACTACACCCAAGCTAATCAAGCACTTTTCAGAAACAAAAGAGTGGGACGAGCCTGAATCAAACAAGACGTAAACGAAAAGATCATATATGGAGATCATGCCGGTTACCATGTTGTTTGCATTCTCCGATGCACCCCTGGTAAGAGCATACAACCTTCCTGGATCCCCTCCAGCTCCAACAGGCGTAGTATTAGCTCCGGTGCCTTTTTCAGCACATGCAGTTCCACGACCAAAACTACCTCCTCATATTCCTTTATAACTCCTAGACGGAGCTGTAGGTCCATGCACCAGACCTACAAACTGAGTTGGTGCTGCTCTTCTGGTTGGGCAAAAGTTACTCCTATGGCTGGGATGGACACAAGTGTAACAAGTCACAGGAGGAGGCCTCAACATGTGACACTCCCCAAAGTGAGCCTTCCCACAAGTGCCACAAATAGGGAGGCTCCCTTCCAGACCAAGCCGAACTCGCACCCCTCATCTTGCATGTCACACTTTTATGGCCTAGGTTACCACAAATGAAACAAGTCAAATATCCACGTTGTGAGGCTGATTGAGCACCTATAATACCTGAGTAGGATGGCTGCACACGCTAGTAGCTCACTCTCCAAGGCAGCTCCCTTTACTGACACAAGGCTCCTCATGTCACCAAACGTGACACCCTTTGTATGTAAGATCCCAACCTTTTCTGAAAAGATATTATCTGCTTTGGGTCCTCACGGATTTGTTTTTGGGTGTTGGTCGGATTCTAACCCATGACCTCCTCCTCTCAAGATCAAGCCCCCACCACTACACCCCAAAACGTGTCATGTCAGTTAAGGTTGAACTATTCCACATAGTCCATGGATCTTCCCCGTGCTTTGTCGATGTGGGATTTTCCTAGGATGTCACATTGTATCTCCCACCTCAATCCCCGAAACGGCTAATCATCTTCTGCTCTCGATTATCCTATTCATCAAACCACTTGGAGAGGTGAGTGAACTCAATGTATTACTCCAACACTGACTTTTTTTCCTACACCAGCTCCATGAACTCCTAGGCCTTTGCTTCACTAAAAATGTCCAAACAGAATTGGTTACAAAATTCTTTGAAGAACTCCTCAAACTACACCTGAATCGAGTACACCTTACTCTGCGGCATCGACGCACACTAGTCCAGAGCATGCACCTTAAGTAGTAAGGTAAAAGCTTGCAGTTTCATCTCATCCTTAAACCCAGCCCTAAAAAATTTGGAACTGCACTCCTCGATCCACTGCTCGGGAATAGTAGGATCAACTACATGCTTGAAGTTCCAACCCTTCTGGTCAAACAAATGAAATCGACGGAATACTACTACATGCCTAGAGTTACCAGTCGAGTGACTTCCCATCGTGTGGCTTGATTCGCTACATGAGGAAAATAAAACGTTTCAGTTGACCATTTCAGAAAACAACATCGTAGTTCAAGTCACCTTTTTATTTCAAAACTTCCTACCCAGTTTGAAAATCCTTGGAAAGTCGGTCATGCACTGATGTTTCATCCATTCCCCCCTATGGGGTTAATTACTCCTCCAGAAGAAAATACAAACCACCAATACAACAACAAAAAACTAGATTCTAATACCACTTGTAACACCCATCCGAATCAACACGGTTAAACCCATTGTTGATTTGGTTATGGGTATCACTAACGGAAACAATACAGAAATTGAAATGGAAAACAATCATCATAATCGAATAATCCAAAAGGGAGATCTCCAATAAATGAAATCTGATACAAAACTTATAGATTAAAAATTTAAAGTAATCTCAAACGATTACAAAATCCCCAAATGATAATAGTCAACCGAAATGTAAAATTAAAGTAGTCAACTCCAAGTAAGCCACCAATCTTCACCTCAAGGTATGAAACACCAACCGTCCTAAACTCAACTACAACTCCTGAACTCCAACACAACTCTAACCACGAGAACCTGTAAGGGGTGAAGAGGGAGGATCAGTTTCCTAATGAAACTAAGTGAACCCACTGGGCTTAACTATGCGCCAAACTAAACCACAAGGAATTGTCCGAACACTCCACAATTAACACTAACAGTGGGACTAATCGTAAGTCTAAAAAATTGTTAATCATAAAGAATTCTAGGTGACGACATAAGTGAAATTCTCTATTCAAGTTCACAATCCATAACATCAACTTCATCACATTCCATAGTTCAACACATCATCACCAATAAGTTCACGTATCAGTCCGACACAATTCTTGGCAAACACATTTCAAACAAATCTAAGTGAGTTATTAGGCCCATAAAGTTTATCCTGCACCACCCTTGACGTCCAGAAGCACCCTCTCCCTGGAAGGGTCCTCTCCCTTGAAGGGTCCATGATGCATCTTTTCCCTTGAAGGATACAACAAAACCTTTCCTTTGAAGAATTCGTGAACAAGACTCAACCACAACAAAATCATGCCTTTCCCTTGAAGACGTGATAGCACCGCTCTCCCCCAAAGAGGCGCTTAGCACCTATAGTGCAGATAAAGGGGCAATGTAGGCTTCCAATTATATCATTTTAGATTCACAATCAACATTCATTTAACTGAACCAACAATCACAACAACTCATATCACCAACATCAACACCCATCAGTTTCCATAATACATTTCCATCATCACTCCATGAATTCATAATCACAACAAAGGTAAAATGCTAGCCTTACTGGCCATCCCACCTGTATAACAAGGGAGAGAGGTAGCCATGTCACAAGCTCTAGGGTTACCCTCCTGTTTGTCCTTCATAGGATGATCGTTCTTTGGGATCATCATCATGCAACCACAACTAACAACAGTAGAAATTTCATAACAGAACATAAATCCCATTTTATCCTATCACTCAATTCTATCTCAATCCATTAATATCATTATCCATTTACAATCCCCCACACACAACATAATATCACAATCAACCAATTATCAATTACAGACAAGTTTCTCAATTTCACTCTCTTTCAGTTTCATGCAAAATCCCTAATTTGTCTAAATAAAATTGGAACGTCTCACGTTACTCATCTTGTGCTATTGACGCTAAGCCCTCACGTGAATTAGAAGACGATGTTGTAATCATCTTCTAGATTCCCAGACGAACATCTCCCCTTCCAAAAAACGTGGCTTTTCTTCCTTCTGACCGACATCACTCAGCATCAAACCAGCAAAATTCAAGAAATGCGATCTCTTATCCAGGAATCCATAGAAAGAAACTACGCCTTAATCAGACATTCATTGCACCCGAAATCAAGATTCAAAGTTGACAGAAGCTTGGTTCGCCAGTGGAATTTTAGGGAAGAAAGAGACAGAAAGAAATTGCAGAAATCTGTCAAAACCCATCCTTTTATATGTAGTTAAAACTACATGACATGTATCATGAAGACACACGACGTGTTTTACAACTACACGGTCGTGTTGTTTTAAAGCAACTCTCGCCGATGGTTTCAGGAAATATAGCACGGTCGTATATCAGAGATACACGGGCATGTATCAGTACAACACGGTGTGTACAAAAGGTACACGGCCGTGTGGTTCCCACTGTACATCATGCTCGTTGTAACTTCAAACTGAGCTTCCCCCAAATGTCCTGAACTTTGATGGGACCTCAGAGACATTGAATTTAATGTCGCGATCACCCAAACTCAGATTTCAATCCCTTCGGTTGGGTGGGGATGTTACACGGGTTTATGGTTCACTAAGTGTTTTGCACCGACGCTCCTTCAGTTATTCCTTCTTGTCTTGTTTCTGGGTATGTTGAGTAGCCCGTCTTGCTGATCAGGAGATTACGAGGATGAAGAGCTGACAATGGTCCGTTTTGGTTTCAATCATGTATTTTATTTGGGGAACTATTATACGGGATTTTTCCTCGTTTCTGTGAATTGTTGGTTGCCCAGTTTGTGGGTTGTTCCTTGTACCCTATTGTTTAAAGGTTTCCGGGTTTCAAGTATTGGTTTATGTAATGGTGTTACGTTGGTTATTCTTTATTCATGTATGAATGTTTTGCCTTTCATGTGTATGAGTGTTTGCTTGGTTAGATTTAGTAACGCCTGATTTAGCATTGCATGGTTTAAACTAGTGGTTTAACTAGGGTATTCTAGGGTAGCAACATCAAGTCAGCTTAAAAAACCCTTCCCACTATCTAAATCCTAACCCTGAAAGACGGAGTCAACTACTAAAGGTCTTCTAACTAGAGTACTTACTCTGAATAGCTTATCCAAGCTATTACGCCTAACCCTGAGCAAAGCAGCTACACTAGCAGATACAAAGGAATGGGTAGAACTCGTATAGAACAAAGCATAAAATGGGTGCTCAAATAGATAAATCATACTTGTCACTATGTTTGGGGTTGCCTCTGCTTCAACTCTGGTCATGGAAAAGACTAGTGTCCCTCCCGGATGTGATCGCTCTCCCAACAGTTGAGTGTTGGCCCCACTCGCCGGTCCTCTACCTCCCATGTAACCACCTCGGGGATGGGCTCTACTCTGCTACACTGTTTGCTCTGATCCAGTTCTTCCAGTATCACCCAACCTCTTAGGGAATTCCCTCTTGAAGTGACCAGGATTTCCAGACCAGAAGCATCCTCTAGAAAATATCTGACACCCACCAGGATGAGGTAAGCCACAAGTGTTGCAAGGCGTACGTGCGCCACTTGGTGCGCTAGCATGTTGTTGCTAACCCTGAGGCGCATACCACCTAGTCTGCTGAGTTGCAGCTCCAGCAAACACCCTTATTATCTGTTGAGTCAGACCAGCAACAACTCCAGTTGAGCTAGTTGGCTTCCTTTTCTTCTCTTCCTGCCAGAACTGTTGCTCCTCCCTTCGCTTATTCTCGAGTAGCTCAGCTCTCAAGGCACTTGCCATGACATCAGAAATCCTCCCCATGTCATTGGTAGTGACACCGACTTTGATGGACGCCTTCTTCGCTTCCAAGAACTCTTGTTTCAGCTTGTCTTCTTTTAGATGTAGAGCTCCCTAGTACCAAGTGCTAAGGCGCACAACCTTCTAGCAGTACTTAGCTACCAACTTCTCTCTCTGCTCCAACATCTGAAACTCCACCCTCTTAGCCTGTTACCAAGTTGCAGGCATGTACTCATTTTTGAATACTTGCTTGAATCCCTCATAATCGATGGCAAAGGGATCTTCCTCCATAACCGCCAAGTTGCTCCACCATTTCTTGGTATCTCCTCTCCAAAAGAAGATGGAGTACCGCAACTTCTACTCCTCAGTATCTTGCATGAAGCCATATGCATGCTCATTCTCCCTTGAATGGCACGCCTCCCATCTTAAGAGTCACCCAAAATCCAGCACCAGAGCAGACGCATCAGCAGCATGAGCATTCAGACTATCAGTGGCACTATCTTGGTCACTACAAAAGATCAGAATCTCCAGTTACCCAATTCAAAGTTGACTTACTTTAAATCCTTTAAACTTTAAATTCCTTTGAAAACTCCCATTTTCCTAAAACAGTTTTCACATAAATAGAAAAGCGGAAACCAGCTCTTGGGAAGTCTATTGCTGACACGGAAGTAGAATACAAATCCCCCTATAAGGTTCACGAGGCCTCGGGAAAGTAAGTAGCACCCCTATGCACCAGAAAATAAACCAGGCTCTAGACCTGTTGTAACACCCTACCCTAGAAGACCTGGTTAAACCACTGGTTAAACCCCTATGGCATTTACTAAATTAGTTACTCTTACATAACTAAAGAACCACTCATAAACAATTTCATACAGGAAATTACATCACCCATAAATCCGATAAATGAAGTCAAAGGGGGAATCAATACGAAAGAAGCCCAAACTTGAAACAACTTGAACATAAACTATAATAAACCAATAACTAAGTAACCAATAAGCAAGAGATCAACATTAATAGTAGTATACTGAGGAATCCTATAATCCAAAGGATCCCATAGTTGTACGTCTATGACACTCGTAATGCCATAAGACCTAGTGTGGTCTTTCTAGAGCCAATTAACCAGTACATTTCCTATGAGATTGCGCAATACATTGATGGTCACCAGCGCTTACACTATTCCAACCCTAATGAATCTATCACGAACGTAAATTCTACCATAATGCAAATAAAAAATTACTATCACATATACCAGTATCAACATTAATGAAATATAAATCAATACATAGACAATTAGCTTAATGCAAGGTATGGATCAATGCAGTAAAGAGATAGAAATTTCAATGAGAAACCGTCACAATTTCCGTGCTGAGAATTCTTGTCTGAACATCTGATGACAGCTTCCATTTGAGAAAAACTCCCAGTAACAACATCCTAACAGATTCCCAACAATCACAGTCATTCAAGAACTGATCTGAATTAGCGAAGAACATACAAAACCAACACGATGTAGACTGCGGAGAGATATGCTTGTAGAAAAACCTCACAATTTTCTGAAGAAGTTTTCGGCGAGAACTCTATGTTCTCGCCGAGAACTCTCAGCCATTTGAAAACAGGAGGATGCCGAATAGCTGACGCTGGTTTTTTGAAGAAGTTTTCGGAGAAATTTTTCAGAGTTTTCGCCGAAAACATGTGAAGGAACTTGAAGACGGCTTCGTGGTTTTCAAAGAAGTTTTCGGCGAAAACTTATGAAGTTTTTGCCCAAAACTCTGGGTGTTTCCAGCAGCGTATTTAAAGAGGAGGCGGTGAAAATTCAAAGGGGATTACAATTCATTACACAACACTTGACACTTCTCTCCTAATTCCCAATTGCCATTTTCTCCTCTCATATCATCAATCATCATCCTCCTCCATCTCAACCTAAGAGGTAAGTGAAGATCATCTAGAAAGAAGAAGCCATACTTTGGATTGAAGCTTGAAGAGCCAAGTTGCAAGATCCTCCATGGAAACAAGGATGATCTCCTCTTCTCAATTTCAGGTTTCTTCCATGGTTATGCTAGGCTAAACCTAGGGTTTAGTTTAGTTGGGGATGGATCAAGCTAGGATAGGTGATTGATTGTATGGATTGAGTTTCTCATAGCCATTTGTGTAAGATGATGATCCTAGACCTTGTGCTTGTTGTCCATGAGAGCTTGACTTGTTCTTTTGGTACATTGTTTATGTCTTTCAATAAATGAGAATGATTGATTGATGTTGATCTAAGGTGTTTGGATTGTAATTGAATGATTTGAGAGATTGGATTTTGCAATTGCAACCATTTTGAGCTTGTTTTCCTTGGTGACATTTTGTCGAACACTTGGTGTGCATGTAGTTTTCTATCATTTGAAGGTTGAAAGGCCCTTTTGATTGCTAGACTAGTGTTTTATGATTGACATGAGAGTGTCTTGCATCATTTACCTTGTGTTAGATGAATGTTAGCACAGAGATCAAGTGTTGAGCATTTCATTGAGCTAGCTAAAGCACTCCATTCCCTTTGTTCACATAGCGAAAGCATGGTGCATTTGGTCTAGGAGTAGAGAGTCAAGTGTGCGAGAGTTCGTTGATTCTACTTGAGTGAATTGCATGGTCATCCGTTTATACATCGTTGCTTGAGATTCAATCCAGCTTTCATGATCCTTGAGCTTGAATAAACCCCTTGCTAAGCTAGCCTACTTCTCTCTCGTTTGACCCTCATCTTACCTTGTTAGCTATTACTTTACTTGCTTGTTTGGTTTATGATTTTGAATCTTTGTCACCAAAAACAAATCTCAATTTAAATGTTTAGACCGTCCATGAACCTTGTGAGTATTAGTCTATGAGAAGACCTCGTGGAATACGACCTTGATTGCTAATTCACACATCAAGTTTTTGGCGCCGTTGCCGGGGACTCTCTCATTCCTAAGAAAGCAATTATTAGTGAACCGATCTTTACACTTCCTTCCATTTTCCTTTTTGATTCCTTGTTGCTTTTTGTTTACTTTGTTATTCCACATCATTGTATTACTCGGGTGTGTTTGTTGTGCTTGTTTGCAGGTGATTTGTGTTAGTGCATGAAGCGTTCAGCTCATCTTCAAGCACGAATCCAAGGACTAGAACAAGTGATCGAGCCACCAACTACTTCCCCACCTCCTACAGTTGAAGAAGAAGAAGTTGATCGCATCTCACACCACACTATGTCTCATCACGAGGACGAAGATAACTATTCAGAGCATTCACATCACACCAATGAAGACGATCAATCGCAAAGGGGTGCGATGCGCACACTAGCTGATTATGCTCGCCCAACCCTTGAAGGGGCAGCCTCGAGCATTGTATGAAGACCAGTGAATGCAAGAAATTTCGAGCTAAAGACAAATATGATTCAGATGGTGCAAAACGGAGTGGTGTGCAATGGTATACATGGAGAGTGCCCGTCTAGACACTTGAAGGATTTTCTAGAGATATGCGATACGATGAAGAACGATCAGGTTCATCCGGATTGTGTGCGACTTCGGCTCTTTCCTTTCTCCCTCAAAGGTAGAGCCAAGTCTTGGTTGGAGAACCAACCTAATAGAGCATTCACTACATGGGAGGAACTAGCCGAAGCTTTCCTCGAAGAGTTCTTTCCTCCTTATATGACGGATGCAATCCGAGATCGTATCAACCACTTCACACAACACAAGGGAGAGCTCTTCCATGAGACTTGGAATAGGTTCTAAGCCCTTCTTCGGTCTTGTCCTCATCACAACTTCGCCGAATGGAGCTTGGCAGACATCTTTGCTAGGTCCCTTGATTTTGAGAATACAAGGATGATCAACCAAGCCGCCAGAGGTGATTTAAGGATGCTCACTCCCGGAGATGCTCTAGAACTCTTCGCGGAGATGGCCAACAAGACAAGGATTTGGTCTCGACAACAACCTCCTAAGTCTAAGTATGGAAGTGACACGCACTATGATTCTTGGTCCAAAAGTGTTGATGCACCAAAGGACTCGTCTAGCTATGGGAAGAAGCCTAAGTTACTAAGACATCATGATGAAGATGAACCCATGATTGCTCTCCTTATGTCCAAGATTGATGCCATGGCCTCTCAAGTAAGCAATCTTAGTATGCCTAAGCATCCCTCTAAGGTTTCATCATCTCATTTGGGTAATCCACCGGTTGCTTCGGTGTATTGTTGTGAATGTTGTGGAGGCCAAGGCCATGATGTCATTGCTTGCCCCTCCGCCACTTCCGAGCTTAACCAAGGCGACCACAATGAGGAAGTAAGCTTTGTGCAAGGCCAAGGATTCTATGGAAACTTCAACCCTCAAGGGAATTATCAAGGAGGTAACTATAACCGCCCTTGGAACCATGGAGGTGGCTACAACAAGCCTAACCAAGGGTACCAAGGCCAAGGGAATCAAGGTGGTGGTTATAACAAGGGTTACAACCAAGGTAATCAAGGAGGATTCCAAGGCTATAGAGGGTACAATCAAGGCAACCAATGGACTCAAGGAGGTAACCAAAGCCAAGGTAACCAATGGAATCAAGAGGGAAACCAAGCTCAAGGGAACCAAGGAGGAAATCAATGGAATCAAGGTGGCAATCAAAATCAAGGTAACCAAGGTAGTGAGCGGGGTCCTACCCCACCAGGAATGTATAACCATAAAGGTGATGGTCCACCCGGATTCAACAAACCTCCTCAAAACAAAGAGGGTGGTTCTTCAATCTCTCAAGAAGACACCAATGCAGCAATAATTCAACTTATCAAGAATCAACAAGCTTCAATTGCAAATTTGGAAAACCAAATGGATCATATTTCTAAGGCACTCTCGGAACAACCCTCGGGCTCTTTGCCTTCCAATACCAAGGTCAACCCCAAAGGACCGGAGCATTGCAAGGTGGTGACCTTGAGAAGTGGGAGACCCTTACAAGATGTAACCTCTTCTCCAATTGACTCCCAAAAGGCACAAACTCCTAATTAATGGTTGATGATGATGATATTAATGGTCCTTCGGATGAAGTTGAGGTTGAAGAAGTTGAGGTTGAAGTCGAACCTCTTACGGGTAATGTGAGCACTAAGGTTGCCAAGGAACCTAGTAAGGCTACATCGAGTACACCACCGGTCTCTCCTCCCGCACCGGTTGTACCTCCATACAAGCATAAGCTTCCATACCCATCTCGGTTGAAGAAGGATGGCCTTGAGAAGGTTTTCAAGAAGTTCGTGGAGCGGATTAGTCAAATGCAATTCTCGTTACCGTTTCTCGAAGCTATGACTATGATGCCTCAATATGCTAAGTTCATGAAGGAACTCTACACCAACAAGAGGAAGTTACCGGAGACATCTCTAGTCCACCTCAATGAGGAATGCTCCGCCGTTCTCTTCAAGAGTCTATCGGAAAAGCTCAAGGATCCGAGTACTTTTACTATCCCTTGTGCTATAGGTAATATCTCTTTTGCTAATGGTCTTGCGGATCTAGGTGCTAGTATCAATGTCATGCCTTATTGCATATTTGAGAAGCTAGGGTTGTCTAATCTTCATCCTACTCGTATGTACATTCAACTTGCGGACAAGTCGACCAAGAGTCCTAGAGGGATTGTTGATGATGTGCAAGTTAAAGTAGGCACTTTTGTCTTCCTAGTTGACTTTGCGGTCATAGATACCGATGATGTGGATGTCTCATTGATATTTGGTAGACCATTTCTTGCTACTTCTCGTGCTTTAATTGATGTGCATAATGGGAAATTGACATTGAGAGTAGGACAAGAGAGTGTCACATTTTGCATAGCCGATGGCATGAAGTTTGCTCACGCACAAGATGATTTAGAGTACTCTTGCGATACTATTGCTTCGGCTAGTGTATGTAGTATTTCTAACTTCGTGTGTCAAGATTCTTTGGATGTTTGCCTTAGAATGGATGTGCAGGAACATTTAGATACCCCGGAGTTAAAAGCTCAAGTGGCTTACCTTGATGAAGGGAGAGACAAGTTAGAGAGTGAAACGGTTTTTGTTGCTCTCCTGAAGGTGGAAAGGATGAAGACCTCCTATGAAGAACCACCTACTCTAGAGCTCAAGCCTCTTCCCGCACATTTGGAGTATGCTTTTCTCATGCCAAATTCTAAACTACCGGTCATCATCAATTCTAAGCTTCTACCCGAGCAAAAGGACCGTCTAGTGGAGCTCCTCAAGAAGTACATGAGAGCTATTGCGTGGAGCATCTCGGATATTCGAGGGATAAGCCCCACCTTTTGCTCACATCGGATCCTTATGAGGAGGACTTCAAACCGGTTTTGCAACCACAAAGAAGGTTAAATCCGAACATGAAGGAGGTCGTGAAGAAAGAGGTTATTAAGCTTATGGATGCGGGGATTATCTTTCCTGTCTCGGATAGCCCTTGGGTTAGCCCCGTGCAAGTTGTTCCCAAGAAAGGAGGGATCATGGTAGTAGCTAATGACAAGAATGAGCTCATCCCGACAAGGATGATCACCGGGTGGCGTGTTTGCATAGATTATTGTCGACTCAATGATGCCACTAGGAAGGATCATTTTCCTCTACCATTCATGGATCAAATGCTTGAGCGTCTCTCTGGTCACGAGTACTATTGTTTCTTGGATGGCAGGTACGGGTACTTCCAAATACGATTGCTCCGGAGGACATCGAGAAGAACACATTCACATGCCCCTTTGGTACATTTGCTTATCGCCGAATTCCTTTTGGATTGTGCAATGCTCCCGCTACATTCCAACGATGTATGCTTGCTATCTTTGATGATTTTGTGGAAGATATCATGGAGGTGTTCATGGATGATTTCTCGGTCTTTGGGGATTCGTTTGATCTTTGTTTGAGGAACCTTGAGAAGGTGTTGCATCATTGTGAAGAGACCAATCTCACATTAAGTTGGGAAAAGTGCCATTTTATGGTTAATGAGGGGATTGTTCTTGGTCACAAGAACTCTAAAAAGGGCATTGAGGTCGACAAGGCAAAGTTAGAGACCATCTCTCAACTTCCTCCACCATCTTCTGTGAAAGCCGTGAGCAGTTTCTTGGGGCATGCCGGTTTCTATGGACGCTTCATTAAAGACTTCTCCAAGATAACTACTAGTATGACTCGGCTTCTCGAGAAGGATGTGGAATTTCTCTTTGATGACGAATGCATGCGAGCCTTTGAACTCTTCAAGGGTAAGCTCACGAATGCTCTTATCCTCATTGCTCCGGATTGGTCAAAGTCGTTTGAATTGATGTGTGATGCTAGCGATTACGCTATTGGAGCGGTTCTAGGCCAACGAATCGACAAGAGATTCCATCCAATATACTATGCAAGTAAGACTCTCAATGATGCTCAAACGAACTACACAACTACGGAAAAGGAGCTCTTGGCTATAGTGTTTGCCTTTGACAAGTTTATGTCCTACTTGGTGCTTTCTCACACTATCGTCTTCACGGACCACCAAGCTTTGAGGTACCTTCTATCTAAGACCGATGCTAAACCAAGTTGATTCGATGGGTTCTTTTGTTGCAAGAGTTTGACATTGAAATTCGGGATAAGAAAGGATCCGAGAATGGAGTCGCCGATCACTTGTCTCGCTTGGAAGAAGCAGAAATGGTACACAACGGTAATGAAGAGATCAACGACAACTTCCCCGATGAGCTATTATTCGCTATAGCGACTTTGGAGTTCGAGGAACCTTGGTTCGCGGATTTAGCTAATTATCTTGTTAGTGGATACTTGAAGGAGGGCCTCTCCACTCAAGACAAAAGGAAGTTCTTTGCGGATTTAAAGCATTACTATTGGGACGATCCTTTTGTATTTCGAGTTGGCTCGGATGGTATGATTAGAAGATGTGTCAATCACGGAGAGGCAAAGGACATCATACGACATTGCCACTCCGGTCCTACGGGTGGACATCATGGAGCAAATCGCACGGCTTGCAAGGTACTTGAGTCCGAATTCTTTTGGCCCTCGATCTTTCGAGATTGTCAAGACTTTGTAAAGTCCTGCGATGCGTGTCAACGTTCAGGTAACATCTCTTCCCGTAATGAAATGCCTCAAAATGTCTCAGTAGTGGTGGAAATATTTGATATATGGGGTATTGATTTCATGGGACCATTTCCTCCTTCGCATGGTAACACGTGCATATTAGTTGCGGTCGATTATGTGTCTAAATGGGCGGAGGCACAAGCTTTGCCTACCAATGATGCCCGAGTCGTAGGGAAGTTTCTTGTTAAGTTGTTCACCCAGTTTTGGTGCCCCTCGCGCTATCATTAGTGATCGAGGTACTCACTTTCAAGGGCAATTAGATAGAGTATGCCGCCGGTTCGGTGTCACTGATCGGATGTCAACCTCGTATCACCCTCAAACTAGTGGCCAAGCCGAGGTGACGAATAGGGAACTTAAGAGAATCTTGGAGAAAATGGTCGACCAATCGCGAAAAGATTGGTCGACAAAGCTTGATGATGCTCTATGGGCCTACCGCACGACCTACAAGACCCCTATAGGCACTACTCCCTATAGGATGGTCTCTGGTAAAGCTTGCCATTTACCGGTAGAGCTTGAGCACCGATCTCTTTGGGCATTGAAATTTCTAAACCTTGATATGAGTCTCGCAGGAGAAGAGCGAAGTTTCAGATACATGAGCTCAAAGAGTATCGTCATCATGCATATGAGAGTGCTAAGCTTTACAAGGAGAGGACGAAGCTCATTCATGACTCCCGTATGAAGCCGAGCAAGGATTTCAAAGTTGGTGATCAAGTCCTCCTATACAACTCTCGGCTCAAACTCTTTCCCGGGAAGTTGAGATCTCGTTGGTCCGGACCATTCACGGTAACTCAAGTATTTCCGTATGGCACCGTCGAGGTAATCTCTCCATCTCAAGCTGAACCTTTTAAGGTGAATGGCCATCGACTTAAGCATTATGTTGTTCATGATACTATTGGTGCGGTCAAGGTTTTGTCCTTGGTTATGCCTTGAGTGTTCTAGGTTTCGTCGAGCTTAAGACGGTAAACAAGCGCTTCTTGGGAGGCAACCATTGTTATCTTTACTTTGTCGCTCTTATTTGCTTTTGTTTTAGTTTTTGTGTTGTTTTAACTTTTTGAATAAGGTTAGCAAGCATTTGGGATCACTCTTCACCAATGAGCGTCATGGTACTCTGTCACTATTTTGGCCGCCTTTGCTCTTCTCTACGAACGCAGTAATTTCTTTCCACCTTAGCCTCTCCTTCTTGATCATTGAGGACAATGCTCATGTTAGTCGTAGGGGAGAGTTGAGGTTTGGTGTGATTATTTGTCGGTAGAAGTCTAATGCTATGCTTTGATGAGTTGCATGATCTTGATTGAGTGTCAAATTCCTCTATTGTAGAATCGTCCAGTTCTTGACTTTTGGTGTTTAATTGACTTCAAGCTTTCATAATGACGTTTAGACTGTTCCACTTAGAACCTTTAACCAGCATGCCAACACTAATATCAAATGAGTCTAGGCTAGAACAGAGATTTGATCACTCTTGTATGTTGGTTGATTGGTTTGATACGTGTTTTTGTACCGCTCGATAGCACCGTTCTAAGATGATAAAAGGCAATTAGAAGTTCACCACATTCAGCCAAAAAAAAAAGCCTACCCGAATCAATTACCCTTTAGGATAACCCCGTTGAGCCTTGGCCTATTTGCTGGATCATACACATTTTCACCCTATTCCATGTTTTTCATCACCTTTTTGATCCCTCGTGATTGTGGCTTGAGATTAGACGGAATCCAAATCGAAATCTTGTGTGGAAGTTTTAAGGGGCTAAGGATCAAGTGGCTAATATGTGAAGAAAATGTTCAAAGAAAATGCTCAAAAGAAAAGGAATGCTAGACAAGCTCGACACCTAAGTGAAGTGTTGGGTTGAGCACTAGCAAAGGGAAAGGCTGTGAGCTAGGCAGGTCCAACACCTAAGTGAAGTGTTGGATCGAGCACTAGTATGCAGTAGAAAAAAAGAAGAAAAAAAAGAAGAAAAAGAAAGAAGAAAACAAAAAAAAAGAGTTCCTAAAAGTGGCCCTTGTTATAGTGATCCTAGCTAGAGCTAGTAGAGTGCAGATCTAGAGGCGTTATGAAGTCGAGTTGATAGCCACGTCACGATCACTCACCACTTTCCAAATATTTCCGACCCCCACCTAATTCGTTCCATTTCCTGAGTTCAAGTCCTTTTGATCAGAGTTGGTGTTGTCGTGGTCGGTTTTCCGGTGTCCCATTTAACCACTACTTGGAGTGTGCAGAAAATAGTGAGGTCTAGACTTGTTTGGTTGACGTTCTTGCATGTGTAGGTTAAGTTTGTTCGTGGAACAGTTTAAGCCAAATTGTTATTGCTTGAATCTCAATGGGGCTGACCTTGTCATTTGTGAACTTGGATGTTTTCTAGTTCATTTGCTTGAGGCAAGCAAAGCTTAGTCGTAGGGGAGTTTGATGTGACTATATTTCGTGTGTTTTAAGCCCTCGATTAGCCTAAGGATCTCCCATGTTTGATCTCATTTTGCCATGATTTATATGCTTATTTGGTTATTGTGTGCAAAGTGCTCTTTTGTTGTCCAAGTGCCACTTTGAGGGAAATTCAGTGCCTATTGGAGTTTTATCTGTGCATTTTCAGGCCTTGGCGTCATAGTACTGGTGACAAGGAGCACATAGGATCAAACGGAAGGTCAATCGGAGCTAGGACAGAGGAGATATGGCCATTGCAAAATCGAGAAAAATGCAGCTTTTCTGAAGAAGTTTTCGGCGAGAACTCTATGTTCTCGCCGAGAACTCTCGGCCATTTGCAAACAGGAGGACGCCGAATAGCTGACGCTGGTTTTTTGAAGAAGTTTTCGGCGAAAACTTTCAGAGTTTTCGCCGAAAACATGTGAAGGAACTTGAAGACGGCTCAGTGGTTTTCAAAGAAGACGGCTCACTCGACACTTCTCTTCCAATTCCCAATTGCCATTTTCTCCTCTCTTATCAGCAATCATCATCCTCCTCCATCTCAACCTAAGAGCTAAGTGAAGATCATCTAGAAAGAAGAAGCCATACTTTGGATTGAAGCTTGAAGAGCCAAGTTGCAAGATCCTCCATGGAAACAAGGATGATCTCCTCTTCTCAATTTCAGGTTTCTTCCATGGTTATGCTAGGCTAAACCTAGGGTTTAGTTTAGTGGGGGATGGATCAAGCTAGGATAGGTGATTGATTGTATGGATTGAGTTTCTCATAGCCATTTGTGTAAGATGATGATCCTAGACCTTGTGCTTGTTGTCCATGAGAGCTTGACTTGTTCTTTTGGTACATTGTTTATGTCTTTCAATACATGAGAATTATTGATTGATGTTGATCTAAGGTGTTTGGATTGTAATTGAATGATTTGAGAGATTGGATTTTGCAATTGCAACCATTTTGAGCTTGTTTTCCTTGGTGACATTTTGTCGAACACTTGGTGTGCATGTAGTTTTCTATCATTTGAAGGTTGAAAGGCCCTTTTGATTGCTAGACTAGTGTTTTATGATTGACATGAGAGTGTCTTGAATCATTTACCTTGTGTTATATGAAAGTTAGCATAGAGATCAAGTGTTGAGCATTTCATTGAGCTAGCTAAAGCACTCCATTCCCTTTGTTCACATAGCGAAAACATGGTGCATTTGGTCTAGGAGTAGAGAGTCAAGTGTGCGAGAGTTCGTTGATTCTACTTGAGTGAATTGCATGGTCATCCGTTTATACATCGTTGCTTGAGATTCAATCCAGCTTTCATGATCCTTGAGCTTGAATAAACCCCTTGCTAAGCTAGCCTACTTCTCTCTTGTTTGACCCACCCTCATCTTACCTTGTTTGCTATTGCTTTACTTGCTTGTTTGGTTTATGATTTTGAATCTTTGTCACCAAAAACAAATCTCAATTTAAATGTTTAGACCGTCCATGAATCTTGTGAGTATTAGTCTATGAGAGGACCTCATGGAATACGACCTTGATTGATGTGAGTTGAAATTCACACATCAAGTACATACAGCTAACCAATAATGTGACGTTAAAATAATTATTGGGGAACCCATCATTTAGGTTGGTGAAATTGATGCCCATCCACCAGCTTCCATTCGCCTTCTCTTCCATTACCACATTTGATAGCCATTATGGTTACTAAAACTCAGTGATGAAGCCTGCCTCTAACAACTTGTTCGTTTGTTCCTCCAATTTTTGCTTCCTTGACAATTTATCATCTGGTTCCTTTGAGAAGCAAGCTTAGCGTCCACCCTGACCGCCAACATATTCTCATGGACCATCAGATCCATCTCATGCATCTATTGGGTTCTCCATGCTAACAAGTCCGAGTATTCTTGAAGCAAGAAAAGAATTTGAATTGTCACGGTGGTTGGCGCATGAGGGGATAACCTCACCTTTTTTCCAGATTGTCGGGGTTGAGTGACACCTCAAGATATTTCTCCACGGGCTGGAGACATTTTGAAGGATCTTTTATTGTATCAACGACAAAACACATCTTTTTCTTTCTATGTGAGACCTAGTAGCATTTTCTTGCTAGTGGCATGTAAACCCAGGACACACCTATTTTGTATTGAGTTGGGAATATCATCACTTAATGGATGGGTGATGAGACCGCCTCAGAGGCAACTAACCATGGTCACCATTGAGATCTTTGTTTCATCACCGAGTATCATAGATACTTTCTTCCTATATATTTTCTTCTTGCGATTGGGCATTTTCTTCTCTCCTTCTTCTTCTTTGGTACCATTCATCGTGTCAAAAACACTCTATTTCGGTGGAGAGGTTCCTATATTATATGTTGTATTTAGAGAACTCGACGGCCTTCTCTCTTGGTCTCTTCTTATGTTTTCCATGATGTACTCCTTGAGTTTCTGGTTCTTTAGGGCACTTTCAGTCTCGTTCCTGATTTCCCCCACAATCTTTCATGCCATGGCCTCTCTTGTTGTGTATTTCCCCCTCTTAATGGCCAAATAGCGGGCAATCGGTGCCCGATCTACTTTTCCTAGAGCGTTTACATGATATTCCGCCTAGATTCTAAAAGGGGCATATACCGCTCCTCTTGAAGAATTCCAGTGTGTGGGTGTTTTTCTCTTCTACCATCTAAGCGCCTATCTCATTTAACATTCCTCCCACTACTGTCCCCTTCATGCTCGTAGGCTCTCCCCTATCCGCCCGAGATGATGGCAACACTTTCCTCTACTTATGTACATTAGAGGATCTGAGTCTATAGCTCTATGTGGGCCCTTGCCATTTCTACCACCATTGATTTGCCTAGATTGGTGCTTGTGGTGGTGGTCTTGATATGGTGAAGTTCTATTTCAAGAGGGAGATTGGGCACACACGTCATCACCTTCTCCCAACAGTTGTAGTACTAGCGAAGATTGGGGGTCATTGCTTTAGGTTTTAGAAAGTTGACATGTTACGCCCTACTTCACTTTAGCTACTGAACTAATGGAGGAAAATTCTGGTGAAATATCCCAACTTTGAATGATGCTCATCCAAACCGCCGTACCAGTTTAGGGTGGTTTTTATGAGGGTCTCGGGGAACATTCAAAAGTATGTGGCCATATAGGCGTTGTATTGTTATGGAAATTGTGAAAGATAAGAGATGTTGGTCTAAGTTACCGGTTCAATCGTAGGCCTTTATGGCAAGAGGGATGAACCCCGAGGGGGATCACGTTGAGGAGCACTTTATCTAGCGACTATCTCATGGCCTTCTGTTTTGGGCCAAATTGGTCGAGTGACGAGAACAGCGTGAAAATTTTCTCAGAATTTGCCATTCCTAGAGCCAATTTTCCCACCACAGGCTCTCTAGTATCGTTTGTCTTGGCTATACACATCATCATCATTTCGACATTTTCATTCTATAGTTCGTCCCCTTGTTTGGCCAAATCTTGATATGTGGTTGTGACCGTGGAAGATGTGGGTCTATTGTCCTTATGGGTAGTGATCGTCTGGTATAGAGTTGATGGCCACTTTTCCAGCACATGGATCTATGTTTGCATGACGTCATCCATGGTGTCATAATCACTAACTTCCACGAAGTTGTGAGGGTGTGGGTCGATGGGTACCCGAGAGGATACCATATGCTCGAGGAGCATTTGTAAAGCCGCGCTTGAGTTGTTGGTTGTGTGAATGACCTTGACTATTTTCCCCCGTAAGTGGGGTTTCTTCCATGTTTACAAGTTGTTATTTGAGGAAATAAAATGCTTAGTCCCCTATCCGGCGCGCTGATTGATCCGCCAAGATAGTATGAAAGATCAATAAGATGGTTCAAATGGAGTGTTGATGGGTGATTGAGTGTGTTGTGTCCATCTTCAAGCGTCTAAGGGTAGTTTCTTAGAAGGCATGTGAAGGAGTATAGCCAAGAAGAGTATATGAGAGTGTTAGGGTGGTAAGGTGTATATGAGGGAATAACTGAGAAGTACTGGGGTGTGCCTGAAGGGCATGTTACCAAGCCCTTAGCGTACAATGTGTGAGATTGCAATATCAGACCATTGGTTTAAGTGGTAGAATTTGTGTGTGTCTGACGATGAGTTGTCAACCTTGTATTTATAGACCAATTGTGGCCCGGGCCAGAGCTCCACATGTTCTGTGGTGCTTTACTTGTAGTGCAATCCAGGCCGTCGAATGGATGTCTAGCCATAAGGTGCTAGTTGATTTCAGGGGCATGTTTTGGGAATTTTCCCGACGGGATGTGACCATTCTGTGGGTCAGACTAATCTGAAAGGTGACAGGGCGCTCGCCCAAACTTTGAGGTTACTTGAGTTTAGGGGTAAATACCTATTATGTGAAATTGGTAGATGTGATAGTAGACAGGTTGTCTGCTTTGGGGCCGTTGGGCCTAGGGCCTATCACTAAGTAAGTTTGATCTCTGAGATGAAGAGGAGAGTGTTTCACTTCCAATGAAGTTTCCTCCATCGCAGCACACTACACGGTCTCTAGCAGAGGTGTGACTGGAGGAGTTGGTTTTTTGGTGGAGACATGATCGGCAAAAGATCTACGAGAGAAGCTTTCATCAGAGAAGCTAATATGTGGACGAGGTGTGATCAGAAGAGTTGATTTATGACAGAAGTTTGTTCGAAGGAGCTGATCTTTAATCATGATTGAGAGGTTTGACATTATCTGAAGTAGAAGCGTTTGAGTTTTTTTTTTTTTTTCAGAATTCAAAATGGGACGCGCTATTTTGTGTCAATTTAGTTAATTTTTCCTAAGTGAAAATTTTCCGTTTGTTTGTGTGTGGGCAGAGTTGAGTCGAAACTACAAGACCACGAGATAATTCAATTTATCTAATAATTGAAACCGGATCCGTTGTTTGATTTAGTGGATGATTTGAAGTTTTGTTTATTCGTAGTAGTATTTAGGTAATACAACATTAAAGTGAGTGGGGTTGCTTTGGTTTTGGTCACCACCGCCTTGATTAGTAGTCGACATGAGGCTGGCTGTTGTTGCAAATTTTGAGAATGATGCAAACAGTATTTTGTAGTTGGCCAATGCCATGAGGTATCACATGATGATGGAACTGCCACTAAACAAATAAGAGGGAAAGGGTTGCACATGACCCATACCCTTAGTCCTTAAACAAAGGGATTAATGCTTATCAAAATAATATTATAGGCCATATGACTAATTTAGACTTAGGCCATATATAAGTAATAATTTTTTTTTCAACATTAACAATAAAATACTTGGTTTCCTAGGAGGTAAAATCATGTTCATGTAACAAATATATATGGTTGTTAAAAGTTGTCATTCAGTTTAATTCACATGTAGTTCGCCAATTCAGACAAAATTGTCATAAATATTGAGGAGTATGTTAAACTCTCCGAAGCCAACAAGGGCAACTTGAGCTAATCCAATCGGCTGATTTGACAGTATTTGGCGGGAGTTGAACTAAGAGTGTGAAAGTGTTATTTGATTTAGGATTGTGTTTTTTTATCAGTCAAATCTTTGATTTTTCTTTCTGTTGGTAAATAATTTGTCCAATCTCAAGGTTCAATTTGCGTGAATAATTGTTGAATTGTCTCATTAGTGTTCATTGAACCTTTTTCTTTTACTTCTCAAACTAGAATTTTATTCTTAATAGGGTAATTAGAAGAAAGAAAGAAAGGGAATGTGTTTTGTTTTTTTTTATTTCCTTATGGTTTTAGGGTATGGACAAGTAAAGAATAGCAGAGATGAAGAAACAAACCAACCCACGTATGGGCATTATGATTGATGAGTAATGAGTAATGTGGATTGTGGATCCCCCCCCCCCCCCCCCTCGTGCGGCTCAAACAAGCTGACTCATCCCAACCTCCATGTTTGTTCTTTTCTGCAGACAAACTATAAAAGAAATTCACACTTTGACTGTTGACCATTATACACCTTTATTTACTATATAGTTATACTTAGTAATTAAATGAGAACAAATATAAAAAGGTGGAATATTGGAGAGTCCAAGGCAACACCACCACCCTTTTCTTTTGGGTTTAGCCTTTCTTTTTTCTATGATTATTCTGTTATTAAATTCAAAGGCTTTGGAAGTTGAGTTTTGCAGTCTGAATCTGCTGCAGGTGTGTGTGGCCATTGGATCCTTTTGCACGTGACCTTCTTCTCCTTTGCCTTGCCTTGCCTTGCCTTAATCTCTTGCTTCAGATAGCTTCACTTTTCCCAGTTCCGACCAAACCAATTCATTTCAATTCTGAGAATGGGGAAAAAATCACTCAAATGAGTATGACAGTCATCAAGGTGACAATGACCCGAATACCAATTGGTCAACTTTTGTTTACATGAGATATTTGTTTCCAAATAACTAAATCTTAAGTATTGTCTTTTCAGATGTGATTTCACCAAAATATCAATTTTAAAAAATCTAAACAGTTTAATAATGTTTCCAAACTATTTACAAAATTATGTATTTTCATACAGAATCTGGGCGAGCTCTCCAAGATAGGAGCTGGAAATGGATTGGTTTTGTCCGGTCAAACCAACAGAGGGTCTGACTGGTTAAACCCTCCATGGTTAACTTCCCCAAGGAGACTACTTGATCATATAACCAATTTTAGAGGTAAGCAGAAATGATACACCAACATCATACAAGGCAGGTTAAAGCTACTAAGAATATCCATATAATTCTAGTTTCATGTAAGGCTCACTTCTTCTCCTTTGTCTACTGCATTTGCTTCATCTTCTTCTGTATACAATAAACAAAACGATAAGAAAGGTTATTACGATTCACAAACACATGTACATACTAGATACTAAGAAGATTACCAACAACATTCAAAATTTCAAATGAACTCTTACCTATTTTATAACCATACAACCAAATCGGAGTAGTAAACAGAGAAAAATGAGAGTTGAGCATAGAACCAAACCGAATAGGGAATCAAGAGTAGAGCCTGGCCATGAGACGAGAGTAGAAGCTAGATAATCGATAGTGTTGTGGTTGGAGGAGCATGGCGAGGAAGATAGGGTCAGATGAGGAGGATGACATCGTGACGAGGAAGATCAGAGGAAGAGGATGTCGATTGTTGAGGAAGATAGGGTCGGGAGGAGGAGGATGGCATTTGGCGAGGAAGATGGATTTTTTTGGCGAGGATGGCGTTTGGTGGATCTACCTAGAGAAGAACCCTGTGAGCTTCTGCTCGTCGATGGAGGATAGTTTCGGTGAACCGCCAGCAAGGAGAAGAGACTTAGGTAATAGGTGTCGGCGAGGAGGAAAGAGAGGGGGATGCAGACGATTGTTGAATTTTTGTTTAAGATTATAATTATTTTAAAAAATTACGTGCCATTTACTTGACCAGTCAAATAGATACCACATCTACTCTGTTAGCACCTAGCACTTAGCACCATCAATATTCAATAACATAACAGTGTTAAAAACCCAACAAACATTGACTATATTTGTCATTTGACATAAAAACAAAACGTTTGGCCTAAAAGTGTCATAATAATGAAGTGGCTAGATTTGCAATTTTTTTTGAAAGGTTTGACTAAATTTATAAATGAGTCCAATCTTAAACCCCAAACCTTAAAAGTTAAATAATATTCAATTTCATTTTATTTATTATAAGTATATGTAATTTACTTATAATAAATTATTATTTTTAATATATGACAAGCGGCTACAAGCAAATAAAAATTTATTAAATTTTATTTTAAATTATTTATCACATAACAAAATTTATCAAGTTTTGAAATTTGTAATTGAGACTTGTGACTCGATGGGTAACCGGACCAAACTCGGGACCCGCCCGACCCGCAACCCGATGAACCCACGGCCCAATAAACCCACGACCCGACTAATCAGAGACCCGGCTAACCCTTGACCCGATGAACCTGCAACCCGATGAACCCTACCTGTGGGCCGCCCAACTCGCCCGTTTTCCAGCTCTATCTGTGAGGGCCTATGTCCAAAGAGAACAATATTTTTTTGGAAAAGGTTGGGATGTTTTTTTTATGAATGAGGGATCCATTTCATCAAAAAACCAAATAAGGTCTATGCAAGAGATTTTTACTCTACCAAAACTATATTAAACAAACTATAAAAACTACTCAAAATTTTCACTTTCTCTCTATGATTGTTTGCAAAAGACCTAATATCATCTATAATTTTGGTCGTATAACTCTCTATGGCATTAACTCAATCACAAAAAATTCTTGCACATCACTCCCTCTATTAACAATTAAGCACCATAATGAATTTGAATTTCCTCACTTTCATCCTGACTGAGTCACCCCTCCAGTACTGCTGAGAAGCTTATCTGCTAATTTTTTAGATTCGCTGCACTGAAAGAAGATTTGAGAATGAGATTCATCAGCACCTGTACAAAGCACGAATCTTGAATCCACTGCTGCATTCCATTTCATAACCTTGTCCTTAGTAGCAATCTTGTCTGCAACAATGAGCCAAGCAATAAAGTTCCATCTGGGGACTACATAACCTGTCCAAATAAGACCATACCAGTTCACTTCCTGCCTTCTTCCCTTATAATATTCCATATCAATTTTGGCTTAAATCTCTGCAATATCTGACCATTCCAACAGTATTCACCTCTAGTTGAAACTTACATGTACTACTACACTGAACCTTTGCACTTAAGCACTCTCTTCCAATTCCAAGAGCCATAATCAGCTCTAGCATCCTAGATACTAGTACCTTTCAATATGTACTTCTCTATCCAGGCAACCCAGAGAGACCCACTTCTTGTGAAAATACTCCAAATGTGCCTCACAGCATTTGCCTAATTCCAACAAGTAAGATTCTTCAAACCTGTACCTCCTCTCTCTTGGGGAAAGCAAGATTGTCCCAGGAGACCTTAGCTCGACCACCTTCCATCTTACCCCAGAAGAATAGGTTACATATCCTTTCAATTTCCTCATATATTTAGGAAGAATAAAGATAGATAACCAGTATTGGAGCATACCATTGATAACTGATTCTATCAGCTGGAGCTTACATGCATAAGAGAGCATCTTTGCAGTCCAATCCTTTATACGTTTAGTAATCTTGTCAATTAGAATCTTGCATGCAGGCCTTCTTAGCTTGCCCGAGACCAAAGAAATTCCAAGGTATCTCATTGGTAACTCACCAGATTGGAAGCCACTTGTAGAGATCAGGGAGGTCCTAACATCAACATCCAACCTTGCTAGGTAAATTTCACTCTTATCTGGATTTCATTTAAGACCTGAGATTTGATAGAACCTTTCCAGAATATCAACCACACCCTTAACTGAATAAGCTTTAGCCTTTGTGAATATCATTAGATCATCTGCAAAGCAGAGATGGGACAGGCCCCCTTTTGTCTAAGGATGCCACTCAAAATCTACATTTGTAGCACCTTTATCCACCATACAACTCAAAACTTCCATAGCTATAACAAAGAGATAAGGGGATATTGGGTCCCCTTGTCTTAAACCTGTATGCGCCTTGAAATAACCACATAGGTGCCCCCCCATTCAGATTAACTGAGAGCTTTGTTGAGTTAAGACAAACCTCAATCCATGTTACATATGGGGCAGGAAAATTCATAGCATGCAGAACCTTAATCAAGTAGCTCCAATCCACACTGTCAAAAGCTTTCATTAGATCAACTTTCATAGTAGCTCAAGGGGAAATACCTTTCTTACCATAGGGTCGCAATAACTCATGCACCAGCAGAATGTTATCACCAATCGATCTCCCTTTAATAAAAGCATATTGAGCTCTATTGATTAAGCTAGGAAGAACCTCACTCATACGATTTTCCAAAATCTTGGAAATCAACTTATAAACTACATTGCAGCAGGAGATGGGTCTAAAATCCTTAACTTCACTAGCATTCTTCTTTGTTGGGATAAGAGCTAAGAGCTACTGGTTTAACAAAGCACATGAGTTTACAAGAAGTGAAGAAATGCAGCACTGCAGCAACCACATCATCACCAACAGTATTCCAGCACTCCTTGAAAAAAGACACAAAATACCCATCCGCGCCAAGAGCTTTGTCATTAGGCATGCTCATCAATGCAGCCACCACCTCCTGAGAACTAACAGGCCTAACAATGGAGTCCTGCTGAGCATCTGACAGCTTACGAATAATAATCTCATCAAGATTGACATCAATAGTGGCCCTTTTAACACCTAAGAAACCCTGGTAAAAACGGACAACAATTTGCTCCATCTGGCTAGGATCATCAATCAACTCACCCTAATCAGTTTTGAGTTGCCTAATATTATTCCTAAGGTTTCTTGATCTTATCTGGTTAAAGAAGAACCTAGTGTTATTATCACCATCCGAAATCCAGGTTGCCCTAGACTTCAACCTTAAAATTTTCTCCTCATCCTTAAGCAACTAGTCAAGTTCAGACCTACTAACCTTTGCATTTTCAACATTTACTGGAGTAGGATTATCAAACATTACCTTTTGCCCGAGTTGAACCTCAATCTTCTTTCCATTAACTCTTGCTTGAATATCAGAGAAGTGAGTAGCATTAAGATCTTTCAACTTACCCTTCAGCTCCCTCAACCTTCCATAAAGTCTATAAAAAGTAGTGTCATTACTTCTTTTAGCCAAATCTCCTCGACTATACGATTTTAATGCCAACAACTAAAGTATTTGAAAGGTTTAGGTTTTGAGACCAACCTTGAATTCAAATCCATTAGCAAAGCACAGTGATTAGAAACCTCACAAGGGACAATATTAACCTTACTTCCAGGGAATAGGTCATGCCATTTTTGATTGACCAGGAACCTGTCCAACTTCCTTGAAATGGGATCATCACTTCTGTTACTAACCCAAGTAAACATTGGACCAGAGGAAACATGCTCCACCAACTCACAACTTTAAACAAAATCACTAAAATCATCCATACTGTTAAAACTAGTCAATCCATTAGAGGCTTCACATGACCTGAGTATAGCATTAAAATCACCTCCAACTAGCCAAGGAATAGAGCTACACTTGAGAGTTTTCACCTCCTCATATAACTCCTTTCTACCATGCACTTGAGTAGAAGCATAAACAACCGTACAATAGAAACCAGAAGGCAAGTCGACCTTAAAATGGATAAACTGCTTTCTAGTCTTGATAAGAGTAACATGGATATCAAGCTTCCAAACAAGCCAGATCTTACCCAAATCACCATCATAACTCATCTCCCTTTCCCAGCCCTAAAACCTTGAGAGAAAAATTTGATCATCCTTATCTTTTTTTATACGCAGTTCCAAGATAGCAAATAAATCTATACTATACTTATTAATATAACTTCTTAAAGCATCGAACATAGAGGGATCATTAAACCCTCTGATAAAATATAAACCAGGTTAATTTTTTTAGGGCGCACCAATCCAGACGCATCCATAAAGGATCCTCCCTTGAAGGAGAAAACACCATATGTTCATCAAACTAACCTTTTCTCTTATGTCATGTCTTGATTGATATCTACCTCTACCGTTTGTATCACATGGAAGGGATCCACATGCTACTGTTTAAGTATGCTATCATGGAACACATTATGTATCTACTCTAGCTCGCTAGGAAATACTAGAACATAGGTAATCGGACCTACCTTCGCCAACAGTTCGTACAAACCCATGTAACAAAGAGCCAACTTCCCCTTCCTACCAAACCTCATCAAACCTTTCTATGGCGCACCTTTAAAATTAATTTGTCACCAACTTCAAAATTGAGCTCTCTAGCTCTACCATCCACATACATCTTCCATGAATCCTGACCGGCCCTGAACTACTTCTTAATCACCTTGACACGATCAACTATTTCTTGGTCAATTTGGGGTCCAATCAACACTCGAGCACCCTACCCATCCCAACAAAGAGGAGTTCTAAACTTTCGTCCATACAAGCCATGAAATTGAGCATACTTCAAACTACTATGGTATGAGTTGTTGTAAGTATACTCGACAATGGTTTTAATTCAATCCATGGAGTTTGAAAGTCCATCACATAGCTTTTCAACAACTCTTCTAAGGTAAGGATGGTTCTCTTTGATTGACCATCCGTTTGAGGATGATACGCCACATACAACTTTGACTTTGTTCCCAAAAGATTGTGCAAACCATCTAAAAATGAGCAGAAAAGCTTGGATAGCGGCCTGAAAAAATCGATTAGCGAACTCCGTGTGTTTCATCTTAGAGAGTTTGGGTTGGTTCAATAACTCGGTTCGGATGAGAGACCGCTGAGAGGGACTACTTGACTCATTAGACCGGGGTACCTCGTATTAATAAGTCAAACAAATAGTAAAAGGATTGTAAGTATGGGGGTAAGCTTGTAGGAAGGATGGTTTGGGAGGCAGAGAAGTAATGGGGGGTGCTCGTGGGCGTGTGTGAGACTCTGAGCGTATGAGTTAGGACGTACGATCCGAGGAGTATCCTAGTGGAAGTATTGGTGTATTGTGTTGTGTCCTCTATGGTGACAGGATCATTTTCTATTCATAGCGTGGTGCTAACCTTGGGGGGTATAAAACCACGAGAGGATAATGGGAAGATAGATTGAATGATGATCATACTGCAGTTCTCGCACATTCACCAAGCACAAAACCCACATCATTCTCATCAAACAATAAAAGGAAATGAAATTTCACAAAGTATTTAAGCAATGCATAAAGTATAAAACCACGAGAGGATAATGGGAAGAATGATAAAAATTGACATAATCACCACCCATTTCAATCAAACACGATAAACAATCAATCTCATGACATGTATGATCCCATACCACACTTACATAAGTCAATGTCCTCACTGGACCAGAAAAAATCAAGGGTGAGATAAGAGTAGGGAAGATGTTACCGAGTGACACTACAATAAATTGCTCAATTAATGGCCGTAATTACGATCCCTAAAAATAAAAAAATGGTCATTATTTTGAAGAAACAGTCGCCAAAACATTGACGACCGGAGAAAGAAACGGAGGCTAACTTGCTTGTGAATAATTGTATTTAGCGACCGTAAATAACATAAATGGTCGCTAATATATTAGTGACCGTAACAATAGGAAACGGTAGCTACATATCTAGCAACCATAATTAATCGCAGTCATTGATGTATTAGAGACCAAATAATTACTAAGTCATTAAATGTTTAAGGACCGTTTCTGGATACGGCCACCATTACTTCACGACCGTTAATACTTGCGATATCTAAGTAATGGTGATCGGGGCACACTCACGGTTGTTAAGTAGTGGCGACTGGTGCGCTATTGCGGTCTCCAATTACTAGCGACCGATCAATATTTACGGTCATTCTTAACTGATCAAATTCACAAATATAGAATACAGGGATATAATACTAATGATTTTTGAATAACATTGGATGTTATTTTTGTGTCACGGTATATCCTCTGTTAATTTCTAGTCCCTCAATTATAAACTAGCATATGAACTAAAGTTCATCAATGAAAAATTAGAAACATGGATCAAGTAATACATCTTATATCATCCAACAAAGTTATATCATTTGTCATTGTACTTCCCCACTAACCATTCTTAACATATCACTACAAGAAAATTGCTGATTGGTCACGGGTTATTAGTCACGGATTTGTGAACCGTGACTAATTAGTCACGGTTTTATATGAACCGTGACTAATTTATCACGGTTCCTAAAAAATCGTGACTAATTTGGTCACGGTTTATAAGAAACCATGACAAAATTAGTCACGATTCGTAAGGAACCGTGACAAACATTTCCCCCACAAAAATACAAGTGTCAGATTAATACTTCCAACCCCTCTCTCTCTCTGAATCCGTGGCAATAATTCAGTCAACCCCTCTCTCTCGGAATTCGTGCCTCTCTTTTTCTTTCTTTATTATTCTTCTTTTCTCCATTCTTCCTTCTCTCCATTCTTCTTCTTCTACACTTCATTCTTTCTTCTCCATTCTTCTTCTTCTTTCTTCTTTCTTCTTTCTTCTTTCTTCATTCTTCCTTCTCCATTATATTCTTTCTTCTCCATTCCCTTTCTCCATTCTTCTTCTTCTTTCTTCACCGGAATGAGATGTACAGATAGGTGGGAGGGATCTCCGCCATCATCAGAGCTAAATTGTGGCGGCTGAGCATTGGAGCAAGGGGTCGAGGTGGGTTAACTGTTGGTGGTGAGAGAGATAGGAAGAGGTCAATGGCGCACGAAATTCGAGGGTGGACACTGACGGCACTGCTCACGGCGAGATGAAAGGAGGCTTACTCATCGGCGACGACAGGGTCACCGGAGAAGACAATAGACCAAGAACAGAGGCCTAATTTGTTAACTGATGAAGTTTCTGGACCAAGTTGCATAACTAGAAAACTGGAGTGACTGAATTGAATAACGGAAGAAATAAAATTGGGACCTTTTGTTAACTTTATAAGTTTATGAATTAATTTGCGTAACAGAATAATTTGAGTGTCTGGTTCTAGAATTTGTGGAAATTACAAATTTAGTCAGTGGAAAGTTTATAGCTTACAATTTGGTCACTAATCTTTGTCACGGTTTATAGGAAAACCGTGACAAAGATTAGTCACGGTTTTCCTATAAACCATGACTAACCTTAGTCACGGTTTTCCTATAAACCGTGACAAAGGTTAGTCACGGTTCATTCAAGAACCGTGACTAATCCTTTGTCACGGTTTATAGGAAAACTGTGACCAATTTTGATCAATATTGTTACGGTTTTCCAAACCGTGCCTAATGGGCCCTAAAAACCATGACTAGTATGGTATTTTTTGTAGTGTATATCACACATAACATGGCTGCAAAATATTGGTTTCTGCTATGAATTTCTCTCAAAACTATTCAATTCATATCGACATGCCACAAAAATATACTAACTATGGCCATAACTTCATTGGTCTTCAAAAGGACTTCTTCTTCTATCATGTCCATGTCCACATTCATCCCTGAAAACAAATTACAATTAAAGTCAAGCTCTAAAATAAAATGAGAATATATTAATTCAAACACTAGAATGATAGAAACATTACTTAAGTTACTCGTGTAAGAAACACAAAATCATTAACAGTATAGTAACATCATAGCAGGAACGCAAAATACCATTAGCCATAATTGTTGTTGCAATTGAACACATTACCATCAGATACCATAAACACTTAAAGTGCAACAGCAACATAAACACTTATACCATAAAAAATTCAACACACTTGTGTTGTTGCACATAATCTATCTTTGACTCTTCCTCCCATGTTGGCTACTACCCACTTTTTTCTAAAACCATCAACAACAAACCGCCCCAAAACTCAGGTCAGCAGGACAACAAGACCCAGATCAAACCACCCAACCCAAAACAAACACATTTCATGCATAAAATGCAGCAACAATAACTAGACACACTATCATGCGGTGTTGAGGTGTAGGTTCCTCAAAGGTCAATAATAAATCAATAACAAAGTCAAACAGGGGCTTAAGTCAACTATTAAGCAAGGGCTCAAAGAGTATGAAAAAATGGGTCAACAACTTAATCAAAGCGCGCTCGATGACAAACTTGAGGTGAATGTAATGGATGAGAATGAAGGGTCAAACAAGTTTCCCCTTAGGATCATGATTCATGAACTACACAACCATGTATCATGATGCACATAAATTATATCACTTCCCCCCCCCCTCCGCGCACTTAACCACATTTTGTAGATGTCTTACACCCCTTTTCCATGATTTTATTCCCTTTTTCCTTGTTTCGACATTTTACCCAATTATGGTGACTAGGGACTTACACGTTCCATTCAGCACTATATAATGCACGACTTCAACCATTTTTAGGAGTCTTCGACTTTTTGAGTGCCTCCAAGGCTTCTTCACGAAGTAAGAAGGTCTCCACCATCCCCAAGACCATTCCCCATGGTCTCCATCCATCATCCATCCATCTCAAGACCATTTAAGATTTAAGAATGTCTTCTTATCCTAGTTTCTTATTTAGGAGTAGTTGTCTTCTTCTCTTTTCCATGGCACACTAGACCTAGGGTTGGGGTAAGGGGTGATTCAATGGGTGTAAGGGTAACCATGGGGTGTAATAGAGTGATTGGGGTTGTGTATGCAAGATTGATTCTCTTCTAATGTTTATGGAAGTATCACTAGTTCCAATTTCATTCTCTTCTTGTGCTTGGGATGTTGATGGTGAGATATGCATTTTTGTATCCTTGAGTGTTGGGTGAATGGTACGTAATTTGTTCGATGCTTGTTAGGACCCGGGATAGAGGCTTGTGTACTGATCTATATGTGCTAAGTGAGAGTAGTTGCATGTAGATTGGTCTTTCTTAGGTGAATTTCTCACTTAGGCATTTCATCGAACATGTGGCGTGCATGATTGTTTTTTCAAGTTTTCCAAGTGAGAGTGGTTAGCTTGTCTTGCACTGGTTCATGCCGTTAGGAGTTCATTAGAGAGTCTAGCTTAACATTCTTTGAAGCGGTAGAAGGATTAGAATTGTGTAAGTCTTGCATACACTCCCTGAATAACCCGGTTTCCCCTATCATAGTTGCCCCCAAGCCTATTGATGATCCTTGCTTGCCCCTCCCGTTCTTTTATTGTGAATCTTCCTTTGTTAATTACCTTGGGTGTGCAGTCTCGTGTCGTTCTCTTATTTTCCATGCTCTTTGAGCCCCGTCGACTTGTCCCTTAAAGTTGACTTTTATGTTCTTGTTTGTTGCGTTTTGTTCCTTTGTTGTTCCACCCCTTTGATAGCACCCCTTCCACTCTGAGTAAACTTCATTAAGGGGACCCTCACCCTTCTCCCACGATCAAATCCTAAGACTCTCTCGAGAGCAATAGAACCAAGAATAAACACCAATCAATCGGACTTTCATCTTAAAACTAACTAAATGTACATGCAAACCAAGTGTTCAATGAAATGCCTATAGGTTTTTCAACATAGACTGACCTAGCAAACATCTGTCTCTCGAGCGTAAATACAAACCAAGAATAAATCCATGGTAATTGATGATATGAAAGCCCTCTCGAATAAATCCATACCAAATAGAAACCTAATCAAGCATCTAGGTCATGAATAGAATGAAGAGTAAATGAGAACATGAATATGAATCCGAATCGCATCTTGCAATCAATAAATCATAACATCTAAGGCTTTAAGAGTTTAAATCAATCATAATCCCCCTAAGGTTTCACTCATTGAACCCTATGGAGTTTAGTTACAACAAGACATACTAGAGAAATGAAGAAATATAACCAAAAACCATGGAGTTGATGACCGCATGATTCTTGGGTCTTGTTGATCTTCAATCTTCTTCTTGAGTTTCTTTTATGTTGGAGACGAAGGATGATTGTTGGAGGATGATTTCTGGTCTCTAGGGAGGTTTCCCATGGTCTGTAGAACACCCTTGTTCGTTAAAATCGAGTTGAGGAGAGCATATGATGCCTTCAAAAACTACCAAAACGAGATTATATAAGAACTATCACCGGGGAGCTAGTGGCGCACACAACCAAGTGTTCAAGGTGCACACACCGGACCTACTAAAATTAGGGGCAACATAGTGAGGATGTTGTGTGTTCGCGTGCTGTCTATGCATCAGGCGTCAACTTCCGTTCAAACTTCGATATCTTGAGCATCCGGACTCCAAATTAATCTACGTTCGAACCCATGGCTTTGTGCTTCCATTCTATATTATGAAATGAACTGAAAACTAATAAAAAATACATTGGAAATGTGAAAATGGAACGCAAAGATCCCAAGAGGATATTTTAGTCTAATTACCGAAATTAGGTATAAAGCCACTTGAAAGATGACAAAAACACACAAAATCCACGCTAGAGCATAACACTTATGGGGGATAAAATTATGTAAATTACCAGTCATCAATCCTTTACTAGATGATCCTTCAGTTGGGATCTCATCCTCCTGCAACCACAATTGAGAGTGATAGAATACATGTAACCTTCATTAAATCCAATTCATTCATACACTCCTTTCTATCAACATATGTTAATCTCAATGCTCATCAAGTACATTAAATTTTGACACACATCACAATACACAACATAACACAACAACACATCAACGAAAAAAAACAACGAAGCGTTTCCCATATTTTACTCTCATTAATTTAAGGTACAACCTTACCGTCATCAAATGTCAGATTTCAACTCCTCATATTACTCATCAATTGCTAACGAACCTGAGCCCTCACCTGGTTAACCAAATATTTTCATTTTCTGATACCAAACTTACTTATTTTTCATGAGAAACACCAAGTACCACTGCGAAAACCTCCAACAACAAACCCATGACCACTGATTAGAACCTAGGTCTACACTCAATGAAGAAACAATCATCAATCGAGGAGTTCCTTACCTTGAACCGAAGACCGATGAACATTAGAAATACCACTTCTCAATTCCATCCTTAATTCCTCGATCAATCCTCAACGATCCTATGTTCTAGGTTCTTCAAGAATCAAGAGTGCACTCCAATCGCCTTATCATCTTATGAAACAAAAGAATGAGAATTAGGGATGTTGATGTGCGTTTTGTCGACTATCATGTTTTTATCCTGCAAGTCACAACGGTTGTTGCGGCATCCCAATGGTCGTTGCCACATAAGTTGATGTGATCCTCTACGGCTGCCCAAAGGCCTACAGCTATTCCCACCAGGGTCCCCGGTTAAAGGCAGAACCCTAGGGCCCTACAAGAAGCGTGTAGGGCCAAGGAAAGCTCTCCAACACATCATGAAGCCAAGGTATGTGACTAAATATAAGCTCAGGCCACCACCAGCAGGTAGGAGAGCAAGAATGAAGGTGACGCAACTCCAGGCCATGTTGCTGGCCAAGGTACCCGATCCGAGACCCGAGCCGAACCGAGGGCCGAGCCTGAGGGCCTTAAAAGGCCTTGGACCAATCCCCACGAGCCCTAGAGGAACTGACCGCTCCTGAGATCCTCTAGAAGCATTACTGGAGTATAGGAAGAAAAGGACCCAAGAGTACCTGACCAGCAAGGGATGGCACCTGAAGACAGGCCCCGAAGCGAACCCCGGACCGGGCCAAATGCAAGCACTAGGCCCTAGACTAAGTGCCAAGAGTCCTGGACCAACTCCAGTCCTTGAAGATCCTCTGAGGACATTTTTGAAGACTTGGCCAAAGCAGAATGCCAAAGGCCTGCCTAGAAATGAAGATGGCCGAGACATGAGCCAGCCCTGGGCACGGGGCAGGGTGCCAGGCGCTACAAAGGAGCACTTAGGGCCGAGCCGCCAAACTGCTCGGGCCTTTTCGGAAATTCCAGTTGCTCTGGATAGCTGGAGACCTCAGGAACACGGCCCAACAAACGACGTTGCAATCGAAGGAGGAATGAAGGAGGAGCCACGCAGGGAAGTGCTTATACACGATCTGGGTCCACGCATGCAATCCCACCGAGACAAGAATTCCCACCCGGGCCAGGAGAATAGGTTGCCACGACCAGAAGACCCCGGGCCGAAGTCCTTCTAGGACTGGGACACGAGCAGAAGACCCCGGGCCTAAGTCCTTCTAGGACTGGGACACGAGCAGAAGGCCAAAGCCGCTTGAGAAGACCTGCCCGCCGGCCCAGGACTGCCCGATCGACTCGAAAGCTGCCCGAATTTAGGGTGTTTTCCCAGATTGCCGGATTTTACCTATATAGTATTTTCCTTGCATACCAAGACACTATTATCTTTCCCTTTTTAGTTTTCCTTATTTAGTTAGCTTGTTTAGGTCGTTTTAATGTTTCCTAGTTAGGATTATATTATTTTATTCCTAGTTAGGAAGTAGCTAAATAGGTGAAGAGAGCTCGTTCTCTCCCTATAAATAGAGGCCTTCAGCCACCCTTTGTTATTCATACTTTAATCAATTAATAAACCCCCTTTTTAGAAATTTGTTCTAAACCCTTTTGAGTATGTGCAAGAGCACGACTTAAGGTTTGGCTTATCATCAAGAGCATCCATCTCTTGGCGTGGCGCCCTCGACTTGATACTTCTGGTTCCTAGCTCCCTATAGCTAGCGTGTCAAAGTTGACATGAACCACTGTAACCATGGGCAGACGACCCTTGAACACCACAAGCTGATGATCCTAGCAATGAGAGAAACCTTCAAAATTGGGGCGGATTAGGACTTTGACCCTCTATCTATAGAGAGCTAGGAACCAGAAAGGGTGCCATGCCAAGAGATGGATGCTCTTGATGATAAGCCAAACCTTAAGCTGTGCTCTTGCACATACTCAAAGTGGTTTAAAACAAAGTTCTGAAAGGGGGTTTATTAGTTGATAAAAGTCTACCTCACAAAGGGTGGCTGATGGCCTCAATTTATAGGAAGAGAATAAGCTCTCCTCACCTATTTAGCTACTTCCTAACTAGGAATAAAATAATCTAATCCTAACTAGGAAACATTAAAACGACCTAACAAGCTAGCTAAATAAGGGAAAAACTAAAAAGGGAAAGATAATAGTGTCTTGGTATGCAAGGAAAAGACTAAATAGGCAAAATCTAGCAATCCAGGCAAAAACCTTAAATTCGGGTAGTTTCGGAGTCGATCGGGCAGTCCTGGGCTGGCGGGCAGGTCTTCTCACGCGGCTTTGGCCTTCTGCTCGTGTCCCAGTCTTAGAAGGACTTAGGCCCGGGGTCTTCTGGTCGTGGCAACCTGTTCTCCTGGCCCGAGTGGGAATCCTTGTCTTGGTGGGATTGCATGCATGGACCCAGATCTTGTATGTGCACTTTCCTACGTGGCTCCTCCTTCATTCCTCCTCTGATTGTAACACCGTTTGTTAGGCCGTGTTCCTGAGGTCTCCAGCTATCCAGAGCAACTGGAATTTCCCAAAAGTCCCGAGCCATTTGGCAGTTTGGCCCTAAGCGCTCCTTCGTAGCGCCTGACACCGTGCCCTGTGCCCGAAGCTGGCTCATGTCTCGGCCATCTCCATTTCTGGCCAGGCCTTTGGCATTCTGCTTCAGCCAAGTCTTCAGAAATTTCCTCAGAGGATCTTCAAGGGTTGGAGTTGGTCCAGGGCTCGTGGCACTTGGTCTAGGGCCTAGTGCTTGCATTTGGCCCGGTCCGGGGCTCGCTTCGGGGCTCGCTTCGGGGCCTGTCTTCAAGTGCCATCCCTTGATGGTCAGGTACTCTTGGGTCCTTTGATTCCTGTACTCCAGGAATGCTTCCAGAGGATACCTGGACTGGTCAGTTACTCTAGGGCTCGTGGGGATTGGTCTAGGGCCTTTTAGGGCGCTTAGGCTCAACCCTCGGTCAGGCTCGGGGCTCGGATCGGGTTCCTTGGCCAGCAACATGGCCTGGAGTCCCCTCACCTTCATTCTTTCTCTCCTACCTGCTGGTTGTGGCATGAGCCTATATTTAGTCACATACCTTGACTTCATGATGTGTTGGAGAGCTTTCCTTGGCCCTACACGCTTCTTGTAGGGCCCTAGGGTTCTGCCTTTAACTAGGGACCCTAGTGAGGTGTAGGAATAGCTGTAGGCCTTTGGGCAGCCGCGGAGGATCACATCAAAAGTCCTAATCCGCCCCAGTTCCGAAGGTTTCTCTCGTTGCTAGGATCATCAGCCTTTGGTGTTCAAGGGTCGTCTGCCCACGGTTACAACGGTGCACATCAGTTGGTATCAGAGCACGGTTCAACACTAGGACCACACTCTATACCAGTCTCCAGGTTAACTCTTGGATTCATATCCCTTTATTTTCGTTGTTCTTTAGAAAAATTAGCTTTGAAAACCCCCCATCTATTTTCAATTCCTTCAATCGGTTTGGTATTGTAAGGCAAAGAAAATCCGGTGGCTATAAGAAAAGAAAAAGAAAAGCAAGGCCACCCTTGCCAAGTTTGTTTCCTTTCGCTGTATGCTTAATTCTAAGAAGAGGGGATAGAAAGTTGCTTCTGCTTGCTTGTAACTAACTGATGACACTCGATTTGTCGTGATTATCAGCCTCATTTAAGCGACATTTCCTTGCTTAAGACATGATTTTTAGGGTAGAATAGCGAATATTCACTCAACTGCTCTATCTCGTGCCATTTGTGTTACTTTGGCCCGTTTCGGGTCTATTTGATGGTTTTCTAGTGTTTTCATGATAGCACAGGTTTTTGCCGTCAAACAAAGTAACCAAGGACGTGTCTAAGGCATCGGAACCTCGAGGAATCGCACCAGAATCGATCCAAGGAGTCAATCAAGTCGAATCAAATCCTGCCCCGATTTACACTGCAGTTTTTGGCGAAAAATGCCCCAGGTTTTTGGCGAAAACTCAAGAAGAAATATACTGTGTTCATAAAGAGAAGTTTTCAGCGAAAAGTCCAAGTTTTCGCCGAGAACCCTAATGTCCGAAAATCACAGGAGTTACAGCCGAGTAGTCAGTCATTTTACAAAGGAATTTTCAGCGAAAACTTACTGAGTTTTTGTCGAAAATTCCAGGCAAAATCCGGCTGTATTAGGGTTAAGTATAAATACTTAACCGACGGCCCAATAACAGATATACCACATAGTACATCATATTTTCAGAATTCTCACGCGTTCTGGAGTAGAGTTTAGAGTTCGAAGAGCCAGGAAGAGATTGTGACGCCATCCCTTCACCTCGGAGACTCGGAGCTAGGATTGAAGATTACCGGAGATCGAAGCTTCGCCGGAGTCATCTTAATTAGGTTTTTCAGATCCTTTTCTGTTCTTCCTCTGTTCAGGATGAACTATGTCTTTGTCTTTGATTCTTTTCTTAGGAACATGAGTAGCTAAACTCTTAGAGCTTACACTAGATGAACCCTAAGTGACCCAGGGCTTTAAAGCGGTCACGAATCGGCGGTGATTAGATTCAAAGTTCAATCAGTTTCTCTTTCACGTTTGATTTGTTCTTCGTTGTTTATATTTCTTGTCTGGATTGATCACCTAGATTAGATTCTTGTTAAGCTAAGGATAGAAGCGAAAGCTCGCCTTACTTTAAAACATCAAATCGAACAATCAACCTATTCATTGGAGTGTGCCTTTCGTAGGAACCAAATAGGGTTAATCCACGGCAAGGTAACTCATAAATCGTTAGTAATTGCACCAGTTAGTTAAGTTGTTGCGAGAGGCGACCGTACCCGGGCGACTAATTAATCTTGGTAGCTAGATCGGATAGAGCGAACGTTCACCAGTCTTAAACCTAAGGGTAAGGAGTTATGGTGGTGTCTTAGAATTGATTGAACGAGAATTGAAATCAGCTGATCTGTTGATTGCCAATGCTCTAGTGAACGAAGGGGGATTCGAAGTCTAAGTTTGTCTGTCATCTTTATTAATCAACCAATCTTTTGATCTGTCTTTCAGTTTTAGTTTTTAATTTCCGTGCTTTTTCTAGAATTAGAAGTCGTGGAACTCACACCACGCACAAAGTGTTAAAACTGAATAATCTGCCTTTATATTTGAGTAGACAATTATTAGAAGACCCGTGGAATACGATCTAGCATAGCTTTCCAGCTTGGTAGTTATTTGACTACACGCGCGTGAAAACGCGTTCATCAAATTGGCGCCGTTGCCGGGGAACTCTTTAAATTGTTTGAAAGAAGAACTGTCATTTTATTCTTCTACTTTCCATCTTTCACTTTTCCATCCACTTCGATTTTACACTGGTTTTTGTTTGTTTTTGTCGTTTGTAGGTTGTTCACAGGTTGAAGCACCCCCGCCCTCTCACGTGCTCCCAAACTGACAAGGCTAAGAGTGTAGAGAGACCAGGCAGTTCTGCTCTGCCAAGACAATCACAGATTCCAAAGAGAGGTAGAACCAATCCACCTCCATCCGCCACTCCGATCAAGATCGAGGAATTGAATGAGAGTTCCTCATCTCCATCTTCACCGTCATCTTCATCCGCTTCATACACCGAATCACTCTCACCTCCTCCATTTCCCAGGATGACTGATTAGTTACCACCACCAGGCGGTGATCAACCACCATCACCACCGGTTGCACCGAAGAGTCTAGCTGACTACAACAAGCCGAGCGCGACTAGCGTTCGATCTTCTATTGCCGTGCCGCGCATTGAAGGAGATCCTGACTATGGGATCAAGATCCCATTCTTAACTATGATCTCTAGGGATCTACAATTTGAAGGCAGGCCGCTAGACAATCCGTGCACACATCTAGCGGATTTCATTGATCTCTGTGGCACTTTCAAGAATGGGAATCTCGACAAGAATACTCTTTGTTTGAGAGCTTTCCTGTTCTCTCTGAAAGGCACAGCTAAGAGGTGGCTCACTGGCAAACCACCTGGTTACTACAGCAACTGGGAGACTCTTGCTCAGGATTTTGTTGAAGAGTACTTCCCTCCTTCCAGAACCACACCCTTCAAGGACAGCATCGCCAGATTCTCTCAGAAGGAAGGAGCAAGCTTATATGATACTTGGAATGAATTCCAAGAACTTCTCTACAACTGTCCTCACCACGGTTTCGAGCAGAGGCAGTTAGCTGAAATCTTTGCTCGATGTCTTCGTGAAGAATCTGCCAAATGGGTCAATTCCCTAGCTGAATGGGATTGCACTACATTTACACCTGAAGCTGCTCTTCTTCATTTCGCGAACTGTGCTTCCAAATCAAGAAACTGTAAGCGACAATCTGAAGGATCAAGAAGCAAGCTCGATCTCGAAGCAACCATTAAGTCAGAAGTAGAAAAGCATCTGAAGAAGTCTTCTACACCTATCAAGCCGACGGCAGCCTCTGTCTACGTTGCCGATTGCGAGTGGTGTGGAGCTTATGCGCATAAGGGAGGCCGATGCCAGAATTTTGGTAAAACAGAAGTCTGGTCTGCCGAAGAAGTCAATTTCGTTTAACAAGGCTTCAGTAACAATCAGAACGGTTATGTTGGCTACCGCAACTACAGACAACAAGGGACCTACCAAGATCGACCTCCCTACAATGTCGGTGCCAACCAGAACCAAGGCCTGAACTAGAACAGCCGACCAACTAGTCCATCTCAAGATCAGAAGCCGAATCATCCGTTGGCAGGTGTCTACCAGCCGCCACACACCGAAATCTGGGTAACTATGGAACTGCTCCTGGCAATCGCCAGAATCAATATCTGAACAATACCTATACAGGACAGCAACATCAGAGGGAGAACAACGTCAGTGAACTCGACAAGAAGCTCAGTCAGATCATCACTAGACTTGACGATCACGACAGTCAGTTGAAAGCCCAAGCTCTTCTAAACCAAGAACAGATTGCATTCGGTTAAAGAATTGAGCAGGCAGTGAACCAGATCTCTAGCATGCTAACATCTGGTCGACCATTTGGCCAGCTTCCAAGCCAAACTGAGCCAAATTCGAGAAAGGAGTAATCCAAGATGGTATCTATTCAAGATCCAACAAACTTGCCTACTAATGCTTCTTCTAATTTATGCAGGACCAATGAAACTCCGGAGAAGAAGGAAGCACCGAAGGATGCGCCTAAGGAGTATGATCCTCCTCTGGCTCCGTACTACGTAAAGCCCCCTTTTCCAAGAGCAATGCTACCGATCGCAAGGATCGAAACTGGCATGGGGGAAACAAAGAAGGATATCCTGCCGCTAGTAGCAAGAAACCTTCATCGCCATATCCAACTAAGTGTTCCGGTCCTGGTTCTTTCACTCTTACTTTGGTTATTAATGATATTGAGATAGAACGTAGTTTGGTTGATCTAGGCGCGTCTGTCAATGTTATGCCTATGAGTTTATTTGAAAAATTGAATCTAGGAGAGCTTGAACCGACTAGCATACAACTTGTCTTTGCTGATAGATCACTAAAAACACCTAGAGGAGAGATCAAAGACATTGTTACTAAATGTGCTCCTTTCACGTTCCTAGCTGACTATGTGATCATAGATACTAGCAAGGAGGATTCTACTATTCTTATAGGTCGACCCTTCATGGCAACAACCGGAATGAAAATTAACGTTCCAAATGGTTCCTTGACTTTGAGGGTTGGTAAAGAAACAATAACTTTCCGCCTTAAAGACGGTATGAAATATAATCCTAAGAATGAAGAATCTCACTGTCTAGCTGTTGAAACTGTGGAGTTGACTCTGGTCAACTCCATTACTGATGTCTCTTCTAGTGTTCCTAGATCAACTGTTGTTGCAGATGCGGAACAGATTATCAAGAAGAAGCCAGGATCTTCGGCTCAAAAGCCGCCAAAGAAGAAGGAACTGAAAGTCTCTTCTTCACAGCCAAGCAAGGAACCTGGCAGGTCCCAGAGGAAGTACCCGAAGAAGAAGACTCAAATGGTCTGGAGACCAGTTGTCCCTCCACCCTCTTCCGAGCCAGCTGCACCACCACTTCCTTCCGAGCTACCAAAGCCGGAGCAAGTAAAGAAGGAGAAGCCAAAAGCATCTCCTAAGGAAACACCAACGATCACCGATCCTGGTGATATGAAGCCTGAGGGTAAAGAGAAAATGAAGCCAATCAGTCTTATTCCTTCCACCGTCTTCCTTGTCGAGGATGATCCCTCAAAAGAACTTTTTGGGCCATTCAAGGTCACTGAGCACCTTCTCGATGGACGTACCAAGCTCATACATGCTAATAGGAAGAAATTCATGCTCGCTGGAGATACCCCGAAGCTCTATTTCATGAACTCCGACGCTAGCATTAAGGAGAACCTGAGTTGGGATGTCTCCTAATACCGTCCAATTATCGTCTAGCTCAATGACGTTAATCAAGAGTGCTTCGTGGGAGGCAAGCCACGGCTGGAGTCAGTTTTAAATCTGTGTCAAACACCTTGTTTTAGAGTCAGTTCGGGGAAGCCAAAAGTGTCAGTTTGCATGATTTCTTATTTTTCGTGAGTAGTCTGTGTGTCATCGTTGCAATCGCAAGTTGTTTGAGGTTGTTCCAATTTTTGTCGATTTAATTGTGATTTTCTGAAGTTTGCCGGAATTACGAAAATATTTTCAATCCTGCAGGGTAAAATTTTTGCCGAAAATCCTTTAAATTTTCGGCGATAACTTCTTTTGAAAACTCCCTGTGTTTTCCAGTCGGTTTTAGTTACACTTTTCGGCGAAAACTCTATGAGTTTTCGGCGAAAACTCATTTGAAAACCGGCAGACATTTTTAACTTGAGTTTTCGGTGAAAAATTGCACATATTTTCGCCGAAAACCTGAGACAAAATCCAAAAATTTTCCCCTTATTTTTCCGGTCTTTTCTCTCTCTCCCCTTCACTTTTCATTTTAGGAAAAACCAAAACCCCTCCCCCATTTTCATTTTCAAAGCCACCGCCGCTCATCCACAGCCACCACCGCTGATTCCGCCACCGCCGCCATCGTCGACCGCACCCCTCCTCTCCCTTTTCCGATCATTTCGAGCCGTAGATCATTCGAATCGGAGCTCTAGAGCTCCCGTTCTGCCAAACCCTAGTTTTTCTGATTTTTCACCGATTCCTCTCTTCTCGTTCGTTTTCAGCACTCATGGCTTCAAGGTAAGTTGTAGAACTTTTCATTCCGAATCTTTTGACATGTTGAATGCTGAATTTCATCAGGGATGACTTCGGTTGACTTTTTGGTCTACCTCGATTTGCGTGCCGACTGTTTCATGTGAACTAGGTTAGCTGATTGCTTTGAACTGATCTAGCATGCTTAGGGAGAATTGTGATCAATTGTAATACCATTTGATCGTGTGTTGCTATGCTTAAAGATTGATTCTTTGCGGTGTTGACTTTTGTGAAATGACGGTTTGACCATGAATTGTTCATGCTCGTTAGGCTGCTATGTGTGTTCATTCACATTCATATTACTGTGTTTGCCGTCTGAGTTTATAATTATGCCGTCATTTCCCGCTTTGAGCTAGTAATTGCCATGATTAGGGTTCAATGTGCTATGATATGACTTTTTGAATGTCGGTTTGACTTCTGATCTCTAATTATGAAATGGACATTCCGGCTAGACATATGCATGCTTTGTGATTTATTGTGATTACCGGTTACTTAATTTGCTTACCCCCACTCGGTTTTCCTCATTTCATTGTGAAATTGAGTTTTTCTACTAAGTGTGGGGTGGGTTATTAGTTAATTAATCTGGTTTCGTTTCTGGCTATAGGAATGTCAGTCATGAGCGCAGGACTAAGGCACGACTTGACACCGCCTCCAGCTCCCGAGCTTCAGCTCCCATCACACCAGCTATCCACGATCCTCCACCAGCATTCCCTGGCCGTGTCGGGTACGACTCCACTGTCGCCCGCCTATCGGTGCACTACTTCGACCGCTACCAGAGGCTCGAGCATGTTCCTGGAGCCGACGTGCGACCACTATCCTTGGATTCTCTCCTCGAGCACGATGAGGACGGGTACCGGAATGTGCTTGACTCATTGATACCTTTTGGACTTCTGGAGCTGACCACCCTAGCTGCTGACTTCCCAGACGTCGCTCTCCAGGAGTTCTGGGCCACGTTCGAGCTGGATGAGCACAAGAGGAGGCAGCACAAGAAGGTCGTCTCCTTCTACCTTGGCGGGGTGTACAAGACGTTCACCTACGATGAGTTTGCAGTTCACCTTGGCATCCCCCAGGAGCATTACGAGGGTCACCACCTCGGCTGGGAGAACAACTTCGGCAGCGGAGAGGAGTACGATGCGCTCTGGAGCCACATAACTGGAGTGTCAAACGATCGTACCACGACACATAACTCAGTTAAGTCACTCTCTCACCCTCTCTATCATTTTATCCATATGGTTTGGCGTCGCTCTCTTTTGTTTGCTCCAGAGAAGAGCCGCCACCAAATCAGCAGAGAGGAGCTCCTTCTTCACCGCGCCATCTGGGAAGGTTATCCCCTTCATCCCGGATGGGTGCTTGCACGCATATTCTGCCAGAAGACTCAGAAGCCGAGGCCACCTAGCTCACTTCTGGGCGGCAATTTTATCGGCCAACTCATCATCTCCCTCGGTATCAGCCAAGAATATGGCCCGGACTTCCCACGACGCAGAGTATACACCGTAGGAGGTGATTTGGAGGTCGAGTACGCCCTCGAGCTGGACCTTGGTCCGCAGGAAGCGGCAGATCCACCCCTCCAGCATGAGGAAGAATCGAAGGAAGAAGATGATTCTGAGGAGCAGCAGCCTCAGTCGGAGCCGGAGTTTGATGATTATATACCCTCGCCACACCATCAGGCAGGGTATGCATACCAGCCCCAGGTGCCCATTCCAGATCCATACCAGGCACCTGATCCTCAGCACCGACCGCATCCAGCTGACGTTGGAGAGCTATACGAGCGACTTCAGGAGTGGTGGATCACAGATAACGCCACTCAGGACGCCAGATGGATTATTATGCAGCAGCACATGCTCCGCACCGACGAGAGGTATGAGGCGCAGCTGGCGTGGCAGCGGCAGGTTGGCGACGCCCTCCACATCCCCCCTCCCGATGCACCTGACCAGCAGTGATCGGGTTGTATTCCTTTTCTGGTCTTTTCTTTTTATTTCTTCTTTTCGGATTTCGATCCAACTTTTTTCTGTGTGGATCCGGGACACTTGTCCTGGTTTCCTTTTTATCTTTCATTTGTTTTTGTGTTGAAGGCAGTTGGGAGATTCCCTTTGCTTCGTTTTGGTAGATTCTTTCTGCTCCGAGGATCCGTGCTCATCCCCTAGACCAACCATCTCGGTCTAGGTTCTTCTCCTTCACTCTTCACTCTAGTTTTAGTCATGTGAGGACACAGTACGATTTAAGTGAGGGGTAGGATGCTAGAGAACCTTGCATGAACTTGATTGCCCTTGATTGTGTTTTTGTGTGCCTCGTGGTCCCTTTCCATTTTCTCTAGCATTAGAATGGCTCAGTTCTTGATTTTTTATATTAAGTTGTTGTTCAATCTTTCATAACGATGCTTAGACTGCTTAACCTAGAACCTGAGAACCAACGTGTATATTTTGATGCTAAATTGCCTGGTCAGAACAGATTTTTAAAATCACACTTGTATTTTGTAGCCTTGGTTGCATGAAAATGATCGAATCCGACTAGCAAACCAAATGTGAGCTTTTGATCCATTGCACGTAACTTGCAATTTCAGTTCTTTTTGAGTGGTTTTCTGTTTGCTTGAATGAGTTAGAATTTGCATGAGACCTACTCAAGACCACACGATGACACTGGTTCTAGAATGATAGGGACACCTAGATTCAGCTACTAAGCCAGATAGCCTACCTAACGTTAAATCCATTAGGTTTAAACCCTTGAGCTTTTCCTGTTCTTTCGGTTCGATATACATTACAGCCATTTCCCATTCTTTCATTCCCCGTTGATCCCCCTGTGGTTGTAGTTCTAGATTGGCCTACCGGAAGTCGGTTTGTGGTAACCTGCCTATAGCCATTAAACAAGTGGTCTTAGCTATTATGTCCGAACGTGTAAACCCCTCTAGCAACTAAAAGAAAAAATCGACACAAAGAAAAAAATAAAAGAAAAAAAGAAAAATATAGAAAGGTTTGAAAAAAAAGAAATCAGAAAAGTTTCAAGTTTAGTTCAATAACGTTCTTCTCCCTACATATGGAAGAACGAAGTCAAAAGAAAAAATGTGTAAAGAAAATAAAGTGCTAGGTTGCTTGAGGGTATCATAGGACGAGCGTTCACTATTCCACCCGTGTCTGGTTAGACGGTAGGAAGCCATAGGCTAGATTCGAGGGAAGTTAGTCGAAAGCTACACCGCACCAAAGCCATCATCATACACTCCCATCATCCATCTCATCATAAACCCTTGTAGTGTAGAATTCATTACAGTCCTAGCAGGGAAGTCCTTCTTGAATAGTTCCTCGTGTTATCACAGTGGTGGAGATGTGGTCAAATTGCAAACTTATGACAGAATTCAGTAACAGAAAATGATTGCGAGCAGAAACACGTCCTTAAACACAGAGAGTGAGAGTTTCCCGTTTACTAAATATTTCCTGTGTGAGAGTCTGGTCGGTCAGGTCAAATTCGTGCATAATTGGTTGCTATTACTTGTAGTGTACAGTTTTTAGTGAGACCAGGTTGTTTGGCTGATCAGTATGCATGTTAGGTTTCTTGTTCTAGGAATTATCTGTCTAATAATTCATTGTGTATGATTGAACTTCGATTTAACTAATCTTATCATTTGTCAACCTGAGCGTTTCTATTAAGTTTGCTTGAGGACAAGCAAAAGCATAAGTGTGGGGTATTTTGATGACACTCGATTTGACATGATTATCAGCCTCATTTAAGCGACATTTCCTTGCTTAAGACATGATTTTTAGGGTAGAATAGCGAATATTCACTCAACTCCTCTATCTCGTGCCATTTGTGTTACTTTGGCCCGTTTCGGGTCTATTTGATGGTTTTCTAGTGTTTTCATGATAGCACTGGTTTTTGCCGTCAAACAAAGTAGCCAAGGACGTGTGTAAGGCGTCGGAACCTCGAGGAATCGCACCAGAATCGATCCAAGGAGTCAATCAAGTCGAATCAAATCCTGCCCCAATTTACACTGCAGTTTTCGGCGAAAAATGCCCCAGGTTTTCGGCGAAACTCAAAAAGAAATCAACTGAGTTCATAAAGAGAAGTTTTCGGTGAAAAGTCCAAGTTTTCGCCTAGAACCCTAATGTCCGAAAATCACAGGAGATAGAGCCGACCAGTATGTCATTTTACAAAGGAATTTTCGGCGAAAACTTACTGAGTTTTCGGCGAAAATTCCAGGCAAAATTAGGCGGTATTAGGGTTAAGTTTAAATACTTAACCGGCGGCCTAATAACAAATATACCACATAATACATCATATTTTCAGAATTCTCACGCGTTCTGGAGCAGAGTTTAGAGTTCGAAGTGCCAGGAAGAGATCGTGACGCCATCCCTTCACCTCGGAGACTCGGAGCTAGGATTGAAGATTACCGGAGATCGAAGCTTCGCCGGAGACGTCTTAATTAGGTTTTTCAGATCCTTTTCTGTTCTTCCTCTGTTCAAGATGAACTCTATCTTTCTCTTTGATTCTTTTGTTAGGAACATGAGTAGCTAAACTCTTAGAGCTTAGACTAGATGAACCCTAAGTGACCCAGGGCTTTAAAGCAGTCACGGATCGGCGGTGATTAGATTCAAAGTTCAATCAGTTTCTCTTTCATGTTTGATTTGTTCTTCGTTGTTTATGTTTCTTGTCTGGATTGATCACCTAGATTAGATTCTTGTTAAACTAAGGATAGAAGCGAACGCTCACCTTACTTTAAAACATCAAATCGAACAATTAACCTATTCATTGGAGTGTGCCTTTCGTAGGAACTAGTTACGGTTAATCCACTGCAAGAGTAACTCATAAATCGTTAGTAATTGAACCAGTTAGTTAAGTTGTTGCGAGAGGCGACCGTACCCGGGCGACTAATTAATCTTGGTAGCTAGATCGGATAGAGCGAACGTTCGCCAGTCTTAAACCTAAGGGTAAGAAGTTATAGTGGTGTCTTAGAATTGATTGAACGAGAATTGAAATCCGCTGATCTGTTGATTGCCAATGCTCCGGTGAACGAAGGGGGATTCGAAGTCTAAGTTTGTCTGTCATCTTTATTAATCAACCAATCTTTCGATCTGTCTTTCAGTTTTAGTTTTTAATTTCTGTGCTTTTTCTAGAATTAGAAGTCGTAAAACTCACACCACGCACAAAGTGTTAAACCTAAATAATCTGCCTTTATATTTGAGTAGACAATTGTTAGAAGACCCGTGGAATACAATCTACCCTAGCTTTCCAGCTTGGTAGTTATTTGACTACACGCGCGTGAAAATGCGTTCATCAAATTGTAGGATGCTAGAGAACCTTGCATGAACTTGATTGCCCTTGATTGTTTTTTTGTGTGCCTCGTGGTCCCTTTCTAGTCTCTCTAGCATTAGAATGGCTCAGTTCTTGATTTTTTATGTTAAGTTGTTGTTCAATCTTTCATAATGATGCTTAGACTGCTTAACCTAGAACCTGAGAACCAACGTGTATATTTTGATGCTAAATTGCCTGGTCAGAACAGATTTTTAAAATCACACTTGTAGTTTGTAGCCTTGATTGCATGAAAATAATCAAATCCGACTAGCAAACCAAATGTGAGCTTTTGATCCATTGCATGTAACTTGCAATTTCAGTTCTTTTTGAGTGGTTTTCCGTTTGCTTGAATGAGTTAGAATTTGCATGAGACCTACTCAAGACCACACGATGACACGGGTTCTAGAATGATAGGGGCACCTAGATTCGGCTACTAAGCCAGATAGCCTACCTAACGTTAAATCCATTAGGTTTAAACCCTTGAGCTTGGCCTGTTCTTTCGGTTCGATATACATTACAACCATTTCCCATTCTTTCATTCCCGTTGATCCCCTGTGGTTGTAGTTCTAGATTGGCCTACCGGAAGTCAGTTTGTGGTAACCTGCCTATAGCCATTAAACAGGTGGTCTTAGCTATTATGTCCGAACGTGTAAACCCCTCTAGCAACTAAAAGAAAAAATCGACACAAAGAAAAAAATAAAAGAAAAAAAGAAAAAAATAGAAAGTTTTGAAAAAAAAGAAAGCAGAAAAATCAGAAAAGTTTCAAGTTTAGTTCAATAACGTTCTTCTCCCTACATATGGAAGAACGAAGTCAAAAGAAAAAATGTGTAAAGAAAATAAAGTGCTAGGTTGCTTGAGGGTATATAGGACGAGCGTTCACTATTACACCCGTGTCTGGTTAGACGGTAGGAAGCCATAGGCTAAATTCGAGGGAAGTTAGTCGAAAGCTACACCGCACCAAAGCCATCATCATACACTCCCATCATCCATCTCATCATAAACCCTTGTAGTGTAGAATTCGTTACAGTCCTAGCAGGGATGTCCTTCTTGAATAGCTCCTCGTGTTATCACAGTGGTGGAGATGTGGTCAAATTGCAAACTTATGACAGAATTCAGTAACAGAAAATGATTGAGAGCAGAAACACGTCCTTAAACACAGAGAGTGAGAGTTTCCCGTTTACTAAATATTTCCTGTGTGAGGAGTCTGGTCTGTCAGGTCAAATTCGTGCATAATTGGTTGCTATTACTTGTAGTGTGCAGTTTTTAGTGAGACCAGGTTGTTTGGCTGATCAGTATGCATGTTAGGTTTCTTGTTCTAGAAATTATCTGTCTAATAATTCATTGTGTATGATTGAACTTCGATTTAACTAATCTTATCATTTGTGAACCTGAGCGTTTCTATTCAGTTTGCTTAAGGACAATCAAAAGCTTAAGTGTGGGGTATTTTGATGACACTCGATTTGACATGATTATCAGCCTCATTTAAGCGACATTTCCTTGCTTAAGACATGATTTTTAGGGTAGAATAGCGAATATTCACTCAACTCCTCTATCTCGTGCCATTTGTGTTACTTTGGCCCGTTTCAGGTCTATTTGATGGTTTTCTAGTGTTTTCATGAGAGCACAGGTTTTTGCCGTCAAACAAAGTAGCCAAGGACGTGTCTAAGGCGTCGGAACCTCGAGGAATCACACCAGAATCGATCCAAGGAGTCAATCAAGTTGAATCAAATCCTGCCCCGATTTACACTACAGTTTTTGGCAAAAAATGCCCCAGGTTTTCGGCGAAAACTCAAGAAGAAATCGACTGAGTTCATAAAGAGAAGTTTTCGGTGAAAAGTCCAAGTTTTCGCCTAGAACCCTAATGTCCGAAAATCACAGGAGATACAGCTGAGCAGTATGTCATTTTACAAAGGAATTTTCGGCGAAAACTGACTGAGTTTTCGGCGAAAATTCCAGGCAAAATTAGGCGGTATTAGGGTTATGTTTAAATACTTAACCGGCGGCCTAATAACAAATATACCACATAATACATCATATTTTCAGAATTCTCACGCGTTCTGGAGCAGAGTTTAGAGTTCGAAGAGCCAGGAAGAGATCGTGACGCCATCCCTTTACCTCGGAGACTCGGAGCTAGGATTGAAGATTACCGGAGATCGAAGCTTCGCCGGAGTCGTCTTAATTTGGTTTTTCAGATCCTTTTCTGTTCTTCCTCTGTTCAAGATGAACTCTGTCTTTGTCTTTGATTCTTTTGTTAGGAACATGAGTAGCTAAAATCTTAGAGCTTAGACTAGATGAACCCTAAGTGACCCAGGGCTTTAAAGCGGTCACGGATCGGCAGTGATTAGATTCAAAGTTCAATAAGTTTCTCTTTCATGTTTGATTTGTTCTTCGTTGTTTATGTTTCTTGTCTGGATTGATCACCTAGATTAGATTCTTGTTAAACTAAGGATAGAAGCGAACACTCACCTTACTTTAAAACATCAAATCGAATAATTAACCTATTCATTGGAGTGTGCCTTTCGTAAGAACTAGTTAGGGTTAATCCACTGCAAGAGTAACTCATAAATCTTTAGTAATTGGACCAGTTAGTTAAGTTGTTGCGAGAGGCGACCGTACCCAGGCGACTAATTAATCTTGGTAGCTAGATCGAATAGAGCGAACGTTCGCCAGTCTTAAACCTAAGGGTAAGGAGTTATGGTGGTGTCTTAGAATTGATTGAACGAGAATTGAAATCCGCTGATCTGTTGATTGCCAATGCTCCGGTGAACGAAGGGGGATTCAAAGTCTAAGTTTGTCTGTCATCTTTATTAATCAACCAATCTTTCGATCTGTCTTTCAGTTTTAGTTTTTAATTTTCGTGCTTTTTCTAGAATTAGAAGTCGTAATACTCACACCACGCACAAAGTGTTAAACCTAAATATTCTGCCTTTATATTTGAGTAGACAATTATTAGAAGACCCGTGGAATACGATCTACCCTAGCTTTCCAGCTTGGTAGTTATTTGACTACACGAGCGTGAAAACGCGTTCATCAAATTGTAGGATGCTAGAGAACCTTGCATGAACTTGATTGCCCTTGATTGTGTTTTTGTGTGCCTCGTGGTCCCTTTCTACTCTCTCTAGCATTAGAATGGCTCAGTTCTTGATTTTTGATGTCAAGTTGTTGTTCAATCTTTTATAATGATGCTTAGACTGCTTAACCTAAAACTTGAGAACCAACATGTATATTTTGATGCTAAATTTCCTGGTCAGAACAGATTTTTAAATCACACTTGTAGTTTGTAGCCTTGATTGCATGAAAATGACCGAATTCGACTAGCAAACCAAATGTGAGCTTTTGATCCATTGCACGTAACTTGCAATTTCAGTTCTTTTTGAGTGGTTTTCCGTTTGCTTGAATGAGTTAGAATTTGCATGAGACCTACTCGAGACCACACGATGACACGAGTTCTAGAATGATAGGGGCACCTAGATTCAGCTACTAAGCCAGATAGCCTACCTAACGTTAAATCCATTAGGTTTAAACCCTTGAGCTTGGCCTGTTCTTTCGGTTCGATATACATTACAACCATTTCCCATTCTTTCATTCCCCGTTGATCCCCTGTGGTTATAGTTGTAGATTGGCCTACCAGAAGTCGGTTTGTGGTAACCTGCCTATAGCCATTAAACAGGTGGTCTTAGCTATTATGTCCGAACGTGTAAACCCCTCTAGAAACTAAAAGAAAAAATCGGCATGAAGAAAAAAATAAAAGAAAAGAAGAAAAAAATAGAAAGTTTTGAAAAAAAAAAAGCAGAAAAATCAGAAAAGTTTCAAGTTTAGTTCAATAACGTTCTTCTCCCTACATATGGAAGAACGAAGTCAAAAGAAAAGTCAAAAGAAAAAACGTGTAAAGAAAATAAAGTGCTAGGTTGCTTGAGGGTATCATAGGACGAGCGTTCACTATTCCACCCGTGTCTGGTTAGACGGTAGGAAGCCATAGGCTAGATTCGAGGGAAGTTAGTCGAAAGCTACACCGCACCAAAGCCATCATCATACACTCCCATCATCCATCTCATCATAAACCCTTGCAGTGTAGAATTCGTTACGGTCCTAGCAGGGAAGTCCTTCTTGACTAGTTCCTCGTGTTATCACAGTGGTGAGATGTGGTCAAATTGCAAACTTATGACCGAATTCAGTAACAGAAAATGAATGAGAGCAGAAACACGTCCTTAAACACAGAGAGTGAGAGTTTCCCGTTTACTAAATATTTCCTGTGTGAGGAGTCTAGTCGGTCAGGTCAAATTCGTGCATAATTGGTTGCTATTACTTGTCGTGTGCAGTTTTTAGTGAGACCAGGTTGTTTGGCTGATCAGTATGCATGTCCACAGCTTACCATCCTCAAGCGAATGGTCAAGCGGAAGTGACGAACCGTGAGCTCAAGCGGATTTGATAGGACAATTGGCCGGTCCCGCAAGGACTGGTCATCTAAACTCAATGATGCCTTATGGGTTTATCGAACTGCCTACAAGACTCCCATCGGTACCTCACCGTATCAGCTGGTCTATGGCAAGGCGTGTCATTTGCCGGTTGAGCTTGAGCACAAGGCATTCTAGGCTAACAAAGAGTTGAACATGAGCTATGCAGTAGCAGGTAATATGCGTCACGACCAGATCGCTGAGCCTGAGGAGCACCGACTCCACGCATATGAGAGCACGAAGTTATACAAAGAGCGCACGAAGAAAATTCATGACTCTCAATTGAAGACGATCAAACAGTTCTACCCCGGAGATGAAGTCCTCTTATATAACTCTCGATTGAACCTCTTCCAGGGTAAACTGAAGTCCCGTTGGTCCGGCCCTTATACCGTGGTGCGACAGGCATCTTTAGGCAGTGTCCTAATCAAATTGCATGATCAGAAGCCGTTTATGGTCACCGGGCATAGGCTTAAGAAGTATCTGCAAGGACTAGCTGTCTCTTCCATCGACGTGCACTACTTTGCTTTAGAATCATGACACAAATCCAGGTATTATCTGGCTCACGGACGTTAAACAAGAGCGCTTCGTGGGAGGCAACCCACGGCTGGAGTCAGTTGTTTTCGTTTCGAGTCGTTTTGTGTTAAAACCCACATTTGAAAAAAAAAAAAAAAAAAACTGCCGACCATTTTCAAGAATATTTTTGGCGAAAATTCACCCACATTTTCGCCGAAAATTCCTGTTTAAAACCGACCTATTTCTCCTGTTTCTCGCCACTGCCGCCTTCTCGCCGAAAACACCCTACCTTTTCCCAAAAACATTTCTTCATTACAACTGACATTTTCGCCGAAAATTCTTCAGTTTTTTCGCCAAAAATATAGCCCTTTTCGCAAGTATTTAAAGCCCCCTTCGGTATTTGTTTTTCGCAAAAATAAACCCCCCCTCCGAAAAAAAAACTCTCTCTCTCTTGTTCGCCGATCGCCGCGCCCGCCGCCGCCTCCTTGTTCACCGATGCCGCCGCCGACCAAATACCGCCGCCGCCGCCCCTTCCTTGGTGTTTATTCAGGCCCCAACCCTAGAATCGGAGCTCTACAACTCCGGTTCCACCCAACCTAGTTTTCAAGCTTTTTCGTCGATTTCTCGGATTTCCAATCGTTTTCTCGAGTCATGTCTTCACGGTTAGTTGTTCAGCCCTTGATTGTGAATCTTTTGTCTTTTTGACTTTCGATTTTTGGCATGGTTGACTTTTTGGTTCTTCCTCGATTTCCGTGATTGCTATTTCGGTGTCACTTGGCTAGGTTCTGGCATTTCTTTTTGACCTTTTAAGGCTCGTAAATTGTTGTCTTTACGATCGTGTTAATGAATCATTCTATTCCTCATGCTTGCTTAATTGGTTGACAGTTCTTTGCTGCTATATCTCGATTCGGTGATCTCTCGATTTTATTTGCTTGCCCCCACTTGTCAACCTATGTGTGGGGTATGATTCTTGTCTTCTGAAACTGGTTCCCCTAAGTTCTGTTTTACAGGGCTCCCAAATGATTCAAGACCACCAGTGCAGATAGAGCACAGCGATCCTCAGCTCGCCAGAACCGGACTCAACCCTCCAGATCACCCGCACCAGCTGCACCAACATCGACGATTGTGGCAATCATCCACAAGGATGCACCGACCCCTGTGACTCCTATCTCATCTATTCCTGCACCTGCCAATGGGGCCCTACATCCTTTCATCGCAGCCCTGGAGCCGCACCAGCTTGAGGTCTTTCAGAAGATCAAAGACATTCCTCCGGCTATGGTGGCGGTTCTTTCTCTAGACAGTCTCAAGGCCCACAATCTGGCTTGGCACTCCACCATCGACACCGCCCTTCATAAAGCCGGTTTACGAGTGCTGACCGCTCATGGTTCCCCCTACCCGCTTGTCGCTCTTCAAGAGTTCTGGAGTTCGTTCCGGCGCCTCACCCCGAAGCCCATACGTGAGCAGAAATTTGTATCCTTTCGCCTCGGTGGTGTTCTCCACGAGAAGTCCATTCTCGAGTTCGGCCACCTGCTGGATCCGCTGGCTTCAAGGACACATACTCCATTGCAAGTGCTCCTTACCCAAATGTGTGGAGGTGGGCAGCTGGCCTAACCGAGATCGAGCCTATCGTCAACCCTACGGTAGGTGATATTGTTCACCCTATTCTTAAATTCTTACATTATGTTTGGGTGCAGTCTTTGTGTTATTGCAGCAAGACGGGCCGTCACCATGTCTCTCTGGAAGAGCTCGTGCTATTCCGTGCTTTAGAGGAGGATGCCAACCTACATCCCGGATGGTGGCTTGCACGATTCTTTCACAAGCGCACTACCACCAAGAAGCTTCCTTCTGAGCTTCCAGGGGGACCTTTCATTTCAATTCTGATCGACAATCTCCAGCTCGGTGACAAATGGGGCCCCGACGTTCCTCGTGTCCCGGTTGAGCATATAGGTGTCGAACTCACCATAGCACGAGGCATCGACCATTCATTGGATTTTGAGAATTGCACACCGCTCCCTCACCGCGTCCCCCAGCCAGTTGAGCGCCCACCGTCGCGGGCGCTAATCACCGTTGAGATGAATGAGCGGCTGGCGCGTATTGAGAAGTGGCAGCTAGACTACTCGGCTGGTTCGCTTCAATGGCAGAAGGACCGAGTAGCACATGAGGAGACCCAAAATGAGCGATGGACCATTCTTCAGCAGTTCATAGCCAACCAGTCCGCCAGACACAGGGATGATATCGCTTGGCGAGAGCTAATGGAGCAGCGGCTTGGCATTTCACCTTTCCTGACCCAGCCTCCACCCCCGCCCTCGGAACAGTGATCAGGTTGTTTCTATCCTTTCCATTTCTTTTCTTTCTTCTTTTCAGATCTCGATCCACTTTTATTCTGTGTGGATCCGGGGCACTTGTCCCGGTATCCTTTTGATCGTTTTGTTGTTTGTGTTTTGTAGGATTTTGAGTAGCTACTCTGCTCCGCCCCGGACTCTTCGTGCTCAACCGCTACACCGCCCATCACCCTCCAGCTTCTTCGTATCTCTCTACTTTAGTTTGGTCCTGTGAGGACACAGAACAGTCTAAGTGTGGGGTAGGATGTTAGAGAACCATGCATGATCTTGATTGCCTATATCTTTGTGTGCCTCGCGATTCTTGTCCAGTCACTCTAGCATAGAATTGCTCAATTCTTGACTTTTGATGTTAAATTGACTTCAATTTTGAACAATGATGTCTAGACTGTTCCACTTAGAACCTCTAACCAACGTGTCGGAACTGATATCAAATGAGTCTAGGTCAGAACAGATCATACATCACTCTTGTAGTTCAAATTTGAATCAATTAAACAGTTTTGCTTGTTAATCACAAAGCTCGATAACACCGTTCTAAGATGATAAATGCTAGCTTCTCCCATGTTTTTCACTCCATATTTGTTCACCTGTGATTGTGGCTAGAGATTAGACGGAAACCCAATTCGAAATCTTGTGTAAAAAGTTATAACTAACTAGGATCAAGTGGCTAAATTGTTGAATCAAGTAATAAAGTTGTGCAAATCAATGTTAAGTTCTTTAAAGTGCTGATAATCAAAGCTAGGCAAGCCCGACACCTAAGTGAAGTGTTCGGGTTGAGCACTAGCGTAGGCACAAATACTGTGAGCTAGGCAGGTCCGACACCTAAGCGAAGTGTTCGGTATCGAGCACTAGTATGCAGTAAATCAATGGAGAAAGTTTGAATCTTGAAAGAAATTGTTGTTTAAATCGGTCCTAGCTAGAACATGTAACGTACTGATCTATAAACGTATGAAGTCGAGTCGATAGCCACGTCACTTTTCCTACCTCCGCATCCACATCATGGCTAGAGCTTAAGGTCTTTTTGATTAGAATTGGTGTTATCGTAGTCGGTTAATTATGATTCATTGTTTTGCCAAGAAACGTGCTATGTTAAAGATACTACTTGACGTGTGCAGAAATTAGTGAGATCGAAAACTTGTTTGGTTGATGTTCTTGCATGCGTGGGTCACTTTTTCTACGTGGAACAGTCTAAACCAAATCGTTAGAATTGAATCTCAGTTTAATCGTGTGTCATTTGTGAATCTGAGTGTGTTCTAGTTCAGTTTGCTTGAGGACAAGCAAAAGCTTAAGTGTGGGGTATTTTGATGACACTCGAATTGACGTGATTATCAGCCTCATTTAAGCGACATTTCATTGCTTAAAACATGGTTTTTAGGGTAGAATAGTGAATATTCACTCAACCGATCCATCTCATGCCTTTTGTGTTACCTTGGCCCATTTCGGGTCTATTTGATGGTTTTCTAGTATTTTCGTGTTAGCACAGGTGTTCGCCATCAAATATGGTAGCCAAGGACGTGTCTAAGGCACTGGAACCCCGAGGAATCACACCCGAATCAACCAGAAAAGTCATTCAACTCAAAAGAATTCATGCTCCATTTTACACATAGATTTTCGACGAAAATACCCTTGGGTTTTCGCCGAAAATGAAAGAAGAAATCCACTGTCTCGATCAAGAAGAAGTTTTCGGTGAAAACCTTGGGAGTTTTCGCCGAAAACCCTACGCCATTTAAGCCAGAAGAAACAGACGGATCAAGCAACATTTGAGCAAATATTTTCGTCGAAAATATCCTTGGATTTTTGGCGAAAATCTTAGTGAAAAAGCAGCAGCCGCCGGTTAGGTTTAAATACTGAATCAAGCGGCTAAATAAGGGAGATCAGAAAATTACACACAATTTTTACACGAGACGAAAAAATCCCAAGACTGAGAGAAAGAGAGAACGAGTGGATAGAGTTCGAGGAGCCAGGAACGGATCGTGACGCCATCCATCCATCTCGGAGAGCCAGTGCTAGGAGTTGAAGATCCAACAGATTGAAGCTGCCAGGAGTCGTCGAAATTAGGTTTTACAGTTCTTCTCTATTTACCTACCTGAGTGTATTCTTTGTCTGTCTTTGATTCTTCTGTATTGAATATGAGTAGCTAAACTCGTATAGCTTAGATTAGATGAACCCTAAGTGACCCAGGGCTTTAAAGCGGTCACGGATCGGCGGTGATTAGATTCGAAATTCATTCAGTTTCTCCTTCATGTTTGATTTGTTCTTTGTTCTCTGTGTTTCTTGTCTGGTTTGGCCACCTAGATTAGATTCTTGTTAAGCTAAGGATAGAAGCGAACGCTCGCCTTACTTTAGAACATCAAGTTGAACAATTAACCTTATAATTGGAGTGTGCCTTTCGTAGGAACCGATTAGGGTTAATCCACTGCAAGAGTAACTCATAAATCGTTAGAATTTGCACCAGTTAAGTTAAGTCGTTGCGAGAGGCGACCGTACCCGGGCGGCTAATGATATGACCCGGCCCAGCTGCCCTGATGCCAATCGGTACCCCTACACCCCACCAGGGTCACCTGGCCGAGATATGACCCTAGGACCTCACAAAAGGCATAAAGAGCCTAGGACAAGCCATCTTCAAACCCTAAAGCCAAGGTACGCCCTGAAATATCGACTAAGTCCTCCCTTGCAGGTAGAAAGGCTCCACGAGATGGAATGATATTCCAGGCCATGCTGCTGGCCGAGGATAGAAGCCTTGGCACTGGAGAAAAGCCTCTGCCTGCTCCTAGCCTGACCTCCAAGAGCTCTGAAGAAGAAGCTTGTAACATCCCCGCTCAACCAAACGGTTTGGAACTCAAGATCGGTAGACTAGGGTACTGGAATCAGTGCTCTTAAGCTCCCCTTGAGTTTTGGGTCATTCGGGTTTAAGTTGGGTCGAAGTTGCAAAGAGGGGAACAGTGATGCACCAAAAAGTGCCGATTTTGGGCCCTGAAGTGCGCAGGCGCACTTTTAGAAGTGCCAGGCGCACTTTTCAATTAATTCAGCAAACTTTCGGCGGAATATTCAAAATGTGCGCCGGTGCACTTTTTGACATACCAGGCGCACTTTTCGTGCATAAAAGGACGGATTTGCACGGAAATTCATAACTTCTTTCCCCTTTCTCTCTCCCCGAAAAGCCATTGACGAACCTAGTGCGAGCAATCTTCGAAGGGTGATTCCGGGAGCTGTAGAGGTCGGAATTGAGTTCCGTTTGTTGCTATGGATTCGTAGCGACGAGGAGAAGAGATCGCTAACCTCCATTTTGGGTTTCTGGGTGTAGGTCGTGAGCAGTAAGGAAGGGTAGAGCTACGAGTTTGGTGGTTGGGAATCGAGTTTCTGGGGAACTAGAAGACGATTAGAGCCTCGTCTTCTATTTCAGGTGAGGGCTTAGCGTTGTGTAAGTAGTTTGGACAGCGTGAGGAGTTTCAATTGGACTTAGAACAAAACCTAGGTTATGCATGAAAATGATGAGCGTAAAAGGGGATAAATTGTTCTGTGAATGTACTTGATTGCTATTGATGATTGCCGTGGTTGATTGTTGTTGTTGATTGCTATGGTTTGGGGTTGGGTGTGAACTGAAGTGAATTAAGTAATGAATTGACATAGAAATGAGAATTAGGATGGTTGGGAAATGAGTGCGGGTGCTATGATATTATGAATCGCTGGTTGTGGATGCAGGAGAGTTGCCCTGCCAATGTGGGGTCGCTCTGAATAAGAGGAACAGGTGGGTGAACCCTAGACTCATGACATGGTTTCCCTGTACTTGCAGGTGGGGGAGGCCGGTGAGCTAGCCGGTTATCCTATTGATTGTGATGTGTGTGCTGTGAACATGACAGGGGCATGGAGGACGAGATGTGTTGTGAACTATGGACTATGAATGAGATGTGGCTGATTTGTGTTGTATGTTGGTAGTAGATGTGATGTATGAGTTGAGAATGTGATGTTGAGAATTGTATGTTGGAAATAGAACCGGAAGGAGCCCACACTACCCCACCCGAGGTACTGGTTGTTGAGTCTGATCCATTGGGGTGGATCCCCTTGACATAGGTGTCAAGGGAGTGATGAGATTGATGATGATGATGATGGTTAATGAGAACGCGTTCCCCATGCGGTAGGGGAGCGCGAGGACTTCCCATGCGGTAGGGAAGTGCGTCGGCCGGCCGGTGGTGGTGTGGATAACTCCTTGGCGCCTAATAACTCACCTAGATAATATGAATGTGAATGTTTGTGTGCTTGTGGTTGTGGTAGTGACTTGGTTGATGGTTGTGATGTGATGATGCTGTGTGTGCCGTGGATTGATGTATTAATTCTGTGTGATTCTATTGTTATGAATTGTGCTTGAGAACAAGAACTGACCAACGTGATCACCTAGACTGCTTTAAGGGAATTAAAATATGGAAAGGGGGGTTGGGTTTGGTTCCATTGTTGGATGTCTTGTGTGGAGTTGGGACCGCTCCATAGAGTAGGACAACGTGTAGGTAGGCCCAGTGGGTTCACTCAATTTCAATAGGAAATTGATCCCTTTTCCCCTTTCAGGATCTCGTGGCTAGTAGAGGTAGCTGAGGAGTTTGAGTTCGAGGTTGATTTCGTGAAGTTCTGGACGGAAGCCATGAGGTGAAGACTGGGATTATGCGGAGTTGACTTTTCTGTTCATTTCAGTTGACTATGAGATTTTGGGGGTTTTTATGTACTTTCTGATTTATGTTGGATTGGAGGATTTATGATGGTTTGGATTGTACTCGGATTTCAGTTTCGCGTTTCTATGGAGGCCTTCCATGTTTTTACTGTCTTTTGATCACCGCCAATTTCCCTGTTTTACCCTTGTTTTTACTCGGTAGTACCTGGGACCGGCTCAACCACGGGTTTACTCGGGTTGATTCGGAACGGGTGTTACAAAGCTCATCACTCGAGTGACCCTCTGGAAGAATTTCTGGAGTATAGGAGGAAAAGAGCCCAAGAATACTCGGCCTAGACAGGAGAGCTTCCAAAGAATGACCCTGAGCCGAACCATGAGAAGAACTGGAGTCTTTGGCCCCGAGGCGTGACACTTAGACCGACCCAACCCCCGGAGAGCTACATCAGGAGCTATTTGGATGCCTACCTGAAGCTTAAAGAAGAAGGCTTGAGCGGAAATGGAGAAGGCCCAAGGAGAGAACAGCCCCGAGCCCTAAACCGGCAGTCGGACCGATCAGAGGAATTCTATGAAGCCGGCCACGAAGAACATGTCATTTGGATAAAGCCCTTGCCACTGAACCAGCCCGGAGCATCAGGCCCACGACCGCCACCCGCATCAAGCCCGACGGCCGACCGGTCAGGCCCACGATCGCCACCATGGCCCAACTGGCCCGAGCAGCCCAACCGCGGCCGAATTAGGGTTTTTGACCTAATTTAGGTCTTTTATTCTACTTTAAAGACTACAACTAATATTTTATGTTTTATTCCTTTTTAGTAGGCTTATTTAGGGGTTTTAGGATTCTTTTTAGGAATAGGACTCTTTATTTTATTAGTATTTAGGAAGTAGTGTTTAGGGAGGAGAGCTTGTTCCCTCACCTATATATAGAGGCCGCCGGCCACCCTTTGTAAAACACAAATTTTATGAAATAAACCCCCTTTGAAAGAACTTTGTTCTGAAACCTTATTGTATCTGCTTGTTGCGATACTGAAGACCCCGACTTATCATCAAGAGCATCCATCTCTTGGCGTGGCGTCATCAACTGGACACTTCTGGTTACCGGCTATGTACAGCCGACGGGTCAAAGTACTTATCCGCCCCCGGTTCCCGACAGTTCTACCTCATTGCACGGTCTCAACTTACGGTGTTTAAGGGTCGTCTGCCCACGGTTGCAGCGGTTCACATCAGCTAATTAATCGTGGTAGCTAGATCGGATAGAGCGAACGTTCGCCAGTCTTAAACCTAAGGGTCAGGAGTTATGGTGGTGTCTGAGAACTGAATGAACTAGAATCGGAAATCGTTGATCTGTTGATTGCCTATGCTCTGGTGATCTAAGGGGGACTCGAAATCTAAGCTTGTCTGTCTTCTGTCATAGTCAATCAATCAATTGTTATTCGCTTTAATTTCATTTCAACCTGTCTTTGCATTTTAGTATAGAAGTCGTGGAACTCACACCACGCACTAAGTGTCTTAACCTTGAATTTAAATTGCCAACCTATTTGAGTAAGGAAGTAGAGGAGACCGTGGAATACGATCTACCCTAGCTTCACAGCTTGGTAGTTATTTGATTGACCGCTATTCTACAGCCCATCAGTGGTCCAATTGTAGGTCATACTCGATGGCCAAGTCGCCACCAACGATTTGTACTACGTGGCGCGGCATCCTAGGTTGCCATTCCTGGCCTATGCCAAGGTTCGCGATGAGGCGACCGATGAAATTACCACCAAGGAGGGAGGAGGGTGCCTTAGCTACTTTGGTCTTCTGGTGGAATAAGCGAGCTAGCACACATCTTGGATGAAGTGGGCAGCTCTCGTGGATAGCGTAGAGTAGGAGGAGTTCCTCCCGGCTAATATGGTAGCGATCCTTCTCTGGAGCAAACAACAGAGATCTACGCAAAACAATATGAACAAAACGGAAAAGAGGGTGAGAGACCAAACCGATGGAGTTGTGAGTCGTGGTCCGAGCACCTGGTACTCCGGTGATGTGGCTCCAGAGTGCATCGTACTCTGGACCTCTACCCTTGTTGTCTTCCCAGCCGTGGTGGTGGTCTCGGTAGTGCTCAGGTGGGATGCCGAGGTGGTCGGCGAACTCATCATAGGTGAACTCTCTGTACACCCCACCGAGGTAGAAGGAAATGACCTTCTTGTGTTGCCTCTTCTTGTGCTTGTCTAGCGCAAAGGTGGCCCAAAACTCCCGGAGCGCGATGTAGGGGAAGTCATCCGCAATGGTGGTCAGCTCTAGAAGTCCTGCAGCTGCCAGAGAGTCGTGGACGTTCTTGTGGCAATCCTCATCATGCTCGAGGATGGACTCCGGAGAGAGCGGTCGCACGTCAGCTATGGGGGTGTGCTGGATCATCTGATAACGCTCGAAATAATGCTCCAGCAAACGGGCAATGAAGGGGTGGTGCCCCTGTCGGTTCGGGAAAGCTGGAGGAGGACCGTAGGCGGTGGGAGTGACTGGGGCGGGAGCTCGGGAGCTGGAGCCGACACCGGGAGTATCCAATTTGGCCTTCGTCTTTCTCTCTCCGTCGAAGTTCATATAAGATATCAAAGAATGGAACCAGATTAGTCAATCCAAGTACCTACCCCACACTTAGTCAAAAACTCAATTTCACAAAGAAATGAGGAAAACCGAGTGGGGGAAAGGCCAATCTAATAACCGGTAACCACAATGTATCATAGTGCAGTAATAGGAACGGCTAGGGCAGCAAAATCACGCTACGAATTCAAGAGTCAAACCGACATTTCACAAGGGTCAACACTTTAATAATTTCATCGATACACATGGCAAATTACGAGCAGAATTCATTGAATCATCGTATAACATAAGCGCATCATAGAGACACAGCAATTGGTCATGGTCACATCAGCCAAATGAGCATGAAAGGGTCATGGTCAAACCGATATTGTACAAAAGTCAACACCGCCAAAAGATTGAACCATTAGCATAGCAATTCATGTTCAATCATCATTAAATCAAAGCACAAGTCTCCCTAAGCATGCGAGATCAACTCAGAGCAATCAGTTCATCAAAATTATCAACGAAACAGTAGGCACGCAAATCGAGGTAAACCGAAAAGTCAACTGAAGTCAACCCCGATGAAATTCAACAATCTATATGTCAAAAGACTCGTAATGGAAAACCCAACAACTTACCTTGAAGACATGCTGGCTGAAAATGAACGTAAATCGATGAATCAGAAAAAATTGAAAAAGTTGGTTTCGGGAAGAACTGAAGCTCTAGAGCTCCGATTTGGACGATCTATATGTCAAAATGATCAGGGGAGGGAGAGGAGTTGAGCGGCGATGCAGAGGGAAGGCGGCAGAGATTTTAAAATAGAGGGGGATTTCTAGTTGCGTTCGAAAAAATGAGGGAGGAGAGAGAGACTGGCCCGGAAAAAGAAAGGATAAGGGGGATAATTTTTAGATTTTTTTGAAAATTTTTGGCGAAAAGTAGTGCAAGTTTTCGCATAAGATAAACTACAAAAATATTTTCCAGATTTCAAAATGAGTTTTCGCCGAAAAATGCTGTAAACTTTGCAGGGGTTTTTAAAATGGAGTTTTCGCCAAAATAGGTGCAAGTTTTGGGCGAAAACTTTGACCTACAGTCAATTCTGTCAAACTTTGGAAAATCAGACTAAATCAAGAAAAATGGAGCAATATCAAGCAACTTTGAATTGAACCGAGGATACACAATTCACACAAAAAAATTGAAAGATCAAACAAAGGACACTTTTGGCTCCCCCGAACCGACTCTAAAACACGAAAGTAGACACACGAATTAAAACTAACTCCAGTCGTGGGTTGCCTCCCACAAAGCGCTCTTGATTAACATCCTTGAGCTGGACGATACCTGGACGGTGTCAGGAGACATCCCAACTCACGATCTCTCTTACGCTTGCGTCGGAATTCATGAAATAAAGCTTCGGGGTACCTCCGGCGAGTGTGAATATCTTCCCGTTAGCATGAATGAGATTGGTACGTCCTTTGGGAAGATGGCCAGCAATCTCGAATGGCCCAAACAGGTCTCGTGAGGGATCATCCTTCGCAAGTGTGATAGTAGAAGGAATTAGAGCAGTCGGCTTCGAAGCCGTGTTCTTCTTTTCCTTGGTTTTCTGCTTCATTTCATCGAGATCTGCGATCTTCAGTGCTTCTTTGGGAGATGCTCTCGGCTTCTCCTCTTTACTGGCTTTTGTGTTGGTAGCTTGATAGGAATCGGTGGCGCAATTGGCTCGGAAGAAGATGGCGGAGAAACTGGCATCTAGACCATTTTAGCTTTCTTTGGATTCTTCTTTCTTAGCCCGCCAGGATCCTTGCTTGGTGACGCTTTAGAAGGGGAGTCTTTCAGTTCCTTCTTCTTCTGTGGCTTCTGTGTCATAGGTCCGGTCTCCTGCTTGATGACCTGTTCAGCACTTGTTACAATAGTCTTTGGAGAAACACTAGAAGAGGCATTAGTAACGGAGTTGATCGAGGTCAACTCCACAGCAAAGAAGACAGTGAGGTTCTTCTTCCTTAGGGGTGTATTTCATACCATCCTTGAGGCGGAATGTTATCGTATCCTTACCAACCCTTAATGTCAAGGAACCATTCGGGACATTGATTTGCATCCCGGATGTTGCCCTGAAGGACCGACCTATGAGGATAGTAGTATCCTCCACTCGAGTACCAATACCACGAAATCAGCTAGAAATGTAAAAGGACCACATCGAGTGACAACATCTTTAATTTCTCCCCTAGGTGTTTTTAATGATCTATTAGCAAAAACAAGTTGCATGCTAGTTGGTTTAAGTTCTCCTAGATTCAATTTTTCGAATAAACTCATAGGCATGACATTTATGGAAGCGCCTAATTCAACTAAGCTACGCTCTACTTCAATATTATTCATGATAAGAGGTAAAGTGAAAGAACAAGGATCGGGGCACTTAACTAGGTATGGGGAGGAAGACTTCTTGCTACGGACGGTAAAGCGTTCTTCTTTTCTCCCCCACATGTCAGTCTCGATCCTTGCGTTTGGTAGCAAAGCATTGGGGAAGGGAACCTTCTCGTAATATGGAGAGGATCATAGTCTTTTGGCGTGTTCTCTTCTTCTTCCTTCTTCTCCGGTACGTCCATGGCCATGTCTGGAGCAAAGGGAATATGAACAGATGAGCTCTTCAGACTTTGGGTAGAGATCATCTTGACCTGCTCCTTCCTTGGATTTGGCTCGGTCTGGGTCGGAAGCTCGCCAGAGGGGCGACCATTTGCTAGCATGCTGGAGATCTAGTTCACCGCATGCTTTATTCGTTGTCCGGAAGTGATTTGTTCTTAATTGAGGAGAGCTTGAGCCTTGAACTGACTATCATGATCATCAAGTCTGGTGATGATCTGGTGGAGCTTCTTGTCTAGATCATTATCCTTGTTGTCTTTCTGATGTTGCTGTCTTGGGTAATTGTTGTTCAAGTAGTGATTCTGGCGATTGCCAGGAGCTGTTCCATAGTTGCCTTGATTTCTGTGAGGTGGCTAGTAGATGCCTCTGATGACACTCGATTTGACGTGATTATCAGCCTCATTTAAGCGACATTTCTTTGCTTGAAACGTGGTTTTAGGAGTAAAATAGCGAATATTCACTCAACTACCCTATTTCCTACCGATTTGGTTACTTTGGCCCTTTTTGGGTCTATTTGATGGTTTTCTAGTGTTTTTGTGAAAGCACAGGTTTTTGCCATCATTTACGTAGCCATAGGACGTATTCAAGACCTCAAGGAGTGAACCAGAATCGAACCAGAAATCAAACCGGATTCAGAACCGAAGATCCAACTGCCCAGCACAATATTTTCGCCGAAAATACTACACAGTTTTCGGTGAAAATTACCTTCAGAAACTCACAGGCTGATTTACACTGAAGTTTTCGGCGAAAACTTCCTTAAGTTTTTGCCAAAAATCCTAGAAGAAATCACACAGGGGATTTTAACTAAAGATTTCGCCGAAAATTATTTGATATTTTTGGCGAAAATTCCTTCCAAATCCGGCGCTGTATTGGAAACCTAATCGTACCTATTTAAATAGAGGCAGCCGGCAGACAGAGAGGAGGAATCAACAATTATTCATATTTTCACAAATCAGACTTTTGAGAGTCAGCCGACTTTAGGGTCGATAGATAGAGTTTAGAGAGTTTGAAGATCCGTGGAGAGATCGTGACACCATCCTTCCACCTCGGAGAACTCAGAGCTTTAAAGTTGAAGATCCAGGAGATTGAAGCTTCGCGGGAGTCGTCAGAATTAGGTTTTTCAGTTCTTATCTGTTCTTCCTCTGTATGGTGATCTTCATTGTTGCCTTTGATTCTCTTGTTTCTGATATGAGTAACTGAACTTGTAGAGCTTAGATTAGATGAACCCTAAGTGACCCAGGGCTTTAAAGCGGTCACGGATCGGCGGTAATTAGATTCGAAGTTCAATCAGTTTCTCTTTGCATGGTTGTTTTGTTCTTGATTCTTTATGTTTCTTTTCTGGTTGGTCGCCTAGATTAGGTTTTTGCAAGCTAGGGTTAGTCGCCAGACATCTCCCTGCTTTGGCGCATAAACTTGTCTTCCTTGATCACCTAGTTTAGATTCTTGTTAAGCTGAGGATAGAAGAGAATGCTCGCCTCTCTTTAAAACATCAATTCAACCAATTAACCTTATAATTGGAGTGTGCCTTTCGTAAGAACCGGTTAGGGTTAATCCACTGCAAGAGTAACTCATTAATTGTTAGTAATTGCACCAGCTAATTAAGTCGTTGCGAGAGGCGACCGTACCCGGGCGGCTAGTTAATCTTGGTAGTTAGAACGGATAGAGCGAACGTTCGCCGGTCTTAAACCTAAGGGTAAGGAGTTATGGTGGTGTATAGAAACCGATTGAATTAGAATTGAAAACCGCTGATCTGTTGATTGACGTTGCTCTCGTGATCTAAGGGGGATTCGAAATCTAAGTTCGTCTATCCTCTCGTTAGTCAACCTTTTACTTTTCTGTCTTTTATTTTCCTGCTTTATTAGATTAGAAGTCGTGGAACTCACACCACGCACTAAGTGTTTGAACCTGAGTAATTTGCCAGCTTCTTTGAGTAGTCGATTAGTAGAAACCCGTGGAATACGATCTACCCTAGCTTCACAGCTTGGTAGTATTTGATACCGCTAAAACTGCAGCATCAGCCTCCAATTGGATTGTTAGGCTTCTGATCTTGGAATGAACTAGCTGGTCGGTTATTCTGATTCTGACCTTGGTTCTAGTTGGCACCGGCATTATAGGGAGGTCGCTCTTGGAAATTTCCCTGTTGTCAGTAGTTGCGGTAGCCAACATAACCTTGTTGATTGTTATTGAAGCCTTGGGAGATTAAGTTGACTTCTTCAACAGACCAGACTTCTGCCTTGCCAAAGTTCTGGAAACTTCCTCCGTTATGAGCACAAGCTCCACACTACTCGCAACCAGCTACAAGAATGGAGGCTGATGAGGCTTAAAAGGTGTAGTAGACTTCTTCAAATGCTTTTCAACTTTTGCTTTAATGGTTGCTTCATATCGAGCTTGCTTCTTGATCCTTCTGATTGCCATTCCCAATTCCTTGACTTGGAAGCACAGTTTGCAAAATGGAGAAGGGCAGCTTCAGGTGTGAGGGTAGTACAATCCCCTTCAGCTAAGGAATTGACCCATTTAGCAGATTCTTCTTGTAGACCTCGAGCAAAGATTTTAGCTAGTTGCCACTGCTCGAAACCATGGTGAGGGCAATTATAGAAAAGTTCTTGGAATTCATTCCAAGTGTCATATAAGCTCGCACCTTCCTTCTGAGAAAAGCTAGAGATGCTATCCTTGTAGGCGGTTGTTCTTGAGGGAGGGAAGTACTTTTCCACGAAGTCTTGAGCAAGAGTATCCCAATCTGTGTAGTAACCGGGTGGCTTGCTAGTGAGCCACCTCTTAGCTGCGCCTGTAAGAGAGAACGGGAAGGCTCTCAAGCATAGGGTGTTCTTGTTGAGATTCCCATTCTTGAAAGTCCCGCAAAGAATAATAAAATCCGCTAAGTGAGTGCATGGATTGTCGAGTGGCCTGCCTTCAAATTGTAGATCCCTAGAGATCATGGTCAAGAAAGGGATCTTGATCTCATAGTCAGGATCTCCATTGATGCATGGCACAACGATAGAAGATCGAACGCTAGTCACACTCGGCTTGTTGTAATCAGCTAGACTCTTCGGTGCAGCCGATGGTGGTGGTGGTGGTAATTGGTAACCATCTTAGGAGATGGTGGGGGCGAGAGTGATGCGGTTGATGAAGTGGATGAAGATGAAGATGAGGAACTCTCCTTCGGTTCCTCGATCTTAATTGGCGTGAAGGATGGAGGTGGATTGATTCTGCTTTGCTTCGGAATTTGCGGTTGCTTTGGCGAAGCAGAGCTACCCGGTCTCTCTACACTCTTAGCCTTCTCGGTCTTGGTTAAGGAGCGTGTGAGAGGACGGTGATGCATAAACCTGTAAACAACCTACAAACTACAAAAACAAGCACAGCCGGTGTAAAATCGAAGTGGATGGAAATATGAAAGATGGAAAGTAGAAGAATAAAATGCCAGTTCTTCTTTCAAACAATTAAAAGAAGTCCCCGACAATGGCACCAATTTGATGGACGCGTTTTCACGCGCGTGTAGTCAAATAACTATCAAGCACAAAGCAAGATAGATCATATTCCACGGGTCTTCTAATAATCGTCTACTCAAATGTAAAGGCAGAGTATTCAAGTTTAAACACGTTGTGCGTGGTGTGAGTTCCACGACTTCTATACTAAAAAGCTGGTAATTTAAAACTAAATTAGAAAACAGAACGAAAGGTTGGTTGACTTAACAAAGGTGACAGACAAGCTTAGACTTTGAATCCCCCTTAGATCGCCAGAGCATTGGCAATCATCAGACCATCGGTTTTCAATTCTCGTTCAATCAGTTCTTAGACACCACCATAACTCCTTACCCTTAGGTTTAAGACTGGCGAACGTTCGCTCTATCCGATCTAACTACCAAGATTTATTAACCGCTCGAGCTTTCGCTTCTTGCGACGGAAGAACTAACTAGTGTAATTACTAGTGATTTGTGAGTTACTCTTGAAGCGGATTAACCCTAACTGGTTCTTACGAAAGGCACACTCCAATGAATAGGTTAATTGTTGATTTGGTGTTTTAAAGTGAGGAGAACAATCGCTACTATCCTCAACTTAACAAGAATCTAATCTAGGTGATTAGGCTAGAAAAGAAACGCAAACAACGAAGAACAAATCAAACATGCAAGCGAAACTGATTGAACTTCGAATCTAATAACCGCCGATCCGTGACCGCTTTAAAGCCCTGGGTCACTTAGGGTTCATCTAGTCTAAGCTCTACGAGTTTAGCTACTCATGTTCATAACAGCAGAAACAAAGACAGAAACAAAGTTCATCATGAAAAGCAAGAATAGGTGGAAACTATAAAACTTAATTAAGACGACTCTGGGAAAGCTCCGCTCTCCGGTAATCTTCACTCCCAGCTCTGAGTCTCCGAGGTGGAAAGATGGCGTCACAATCTTTCCTGGCTCTTCGAACTCTCAAAACTCTCTCTCGAACTTCTTAGGTCTGGAAATTAATCCTTGGAAAAATTGTATATTTTGAAATATATGAGTCGTTGATGACACTCGATTTGACGTGATTATCAGCCTCATTTAAGCAACATTTCTTGTCTTAAGACATGGTTTTTAGGGCAGAATAGGGAATATTCACTGAACTGCTCTATCTCGTGCCATTTGTGTTACTTTGGCCCATTTCGGGTCTGTTTGATGGTTTTCTAGTGTATTCATGATAGCACATGTTTTTGCCGTCAAATAATGTAACCAGGGACATGTCTAAGGCACTGGAGCCTCAATAAACCACACCAGAATTGATCCAAGAGTCAATCAAGTCAACACAAATCCTGCCCGGTTTTACAAAGAAGTTTTCGGCGAAAAGACATGAAGTTTTCGCCAAAAACTCAAGAAGAAATCATCAGAGCTTACAAGAAGAAGTTTTCGGCGAGAAGTCAAAGTTCTCGCCCAAAACTCTAGGTGAATTTGGAACAGAAGAAACAGTCGAAGCAAGCAGAGTTTTTAAAGGAAGTTTTTGCCGAAAACTTCCCAAATTTTTGGCGAAAACTTAGCTGATTTCCAGCCAAAACGCGGACAGCTATAAAGAATAAATCGCCGGCTGAAAAATAAAACACACACTTACTTTTGGACGAAAATTCCAAGACTGAGACCAGAGAGAGAAAGAGTGAAAGGAGTTCTAGGAGCTAGGAAAGGATCGTGACGCCATCCTTCCATCTCGGAGAACCAATGCTAGGAGTTGAAGATCCAGCAGATCAAAGCTTTACGGATTCATCGAAATTAGGTTTTACAGTTCTTCTCTGTCTTTCCTACCTAAGATGTATTCCTTGTTCGTCTTTGATTCTCCTGTATTGAATATGAGTAGCTAAACTCGTAGAGCTTAGATTAGATGAACCCTAAGTGACCTAGGGCTTTAAAGCCATCATGGATCGGCGGTGATTAGATTCGAAGTTCATTCAGTTTCTCCTTCTTGTTTGATTTGTTCTTTGTTCTCTGTGTTTCTTTTCTTGTTTGGCCACCTAGATTAGATTCTTGTTGAGTTGAGGATAGTAGCAAATGTTTGCCTCACTTTAAAACACCAAATCAACAATTAACCTATTCATTGGAGTGTGCCTTTCGTAGGAACCAATTAGGGTTAATCCACTTCAAGAGTAACTCATGAATCTCTAGTAATTGCACCAGTTAGTTTTGTCGTCACAAGAAGCAACCGTACTCGGGCGACTAATTAATCTTGGTAGTTAGATCAGATAGAGGAAACGTTCGCCAGTCTTAAACCTAAGGGTAAGGAGTTATGGTGTTGTCTGCGAACTGAATGAATCAGAATTGAAAGCCGCTGGTCTGTTGATTGCCAATGCTCTGGTGATCTAAGGGGGATTCGAAGTCTAAGCTTGCCTGTCGTCTGTCTAACTCAAACCACCAATCGTTCTGCATTTTAATTTCATTTCAGTTTATCTTGCATCTTAGTATAGAAGTCGTGGAACTCACACCACACACAAACTGTTTGATCCTGAATAAAATTAGCAACACATTTGAGTAAGCAAGTAGAAGAGGCCCGTGGAATATGATATGTCCTGCTTTGTGCTTGACAGTTATTTGATAAACCTGTTTACAACGTTTATCAAATTGGCGCCGTTGTCGGGGACTTCTTCTATTTCGTTGAAAGAAGAACTGGCATTTTATTCTTCTATCTTTCCATCTTTCATTTCCCATCACACTTTGATTTTACACCGGTTGTGTTTGTTTTTGTCCCTTGCAGATCATAGCAGATACAAAATCAAATCACTTCTGTTTCATTCTTCCCTATCGCAATGGCTGCTCCAAAGAGTCTTGCGGACTACAGTAAGCCGAGCGCAACTAACGTTCGGTCTTCCATCACAGTGCCTTACAATGATGATGATCCTGACCATGGGATCAAGATCCCCTTCCTGGGACTAATCTCTAGGGACGTGCAATTTGAAGGAAAGCCAGATGATAATCCTTGCACACATTTATATGACTTTCTGGCTGTCTGTGAAACTTTCAAGACTGGGAACCTCAACAAGAACGCTCTATGCCTTCGAGCCTTTCCATTTTCTCTCAGAGGTGCAACTAAGAGATGGCTTAGTGGCAAGCCACCCGGTCATTACACTGATTGGGAGACTTTAGCTCAAGATTTCAATGAGGAATACTTCCCTCCATCAAGGACAACTGCCTACAAGGACAACATCTCCAGGTTTACTCAGAAAGAAGATGCAAGCTTGCACTTGGAATGAATTCCAAGACCTTCTCTTCAACTACCCTCACCATGGGCATGAACAAAGGAAGTTGGCTGAATTCTTTGCTCGCGGTATGCGTGAGGAATCTGCAAAGTGGGTTAACTCCCTAGCTGGGGGAGATTGCACTGCTCTTACACCTCAGGACGCTCTTCTTTATTTTGCTAGCTGTGCTTCAAAATTAAGAAACTGGGAAAAACAGAGAGAAAGTACCAAGAGTCAGATGACCATTGCAGATCAGGTCAAAGCAGAAGTTCAAAAACATCTTAAAGCGATTGGCGTACCCTTGGATTCCCTGTCAGCTACCATCTTTTCGGCTGACTGTGGATGGTGCAGAACCTGTCCTCATAACGGTGGAAGCTGCCTTAACTTCGGTAAAACAGATGACTGGTCTTCAGAAGAGGTGAACTTCATCAGTCAAGGCTTCACCAACAACCAGAAAGGCTACTCCAACTACAGGAACTACCAACCTCAGGGTCAGAACCGCAACAACCGATCCTCGGAAGCATACCAAGGACCTCCTGGATTCATTGGAGGACAACAACATTCTCGATCAAAGCCGTATTACAATAGAGACGAGGACTACGAGAAGAAGTTCGATCAAATCATGAGCAGACTCGACGAACATGACAATCAATTCAAAGCTCAAGCTGCACTCAATCAAGGACAAATGGCTCAGAGCCAACAAGTGGAAGATGCAATAAACAATGTGACCAGATTTCTTACTAGTAACTCTCTCCTTAATCAAGCAGCATTTAAGGGCGACCTCAGTGTGAGGAACGAACAAGCTCAAGCCATCACCACCAGGAGCGACAAGCAGACAGCGGATCCGAAGGCTCTAGAACCGGTCATGATACCAGATACTACTGCCATAGATATGCCAGAGATTGAAAATATCACAGAAGAGGAAGAGGTAACACCGACTCCTCCTCCCAAGACAGCTCCTGAGCCCGTCTTAGCACCGTATATACCTCAGATTCCTTTTCCAAAAGCTGCGATGAGCAAAGCCAAAGATCACGACACCCAATATAAGAAGTGGTATAACGTTCCCAAGAATGCGGAGATCAAGATACCAGTAACTGAAGCTGTAGAGATCATACCACCACTTGGAAAGTTCTTTAAAGATCTCGTGAAGAAGGTGAAGAACGGAGAGGCGTACTCTGTCACGCTTACCAATGAATGCGCTTCTCTCTTCGGTGTGCCATCTCCTATACGACAGCCACCGCCAGTTAAGTGTTCTGATCCCGGTCCTTTCACATTACTGTGCATAATAAATGATATTAAAATTGAGCGTAGTCTAGCTGACTCCGGTGCTTCCATTAATGTTATGCTTGTTTATCTTTATGAGAAGTTAAACCTAGGAAAACTGAAACCGCTTACTCTGCATCTCGTGTTAGCCAATAGGTCTGTCAAACTGCCTAGGGGTATATTAGAAGATGTAGCTGTTCGCTGTGGCCCTTTTACTATTATTGCAGATTTCGTTGTTCTGGATACCCATGAATTAGACGGAACGCTTATCTTGAGTCGACCCTTCTTGACAACCGTCGGTGCGAATATAAATTGTAAACAAGGCTTGTTGACTTTAAGTGTTGGACAGGATAGCGTCACTTTCCGCATTAGGGATAGCATGAGATATTCTGCAGCTCAAGATGATAAATGTTATATTGTTGATGCTATGGAGTTGGCCTCGGCCAACTTCATTACTAACGCTTTATCTAGTGATCCACTAGAGTTGTGTTTGATTTCAGGAGTTGAAAACGCGTTAGAAGATCAAGAGCAGCACCTCTGGCAAGACGAATTAGACGACCGAAAGACGACATCCACAACCACTTCTGCACCATCTCATATTGAACCAGCTTCAAGTCGGATCACCACTTCATACGAGAACCCTTCAGAACTCGCACTGAAGGAACTCCCCGACCACCTTGAGTATGCATTTCTGGGGAAGGAATGTTAATTGCCAGTCATCATCAACTCAGCTCTATCTCCCAAACAGAAAGAGCAACTGATCATCTTACTCAAGAAGCACGTCCGAGCTATAGCCTGGCAATTAGCCGACATCAGGGGCATCTCCGAGACCTTCTGCAAACATCGGATAGTTGTAGATGAAGAATTCAAACCAGTTAGGCAGCCGCAACGCCTACTAAATCCTCTGATGCAGGAAGTTGTGAAGAAGGAAGTCCTTAAGCTCTTGGATGCCGGTATCATTTACCCTATTGCCGACAGTCCTTGGGTTAGCCCAACTTAGGTTGTTCCGAAGAAAGGAGGAATCACAGTCATCCCTAATCAGAAAGGCGAGCTCATTCCCACTTGCACGGTTACCGGGTGGAGAGTCTACATCGACTACAGACGCCTTAATGACGCTAATAAGAAAGATCACTTTCCACTACCATTCATTGATCAGATGCTAGAGAGGTTAGCTGGTCATGAATACTACTGTTTCTTGGTTGGCATGTCTGGTTACTATCAGATTCCCATCGAGCTTGACGATCAAGAAAAGACGACCTTCACCTGTCTGTTTGGTACGTTTGCTTATCGTCGTATCCCCTTTGGTTTATGCAATGCTCCCGCTACTTTTCAAAGATGCATGTTTGCTATATTCGGAGATCTAGTAGAGAATGTGGTAGAAGTATTCATGGACGATTTCTCCGTCTATGGAGACTCATTTTCCAAGTGCCTAGCCAACCTGGACAAGGTACTAGCCCGTTGTGAGGAAACCAGTCTAGCTCTTAGTTGGGAAAAGTGTCACTTTATGCTCACCGAAGGAATCGTTCTTTGCCATAGGATCTCCAAGCTTGGAATAGAAGTCGATCGTGCCAAGCTTGAAACCATCACCAGTTTGCCGCCGCCAACCTCGGTCAAGACAGTTCGAAGCTTCCTCGGTCATGCTGGATTCTACCAGAGATTCATCAAAGATTTCTCCAAGATCACTCTTCCAATGACCAAGCTTCTAGAGAAAGACACCCCTTTCGTTTTTGACAAGGCATGTCTTGAGACCTTTGAGATACTGAAAACTAGACTCACCACCGCACCGATCCTCACAGCACCAGATTGGAATCTTCCATTTGAGATTATGTGCGATGCTAGCGACTTTGCTGTTGGCGCAGTTCTTGGACAGAGAAAAGAAAAGATGTTTCATCCCATCTATTTTGCTAGCAAGACGCTTAACGACGCTCAAAGGAACTACACTACTACGGAGAAAGTGCTCCTAGCTATCGTCTTCTCCTTCGATAAGTTCAGACAGTACCTGGTTCTCTCACACACCATCGTCTATACCGATCACGCTGCTCTGCGCCATCTGTTAGCCAAGCAGGATTCGAAGCCAAGGCTCATCCGATGGATCCTCCTTCTCTAAGAGTTCGACATAGAGATTAAAGACAAGAAGGGAGCTGAGAACCTAGCAGACGATCACCTTTCCCGACTTGAGGAATCACAAACAGGTAAGTCTACTACTACTCCCATCAATGATTCTTTCCCTGACGAGTTGTTGCGTCTTGAAATCTATGAATAGGTAAATAGCATAGCCATCGAGCCTTGGGCGATTGCTCACGGTTAAGAGCTGAGTGATGCAACAACACCGGAAGAGCCCTGGTATGCCACCGTTGCTAATTATCTATCTCGCGACATAATACCCCCCCGGACTGGATTATAATGCGCGAAAAAAGCTCATTAAAGAAGCCAAGTCTTACTTCTGGGACGAGCCATTCTTCTACCGCATTAGAATTGACGGGATGATCCGGAGGTGCGTCTCTTACATCGAGGCTGCTGACATTAAGTGCCATGAAGGTCAGTTTGGAGGACACTTCGGCGGCAACCACACTGCAAGAAAGGTACTCGAAACTGGATTTTACTAGCCTTCTATCTTTAGTGATTGCGACACTTTTGCTCGCCATTGTGATGCATGCCAACGATCAGGTAACATCTCTAAACCGTAATGAGATGCCTCAAATTTTTTCTTTAACTGTTGAAATTTTTTATGTTTGGGGAATCAATTTTATGGGACCTTTCACACCCTCCAACGGAAACAAGTACATTACAACCCACGAGTTCACACACCTGCTTGACCCCCTTGCCATCGTCCAGGACGCCGCCATTGGATTTACAGACGTCTATTCCATCGCACATGAACCATACCCCGCAATATGGAAGTTTATCTCTAGCCAACCCGAGGTCAAGCCTATCAGCAACCCCTCGGTAGGTGACATTGCTCACCCTCTTTTTAGACTCCTTCATTATGTTTGGACGCAATCCCTGTGTTATTGCAGCAAGGCGGGCCGTCACCATGTCTCCTTAGAGGAGCTCGTACTGTTCCTTGCTATAGAAGAGGAGATTCATCTTCACCCCGGATGGTGGCTTGCGAGGTTCTTCCACAAGCGCAAGACCACCAAGAAACTCCCCTCCAAACTGGCTGGCGGTCCATTTATTTCCTGTCTGATCAACAACCTCGGGATCGGCGACAAATGGGGCACTGATATTCCTCGCGTTCAGATTGAGCACATCGGCGCGGAGCTTGCCATAGCTCGGGGCCTCGACCTCTCTAGCAGTCTTGACGATTATAGAATGGTCCCCCGCCGCTCAATGAAAGCGCCTCCAATTCCAGCTAGCGCTCTTGATAGGGAGCCGTTGTCCCACGCCCCCCTTCAGGAGTTGCCTCCTCCGCCTCAGCCATAGATGCCTAACGAGATTAACGAGCGGCTGGTGCGCATTGATCAATGGCAACTCGACTACTCTGCCGGTTCACTTAAATGGTAGAAGGACCGAGTAGAGCACGAGGAGGCACAGAATGCGCGATGGGCCATTCTGCAACAGTTCATGGCCGACCAGAACTCTAGACACAAGGCTGAGCTCGCATGGCGACAGCAGATTGAGGAGCGACTTGGTGTTTCCCCTTTCCCGACTCCACCTCCACCACCACCTGAGGGACAGTGATCTGGTTGTTTCTATCCTTCCCCTTTGTTTTTCTTTCTTTTTTTTTTCGGATTTCAATCCAACTTTTTTATGTGTGGTTCCGGGGCACTTGTCCCGGTTTCCTTTTGATCTTTTGGTTGTTTTTGTTTTGTAGGTGTGTTTTGGTAGCTACTCTACTCCACTCCGCGACACGCTCACCGAACCCATCCGCTACACCGCCCCCTTTCCCAGGTTCCCCGTAACTCTCAATCTCTTTTTAGTCCTGTGAGGACACAGAACAGTCTAAGTGTGGGGTAGGATGTTAGAGAACCATGCATGATCTTGATTGCCCTTTTATTGTGTTTCGTGGTGCCTTGTCCAATTTCTCTAGCAGTAGAATTGCTCAGTTCTTGATTTGTGATGTTAAAATGTTGTTCAAATTGTCATAATGATGCTTAGACTGCTTAACCTAGAACCTGAGAACTGACGTGTATGCTTTGATGCTAAATTGCCTGGTCAAAACAGATTTTTATAATCACACATGTAGTTTGTCGCCTTGATTGCATGAAAATGACCGAATCCGACTAGCGAACCAACTGTGAGCTTTTGATCCATTGCACGTAACTTGCAATTTCAGTTCTTTTTGAGTGGTTTTCTGTTTGCTTGAATGAGTTGGAATTTGCATGAGACCTATTTGAGACCACACGATGACACGAGTTCTATAATGATAGGGGCACCTAGATTCAGCTACTAAGCCAGATAGCCTACCTAACGTTAAATCCATTAGGTTGAAACCCTTGAGCTTGGCCTGTTCTTTCGGTTCGATATACATTACAGCCAATCCCCATTCTTTCACTCCACATTGATCCCTTGTGGTTGTAGTTCTAGATTAGCCTACCGGAAGTCGGTTTGTGGTAACCTGCCCATAGCCATTAAGCAGGTGGTCTTAGCTATTATGTCCAGACGTGTAAACCCCTCTAGCAACTAAAAGAAAGAATCGGCGCAAAAGTAAAAAAATTGAAAAAGAAGAAAATAAGAAAAATTTCGAAAAAACAGAAAAGTTCAAAGTTTCAAAGTTTGTAGTATAATTCAATAACGTTCTTCTCCCTACATATGGAAGAACGAAGTCAAAAGAAAATTCAAAAAAAATGTGTGTAAAGAAAATAAAGTGCTAGGTTGCTTGAGGGTATCATAGGACGAGCGTACACTATTCCACCCGTGTCTGGTTAGACGGTAGGAAGCCATAGGCTAGATTCGAGGGAAGTTAGTCGAAAGCTACACCGCACCAAAGCCATCATCATACATTCCCATCATCCATCTCATCTTAACCCTTGTAGTGTAGAATTCTTTACAGTCCTAAGCAGGGAAGTCCTTCTTGACTACTTCCTCGTGTTGTCACAGTGGTGGAGATGTGGTCGAATTGCAAACTTATGACAGAATTAAGTAACAGAAAATGATTGAGAGTAGAAACACGTCCCTAAACACAGATAATGAGAGTTTCCCTTGCACTAAATATTATCTGTATGAGGAGTCTGGTCGGTTAGGTCAAATTCGTGCATGATTGGTTACTACTTCTTGTCGTGTGCAGTTTTTAGTGAGACCAGGTTGTTTGGCTGATCTGTATGCATGTTAGGTTTCTTGTTCTAGAAGTAGCTGTCTAATAATTCGTTGTGTGAGCTTGAACATCAATTTAATCGATCTTATCATTTGTGAACCTGAGCGTTTTCTATTCAGTTTGCTTGAGGACAAGCAAAAGCTTAAGTGTGGGGTATTTGATGACACTCGATTTGACGTGATTATCAGCCTCATTTAAGCAACATTTCTTGTCTTAAGACATGGTTTTTAGGGCAGAATAGAGAATATTCACTCAACTGCTCTATCTCGTGCCATTTGTGTTACTTTGGCCCGTTTCGGGTCTATTTGATGGTTTTCTAGTGTTTTCATGATAGCACAGGTTTTTGACGTCAAATAATGTAACTAGGGACGTGTCTAAGGCACTGGAGCCTCAAGAAACCACACTAGAATCGATCCAAGAGTCAATCAATTCAACACAAATCCTGCTCGGTTTTACAAAGAAGTTTTCCACGAAAAGATCTGAAGTTTTCGCCAAAAACTCAAGAAGAAATCATCAGAGCTTACAAGAAGAAGTTTTCGGTGAAAAGTCAAAGTTATCGCCGAAAACTCTAGGTGAATTTGGAACAGAAAATAGTCGAAGCAAGCAGAGTTTTTAAAGGAAGTTTTTGCCAAAAACTTCCCAAGTTTTTCGGCGAAAACTTAGCTGATTTCCAGCCAAAACACGGACAGCTATAAAGAAGAAATCGCCGGCTGAAAAATAAAACACACACTTACTTTTGGACGAAAATTCCAAGACTTAGGCCAAAGTGAGAAAGAGTGAAAGGAGTTTGAGGAGATAGGAAAGGATCGTGACTGTATTGAATGTATTCCTTGTTCGTCTTTGATTCTCCTGTGAGAAAGGATAGGAGATAGGAGACCAGAGCGAAGACTTAGACTTCTCGCGGTCTCCTATCTCAGGTTTGCTCTGACGGTTTGTTCTTGGATTTTTGCCGGAAACCTCAGGGATTTTTCACCGAAATCTTATTTGGAAAGGTGGGCAGGAATTATGTTGACTTGATTGACTCCTTGTGTCGGTCCCGGTGCGATTCCTTGAGCTTCCAATGCCTTAGACACGTCCTTGGTTACATCATTTGATGGCAAAACCCTGTGCTATCATAAAACACTAGAAAACCATCAAATAGACGTGAAACGGGCCAAAGTAACCAAAATGGCACGAGTAAGAGCAGTTGAGTGAATATTCACTATTTTGACCTAAAAACCATGTCTTAAGCAAAGGAATTTAGCCTAAATGGGGCCGAAAATCACGTCAATTCGAGTGTCATCAAGTCCCTTGAGACGTGTCCTCTGCCTTGACATTTAAAGCACACAATTCCACTAAGACGTGGGTTAGAATTCTGAGCATTAGGGGTAGATTGAGTAGGTGTTACCCGTGGTGCCGGTTCCCTAGGGTTAGGGTTCGATCGGGGCCCGGTGCTTCGGGGCTGGCCGGGCTTCCATGGGGGCTGGCTGGTACTGGATCCTCCTCTCCATTGGCTACTGGCTGGAGGGGCTGGTCTTCTTGTATAACCTCTTTTCATCTCCCTCTCCATTCGGATGGATAGGGCTTTCAAGTCTTCATAGTCAACATAGTTGAGTATATTGACTTGGTACATGATGTCCGGGTGTAGCCCTCCTACAAACCTGGCTATCCTGGCCTCCTATTCCACCTTGAGGTCTAGCCTTGCCACTAGCATCTCTATCTCCTTGGTATACTGCTCCACAGACATGGTTCCTTGCTTCAAAGTCTAGAGTGAGGTGTGTAAGTCTCGGATGTAGGCAGCCGGGACAAACCTCATCCTCATCTTCCACTTGAGGTCTCTCCATGACTCGATGGGTACCTCATCACCTCTCTGAACCTGTCTTTTGAATTGGCTCCACCAAAGAGCAGCATAATCAGTAAATTCAAGGGTAGCCACAATTAGTTTTTTTCTCTCCGAATAGTGATGGCACTCGAGGAAGTCCTCCATACTTCTCTCCCAATCCAAATACTCATCCGCATCATTCTTGCTAGCAAACTTAGGGATGGTGAGCTTGAGATTGCTCACATCATCATCAATCTCTTGCACTACCCTTCTAGCCCTTCGCTTGAGATCTCCATGGGGTTCTTCATCATATTCTTCTCGGTCATCTCTTCTCTCATAGTTTCCTCGGTTGTCTCTCTCAAGTCTGGCTAGGGCTTCTTGTATTCCAGCCAAGATTCCTCCAAGGCCATGGATCTGGCATTCCAAATTTTCCATTCTCTCGTCTGCCATGGTTAGTTACAAACTACCAGAAGCAACTTTCTATCCCCTCTTCTTAGAATCAAGCTTACAACAAAAGGAAACAAATTTGGCAAGGGTGGCCTTGCTTTTCTTTTTGTTTTCTTATATCCACCAGATTTTCTTTGCCTTACAATACCAAACCGATTGAAGGACTTGAAAATAGATGGGGGGTTTTCAAAGCTAATTTTTCTAAAGAACAACGAAAATAAAGGGATATGAATCCAAGGGTTAACCTGGAGACTGGGATAGAGTGTGGTCCTAGTGTTGAACCGTGCTCTAATACCAACTGATGTGAACCGTGGGCAGACGACCCTTGAACACCACAAGTTGATGATCCTAGCAATGAGAGAAACCTTTGGAACCGGAGCGGATTAGGACTTTGACCCGCTAGCTATAGAGAGATAGGAACAAGAAGTATCAAGTCGAGGGCGCTATGCCAAGAGATGGATGCTCTTGATGATAAGCCAAACCTTAATCCGTGCTCTTGCACATACTTAAAGGGGTTTAGAACAAAGTTCTGAAAGGGGGTTTATTAATTGATAAAAGTCTGCCTCACAAAGGGTGGCCGATGGCCTCTATTTATAGGGAGGGAACAAGCTCTCCTCACCTTTTTAGCTACTTCCTAAGGCCCGGGGTCTTCTAGTCATGGCTACCTGTTCTCCTGGCCCGGGTGGGAATCTTTGTCTCGGTGGGATTGCATGCATGGACCCAGATCGTGTATGAGCACTTCCCTACGTGGCTCCTCCTTCATTCCTCCTCCGATTTCAATGCCATTTGTTGGGCCGTGTTCTTGAGGTCTCCACCTATCAATTAGAATTTCCCAAAAGGCCTGAGCGGTTTGGTGGCCCGGCCCTAAGCGCTCCTTTGTAACGCCTGGCACCATGCCCGGTGCCCGGGGCTGGCTCATGTCTTGGCCATCTTCATTTGTGGCCAAGCCTTTGGCATTCTGCTTCGGCCAAGTCTTAAGAAATGTCCTCAGAGGATCTTCAAGGGTTGGAGTTGGTCCAGGGCTCGTGGCACTTAGTCTAGGGCTTAGTGCTTGCATTTGGCCCGGTCTAGGGCTCGTTCCGGGGACTGTCTTCAGGTGCCATCCCTTGCTGGTCAGGTACTCTTGGGTCCTTTGCTTCCTTTACTCCAGGAATGCTTCCAGAGGATCCCAGGAGTGGTCAGTTCCTCTAGGGTCGTGGGGATTGGTCTATGGCCTTTCAGGGCCCTTAGGCTTGACCTTCGGTCTGGCTCGGGGCTCGGATCGAGTGTGATGACCCGCCCGGTCGTTGTTATGCAGACGTTCAACCAAATAACTAACAAAGCTCACAAAAGCTAGGGTAGATCGTATTCCAGGGGTCTTTTAAGATTGACTACTTCAAAACTGGCAAAATACTCGAATGCAAACAAGTTGTGCGTGGTGTGAGTTCCACGACTTCTAATTCTAAGAAATGCAGAGAAATTAAAACAAATTAAACTAAAGCAGATTGGAATTAGGGTTTGAAAACAGAGATGACAAATGAACTTAGACTTTGAATCCCCCTTCGTTCCCCAGAGCATTGGCAATCAACAGATCAGCGGATTTCGATTCTCATTCAATCAATTACTAAGACACCACCATAACTCCTTACCCTTAGGTTTAAGACCGACGAACGTTCGCTCTATCCGTTCTAACTACCAAGATTAACTAGCCGCCCGGGTACGGTCGCCTCTCGCAACGACTTAATTAACTGGTGCAATTACTAATGATTTATGAGCTACTCTTGCAGTGAATTAACCCTAACCGGTTCCTACGAAAGGCACACTCCAATTATAAGGTTAATTTTTCAATTCGATGTTCTAAAGTAAGGCGAGCATTCGCTTCTATCCTTAGCTTAACCAGAATCTAATCTAGGTGATCAATCCAGACAAGAAACATGAACAATGAAGAACAAATCAAACATGAATGAGAAACTGATTGAATTTCGAATCTAATCACCGCCGATCCGTGATCGCTTTAAAGCCCTGGGTCACTTAGGGTTCATCTAGTCTAAGATCTAACGAGTTTAGCTACTCATGTTTATCACAAAAGAAACAAAGACAAAGAAAGAGTTCATCATCCAGAGGAAGAACAGAAAAGAATCTGAAAAACCTAATTTAGACGACTCTGACAGACTTCGATCTTCGGTAAACTACACTCCTAGCTCCGGTTCTCCGAGATGAAAGGGATGGCATCACGATCTCTTTCCGGCTCTTCGAACTCTAACTCTTCACTCCAGAACTCCAGAGAATCCTCGGAAAACGTAATTATGAATGATATGTTATTCGCTCTCCCTTTTGGGCCGCCGGGTTAAGTATTTATACTTAACCCTAATTAGTCCGGATTTCCCTATTATTTTCGCCGAAATTCTTGAGGAATTTTCGGCGAAAATTCCTTTGCAAATGAAGGGATATTTTCGCTCTTCTCTGGACTTCATTCTCGATTCGAAAACTTGACACTTTCGCCGAAACCGATTTGTGCTGATATTTACGCCGAAAACACTAGGTGATTTTCGGCGAAAATTCCTTTGTAATCGGGGTAGGAATTTGCTTGAACTTGATTGGCTCCTTTGATCGATTCCGGTTCAGTTCCTTGATGTTCCAATGCCTTAGACACGTCCTTGGTTACTTATTCGAGGGCAAAAACCTGTGCTAACATAAAAACACTAGAAAACCATCAAATAGACCCGAAACGGGCCAAGGTAACACAAATGGCACGAGATAGGGCAATCGATTGAATATTCGTTATTCTACCCTAAAAACCATGTCTTAAGCAAAGAAATGTCGCTTAAATGAGGCTGATAATCACGTCAAATCGAGTGTCATCAAATACCCCACACTTAAGCTTTTGCTTGTCCTCAAGCAAACTGAATAGAGATGTTCATGTTCACAAATGATAAGATCGATTAAATTGGAGCTTAATCAAACACAATGAATTATTAGACAGCTAATTCCTAGAACAAGAAACCTAACATGCATACAGATCAGCCAAACTACCTGGTCTCACTAATAAACTGCACACGACAAGTAATTAGCAACCAATTATGCACGAATTTGACCTGACCGACCAGACTCCTCACACAGGATATATATAGTACAATGGGAACTCTCACTCTCTGTGTTTAAGGACGTGTTTCTGCTCTCGATCATTTTCTGTCACCGAATTCTGTCATAGGTTTGCATTTTGACCACATCTCCACCACTGTGACAACACGAGTATCTAGTCAAGAAGGACGTCCCTGCCAGGACCGTAATGAATTCTACACTACTCGGGTTTATAATGAGATGGGTGATGGGAATGTATGATGATGGCTTGGTGCGGTATAGCTTTCGACTAACTTCCCTCGAATCTAATCTATGGCTTCCTACCGTCTAACCAAACACGGGTGGAGTAATGAACGCTCGTCCTATGATACCCTCAAGCAACCTAGCACTTATTCTTTTTCTTTACACGATTTTTTTTCTTTTCTTTTGAACTTTTTTCTTTTGACTTCGTTCTTCCATTTGTAGGGAGAAGAACGTTTTATTGAACTAGAAACTTTGAAACTTTTTGATTTTTCTGATTTTTTCTTTTCTTCATTTTTTTCGAAATTTTTCTTTCTTTTTTTTTCTTTTGTGTCAATTTTTCTTTTAGTTGCTAGAGGGATTTACACGTCTGGACATATTAGCTAAGACCACCTGTTTAATGGCTATAGGCAGGTCACCAAAACCCACTTCCGGTAGGTCAATCTAGAACTACAACCACAGGGGATCAACGGGGAATGAAAGAAATGGGAAATGGCTGTAATGTATTATCGAAATGAAAGAACAGGCCAAGCTCAAGGGTCTAAACCTAATGGATTTATCGTTTGGTAGGCTATCTGGCTAAGTAGCTGAATCTAGGTGCCCCTATCCTTCTAGAACTCGTGTCATCGTGTGGTCTCGAGTAGGTCTCATGCAAATTCTAACTCATTCAAGTAAACAAAAAACCACTCAGAAAGAATTAAAATTGCAAGTTATGTGCAATGGATCAAATGCTCACAGATGGTTTGCTAGTCAGATTCGGTCATTTTCATGCAATCAAGGCTACAAACTACAAGTGTGATTTTAAAATTCTGTTCTGACCAGGCAATTTAGCATCAAAGTATACAAGTTGGTTCTCAAGTTCTAGGTTAAGCAGTCTAAGCATCATTATGAAGGTTTGAACAACAACTTAAAATCAAAAATCAAGAACTGAGCCATTCTAATGCTAGAGAGACTGGAATGGAATCACGAGGCACACAAAAACACAATTCAAGGGCAATCAAGTTCATGCAAGGTTCTCTAGCATCCTACCCCACACTTAAATCGGACTGTGTCCTCACAGGACTAAAATTAGAGTTCAGAGTGAAGTAGAAGAACCTGGACCGAGATGATTGGTGTAGGGGATGAGCACGGGTCCTCGGAGCGGAGGGAATCTACCCAAGCGAAACAAAGGGAATCTCCCTACTGCCTACAAAACAAAAACAAATGAAACATAAAAAGGAAACCGGGACAAGTGCCCCGGATCCACACAGAAAAAAGTTGGACCGAAATCCGAAAAGAATAAATAAAAAGAAAGGACAAGGAAAAGGACACCACCTGATCATGGCTGGTCAGGGGTGTCGGGGGGTGGAAAGTGGAGGTGCTCGCCGAGCTGACGTTGCCACGCCAGCTGTGCCTCATACCGCCCGTCGGCGCGGCGCATATGCTGCTGCATAATAGTCCATCTCGCCTCTTGAGTGGCGTTGTCAGTGATGCGCCACTCCTGCAGTCGCTCATACAACTCACCAACGTCCGCGGGGTGCGGTCGGTGCTGATGGTGAGGCACCTGGTATGGATCGGGAATGTGCGGCGGCGACTGGTGAGCATACCCTGCCTGATGATGAGCTGGGTATATAGTCTTGGAATTCTGGCGGCAGCTGGGGCTGCTGCTGCTCAGTGTCATCCTCATCCTCCGACTCGACCATAGGCTGGAGTGGAGGATCTGCTGCTACATGGCGACTGAGGTCCAGTTCTAAGTCGTACTCAACCGCTAAGTCTCCTCCAACCGTCCTAACTTGGCGTCGTGGAATGTTCGGGCCATATTCATGGCTGATGTCGAAGAAGAGGATGAGCTGACCTATGAAGTTACCCCCCAGGAGTCTACGAGGTGGCGTCCTCCTCCTGGTCTTCTAGCGGAAGATGCGTGCCAGCACCCAGCCGGGGTGGAGAGGGTAGCTCTCTCGGATGGCTCGAAGAAGCATAAGCTCCTCCTTGTGGATATGGTGGCGATCCTTATCCGGAACATATAAAAGGGATCTACGCCAAACCATATGAATAAATTTAAAGAGAGGGTGAGAGAGGGACTTAACTAAGTCATGGCCCGTGAGGCGATCACCAGGCACTCTAGTCATGTGGCTCCAGAGTGCGTGGTACTCCTCGTCGTCATCATCGTCGCCCCATCCTAGGTGATGATCGTGATAATGCTCGTAGGGGATGCCAAGATGAGCAGCAAACTCATCGTAGGTGAGCTGCCTGTACACCCCACCAAGATAGAAGGTCACAACCTTCTGGCGCTGCTTCCTCTTGTGCTCATCCAGATCAAAGGTCGCCCAGAACTCCTGGAGAGCAATGTCTGGGAAATCGGCAGCTATGGTGGTCAGCTCTAGGAGAACGGCCGATGCTAGGGCGTCATGCACATTCCGGTAGTAGTCCTCGTCGTGCTCGTTCAGGGACTCCAAGGAAAGTGGGCGCACGTCAGCTCCCCGAATGTGCTCGATCTTCTGGAAGCACTCGAAGTAGAAGTCAGGTAGACGGGCGATAGTGCGATGGTACCCAGCCCGGCGGGGTAATGCGGGTGGAGGACCCATAACGGCAGGTGTGACGGGGGCGGCAGCTCCGGAGCTCGAGGCGCCATCAAGTCGCGCCTTAGTCCTGCGCTCATAAGTGGTGTTCCTAAAACCAGAATGAAACCAGATTAGTCAAACTTAAACCCTACCCCACACTTAGTAGAAAAACTCAATTTCACAAAGAAATGAGGAAAACCGAGTGGGGGTAAGCAAAGCAGAGTAACCGGTAATCATGGACAGTAAAATACATATTTAGGAACAGCCAGAATGGATTAGCACAATCAGAGTTCAAAAAGTCAAACCGACATTCAGGAAGTCAACACTATAGCATAATGAACCCTAATCATGGCAAGATTATCACAACGTGGAAATTGACGGCATAATACGATCTCAGATGGCAAACACAATAATCTGAACGAGAATGAGCACATCAGGCAGCCAAATGATCACAACAATTCAAAGTCAAACCAACATTTCTCACAAAAGTCAACATCACAAAGAATCAATCCTATGCAAGCAACACATGATCAAATGATATGGAAATTAAGCACGGAACTCCCTAAGCATGCTAGAACAGTTCTACAAGTTCAGCTAACCTAGTTCACATGAAATTCAGCAATCCATATGTCAAAAGATTCATATCGAAAAGTTCTACAACTTACCTTGAAGCCATGGGTGCTAAAACGAACGGTTTGGGAGGAATCGGTGAAAAACTATGAAAACGAGGGTTTCGGTGAACTGGAGCTGTAGAGCTCCGATTCGGCTGTTCTAGGGCTCAAAATGATCGGAATGGAGAGGGAGTTGAGCGGCGGCGGTCGGCGGTGGCGGCGGGAAACGGTGGCGGCGGCAGTTTAAAAGGGTGGCAGTCGGCGGCGGTTATTGAAAAACAAAGGGGAGTTTTCGGGTTTGTGTTCGAAAATAAAAGAAGGAAAGTGGGGAGAGAGAGGATAAGACCGGGTTTTAAGTGGGAAATTATATGATTTTCAAAGGAATTTTCGGCGAAACTAATAGGTAGTTTTCGCCGAAAATGGGAGTTAAAATGGCTGCCGGTTTTCAAATGGATTTTCGCCGAAACCACTCAACTTTTCGAACCAAAAATATGAAACAGGAGACCGGGTTTGAAAATTCAAAAGGCGATTTCGCCGAAAATAGGGGTGATTTCGCCGAAAATTTTGAACTACTTGGGTGAAAATATTTTCGCAAATCCGACCAACTTCAGAAAATCACAGTTAAATCCACAAAAATCGGAACGACCTCAATCAACTTGCGAATGACACTATGACACACAGACTCGACAAGAAAAATCAGAAAACAAACAAACTGACACTTTTGGCTCCCCCGAACCGACTCTAAAACGCTAAGGTTAACACAAAACAAAAACGGACTCCAGCCGTTGGTTGCCTCCCACGAAGCGCTCTTTTATTAACGTCCTTGAGTTGGACGATACCTGGACGGTATTAGGAGATATCCCAACTCAGATTCTCCTTAACGCTCACGTCGGAGTTCATGAAGTACAGCTTGGGGACTTCTCCGGTAAGCGTGAATCTCTTCCCGTTTGCATGCAAGAGCTTGGTACGTCCATCGGGAAGATGATCGATGAACTTGAACGGTCCGAACAGCTCTCTGGAGAGATCATCCTTCTTGAGTGTTACGATGGAAGGAATGAGGACTGTCGGCTTCTTCTTTTCTTTTATCTCCGGCTTGGTATCACCAGGATCGGTGATCGTCAGTACTTCCTTAGGAGATGCTTTTGGCTTCTCCCTCCATACTTGTTCCGGTGCCGGTTTCTCGGAACTAATTGGTGGTGCATCTGGCTCGGTGGAAGACGGCGGAACTTTTGGCCTCCAGACCATTTGGGTCTTCGTCTTCTTGTTCTTTCCCCGAGGTCTGTTAGGTTTAGTGCTCGGAGGCTTGGAAGAGGCTTGCAGTTCCTTCTTCTTCTTGGGCGGCTTCTGAACCGAAGTTTCTGGCTTCTTCTTAATAACATGTTCAATACCTGCAGCAACAACTGATCTAGAGACACTGGTAGAAGCATTAGTAACGGAGTTGACCAGAGTCAACACCACAGTTTCAATAGCTAGGCAGTGAGATTCTTCATTCTTAGAGTCATATTTCATGCCATCTTTTAGACAGAACGTTTTCATTTCTTTACCGACCCTTAGAGTTAAAGAACCATTTGGAACGTTAATATTCATTCCAGTAGTAGCCATGAAAGGTCGACCTATGAGAATGGTAGAATCATCTGTATTATTATCCATAATCACATAGTCAGCTAAGAACGTGAACGGACCACATTTAGTGACAACGTCTTTAATCTCAACCTTAGGGGTTTTAAGTGATCTATCAGCAAAGACAAGTTGCATACTAGGCGGTTCAAGTTCTCCTAGGTTCAATTTTTCAAACAGGCTCATAGGAATGACATTAATAGACGCTCCTAGATCGACTAAACAACGTTCAATCTCAACATCATTGATGACCAAAGGTAAAGTAAAAGAACCAGGATCAGATAACTTAGCTGGATATGGAGAGGCAGGTTTCTTAATACGAATGTCAGGATATCCTTCCATGTTCCCCTTCATGCCAGTCTCGATCCTTGCATTTGGTAGCAATGCTCTTGGAAAAGGAGGCTTCACGACATACGGTGCAAGAGGAGGATCATCCTCCTTAGGCGCTGGTTCCTGTTCTTCTTCTTCTTCCGGAGTTTCAGCGATCCTGAGATAGAACAAGCATCAGCAATTAAGTTTGGGAGTTTTCGAGCGGTTACCATCTTGGCTTGCTCCTTTCTCGGATTCGGCTCTGTCTGGCTTGGAAGTTGGCCAAATGGTCAACCAGATGCTAGCATGCTCGAGATGTTGTTCACGGCTTGCTCAATTCTTTGTCCAGATGCTATCTGTTCTTGATTGAGAAGAACTTGAGCCTTGAACTGACTGTCATGATCATCGAGTCTGGTGATGATCTGGTTGAGCTTCTTATCCAGGTCACTGACATTGTTCTCTCTTTGATGCTGCTGCTCTGGATAGGTATTATTAAGATATTAATTCTGGCGATTGCCAGGAGCAGTTCCATAATTACCCGGATTGTGATGCGGCGGCTGGTAGACACCTACCGGCGGATGGTTAGGCTTCTGATCCTGAGCTGGACCAGCCGGGCGGTTATTCTGGTTCTGGTTGTGGTTGGCGCCAGCATTGTAGGGAGGTCTGTCTTGATAGTTCCCTTGCTGTCTGAAGTTACGGTAGCCAGCATAACCATTCTGATTATTGACGAAGCCTTGTTGAATGAAATTTACCTCTTCGGCAGATCAGACTTCTGCCTTACCAAAATTCTGACAACGGCCTCCGTTATGTGCGCAAGCTCCACACCACTCGCAATCGGCAACATGGACAGAGGCTGCCGGCGGCTTGATCGGTGTGGTAGACTTCTTCAAATGCTTCTCTACCTCTGCTTTGATTGTAGCTTCAAGATCTAGCTTGCTCCTTGATCCTTCAGATTGTCGTTCCCAGTTCCTTGACTTGGAAGCACAGTTTGTGAAGTGAAGAAGAGCAGCTTCAGGTGTGAGTGTAGTGCAATCCCCTTCAGCTAGAGAATTGACCCACTTGGCAGATTCTTCTCGAAGTCCTTGAGCAAAGATCTCAACTAACTACCTCTGCTCGAATCCATGATGAGGGTAGGTGTAGAGAAGTTCTTGGAATCGATTCCAAGTATCATACAAGCTTTCTCCTTCTTTCTGGGAGAATCTGGCGATGCTGTCCTTGATGGTGGTTGTTCTGGCCGGAGGGAAGTATTCTTCAACGAAGTCCTGAGCCAGAGTATCCCAATCAGTGTAATAGCCAGGTGGTTTGCTAGTAAGCCACCTCTTAGCAGGGCCTTTCAGAGAGAACGGGAAAGCTCTCAGACAAAGAGTGTTTTTGTCTAGGTTTCCGCTCTTGAAAGTGCTGCAGAGATCAAGGAAGTCTGCAAGATGAGTGCACGGATTGTCTAGGGGCCTGCCTTCAAACTGTAAATCCCTAGAGATGATAGTCAAGAATGGAATCTTGATCTCATAGTCAGGATCTCCTTCAATGCGTGGAACGGAAATGGCAGATCCAACGCTAGTCGCGCTCGGCTTGTTATAGTCTGCTAGACTCTTCTGTGCAGGTGGTGGCGGCGGCGGTTGATCGCCATTTGGTGGTGGTGGTGGTAATCTATCGTCCATGGCGGGAGATGGAGGAGGTGAGAGTGACTAGGTGTATGAAGCGAATGAAGATGACGGTACAGGTGAAGATGGAGATGAGGAACTCTCCTTCAGTTCCTCGATCTTGATTGGAGTGATGAATGGATTGGATCTGCCTTTCTTCAGAATATGTGATCGTAGAGGTGGAGCAGAACTGCCTGGTCTCTCTACACTCTTAGCCTGTTCGGTTTGAGAGCGAGTCCAAGGACGGTGAGGCAGACACCTGTAAACCTACAGATAACAAAGACAAACAAAACCAGTGTAAAATCGAAGTGGATGGTAAGGTGAAAGATGGAAAGTAGAAGAATAAATTGTCAGTTCTTCTTTCGAACAATCAAAAGAAGTCCCCGGCAACGACGCCAATTTGATGACCCGCCCGGTCGTTGTTATGCGGACGTTCAACCAAACAACTAACAAAGCTCACAAAAGCTAGGGTAGATCGTATTCCAGGGGTCTTCTAAGATTGACTACTTCAAAACTGGCAAAATACTCGAATGCAAACAAGTTGTGCGTGGTGTGAGTTCCACGACTTCTAATTCTAAGAAATGCAGAGAAATTAAAACAAATTAAACTAAAGCAGATTGGAAATTAGGGTTTGAAAACAGAGATGACAAACGAACTTAGACTTTGAATCCCCCTTCGTTCCCCAGAGCATTGGCAATCAACAGATCAGCGGATTTCGATTCTCATTCAAACAATTACTAAGACACCACCATAACTCCTTACCCTTAGGTCTAAGACCGGTGAACGTTCGCTCTATCCGTTCTAACTACCAAGATTAACTAGCCGCCCGGGTACGGTCGCCTCTCGCAAGGCACGCTCCAATTATAAGGTTAATTGTTCAATTCGATGTTCTAAGTAAGGCGAGCGTTCGCTTCTATCCTTAGCTTAACCAGAATCTAATCTAGGTGATCAATCCGGACAAGAAACATGAACAATGAAGAACAAATCAAACATGAATGAGAAACTGATTGAATTTCGAATCTAATCACCGCCGATCCGTGACCGCTTTAAAGCCCTGGGTCACTTAGGGTTCATCTAGTCTAAGCTCTAACGAGTTTAGCTACTCATGTTTATCACAAAAGAAACAAAGACAAAGAAAGAGTTCATCATCCAGAGGAAGAACAGAAAAGAATCTGAAAAACCTAATTTAGACGACTCTGACAGACTTCGATCTTTGGTAAACTACACTCCTAGCTCCGGTTCTCCGAGATGAAAGGGATGGCGTCACGATCTCTTTTCGGCTCTTCGAACTCTAACTCTTCGCTCCAGAACTCCAGAGAATCCTCGGAAAACGTAATTATGAATGATATGTTATTCACTCTCCCTTTTGGGCCGCCGGGTTAAGTATTTATACTTAACCCTAATTAGTCCGGATTTCCCTATTATTTTTGCCGAAATTCTTGAGGAATTTTCGGCGAAAATTCCTTCGCAAATGAAGGGATATTTTTGCTCTTCTCTGGACTTCATTCTCGGTTCGAAAACTTGACACTTTCGCCGAAACAGATTTGTGCTGATATTTTCGCCGAAAACACTAGGTGATTTTCGGCGAAAATTCCTTTGTAATCCGGGCAGGAATTTGCTTGAACTTGATTGGCTCCTTTGATCGATTCCGGTTCAGTTCCTCGATGTTCCAATGCCTTAGACACGTCCTTGGTTACTTATTCGATGGCAAAAACCTGTGCTAACATAAAAACACTAGAAAACCATCAAATAGACCCGAAATGGGCCAAGGTAACACAAATGGCACGAGATAGGGCAATCGATTGAATATTCGTTATTCTACCCTAAAAACCATGTCTTAAGCAAAGAAATGTCGCTTAAATGAGGCTGATAATCACGTCAAATCGAGTGTCATCAGGGTGCTTTGGCAAGCAACATGGCCTGGAGTGGCCCCACCTTCATTCTTTCTATCCTACCTGCTGGTGGTGGCCTGAGCCTATATTTAGTCACATACCTTGGCTTCATGATGTGTCGGAGAGCTTTCCTTGGCCCTACACGCTTCTTGTAGGGCCCTAGGGTTCTGCCTTTAACTGGGGACTCTAGTGCGGTGTAGGAATAGATGTAGGCCTTTGGGCAGCCGCATAGTATCACATCAAAAGTCCTAATCCGCCCCGGTTCCGAAGGTTTCTCTCGTTGCTAGGATCATCAGCTTGTGGTGTTCAAGGGTCGTCTGCCCACGGTTGCAGCGGTTCACATCATAAGTGACAATGACCATTCCAAGGGAGCAACACCTGTTGGCTTCAGGGTCACAATGGTTGTTGTACTAGGTGCAACACTAGTTTCCTAATTTGAAGACATTGAATTATGTATGAGAAACCTCGATGTTCTGATTCTGTAGATTATGACGATTCTTCCTTTGGAATTCAAATAAGCAAGTTATGAACAATTGACCCTTTGTCACCTGTAGTTCCAGAACCTTTCTTTCAGAAAATTACAGGTTCTACCTGACTCAATCAATCTCAATTCAACTCAAAATTTTCAAGTAGCAACAATTGGAAATTGGTCATTACAAATCTTTCCTCAACCGTTCTAGTACTGGATGAGAATTGGAGGTATTCCCCTTAAAAGTCACCCCTCCCATCTTCAAGAGATGACTAAGTCCAACAATGGAGTTGGAGAATAACCTGTGGAATTTCTACTGTCGATTGTGCTATCTCGATAACTACAAAAAGATGGAGAAGTTTAGTGACCCTTTTCATTTGAGTCACTTTTCAAACATTAGAAGTTAAAACTTTTTTGAAAATCCCACCCTATAATCATTGTCACGTTAAGCAGCAAAGCGAAAACCATCCCCATAATTGTTATGTGCTAGCACGGAAGTGGAATACCAACCAACTTTCCATTGGGGTTCATGAATTTCCATGAAATTAGTTAGCACCCCTATGAAGAAGAAAACAACAAGGATCTGATTCTCGTTGTAACACCATATCATGGGAGACTTTAGTCGAACCACTGGTTCAACCTATGCATACAGTACATCTTGTTTCACTGACTCTGAAACATTGCATTAATACATATCATCAGAAGCACACTAATTCCATATGTCAATAACCAATATAATCCATTACATAAACCAATACTGATAAATATTCAACCAAAATCCGCGCAATCCATATATATAGATCCAGTAACTCAAATAAACCAATGTCAACGCATAACATGCAACCCAAGAAAATCCCCATAAAACAAAACCCAAAGAAATACGGCACTGAACTCAAAGATGTACCTAATATGAATTGACTCGTTGGTATGACGTCCATCTCATCCTCCTCTAGCTCTCCTAGCTGACATGGTGACCTGCTCAACATACCCCATAAAAAGTGCAACATAAAACCTAGAGAGAGGGTTAGTGAAAAGCACCGAGTGATCTTCTCAGTAAAGTAGTAATTGAGATGAACAAAATTAGAAACCAATATTAGTAAGGGACATAAAATATTGAAGAAAAGCCTGAACTGAAATGGAGTGGCAGGCTGATGGTTCGTTACTTAGTAAGTACTATTTGGAAAAAGGGTGATCAAGTAACTTGGTTTGAAATGGTTTGGGGGAAACCTAGTATTCCTAAGTATAGCATGATCTGCTAGTTGGGAAAATGGAGAAAGCTCATTACAAAGGAGATTGAGGCCACTTGGGGATTAGATGTTGATATTAGTTGTTTGTTGTGTGCTGATGACGTGGATAACAGGTATGACATTTCCTGTCATTGCAAGTTTTCTTGTAGCCTTTTCTAGACAAAGGTATTTCATTCCCTAAACCTACAGACTGAATTGACTTCATGGCTCTTATTGATGATGCTACATCTAACGTGATTATCAACCCCGCTTAAGCGACATTTCATTGCTTGTAACTCGGTTTTAGGGGTAGTTTAGGGTGTTTTCACTCATTTGCACTATTTCCTACCAATTTGGTTACTTTGGCCCATTTCAGGTCTATTTGATGTGTTTTCTAGTGTCTCATTGAGTACATAGGTCGTGCCATCAAATAAGGAGCCATTGGACGTGTTTGGGAAGCAATGAAACCTCAAGGAGTGAATTGGAATCGATACATAATCAAACCGATCAAAGAGCTAAAAAATCCCCTGCCCAGCACAAGAGTTCTCGGCGAGAACTCTTAATATTCTCGCCGAGAACATATGAAGAAACTAATTGAGAATTCTCATCGCATGTATCCAATATATTTACACTGAAGTTCTCGGCCAGAACTTCCAACATTTTCACCGCGAACATGCCCCTTTTCAAGTTGTGACGAGGAAAAGGATTATATAAGCCAGTCGCCTCCCATCATGGAGGGATACTTTTTAATAATCCAGACTTCAGAGCTGAGAGAAAGAGTTTAGAGAGCATCGAAGAGTTCCCAGAGAGATCCTGACACCATCTTTCCACCTCGGAGTGCTCGGAGCTAGGAGTGAAAATTGCTAGAGATCGAAGCTTCGCCGGAGTCATCAGAATTAGGTTTTATAGTTCTTCTCTGTTCTTCCTTTTTATGATGAACTCTTTAGTTGTCTTTGATTATTTTGTTATCAACATGAGTAGCTAAAACTGTGTAGCCTAAGTGACCCGGGGCTTTAAAGCGGTCACGAATCGACGGTTATTAGATTCAAATTCAGATAGTTCCTCTTGCATGTTTGATTTGTTCTTCGTTTCCTGTGTTTCTTGGATAGCTTGATCACCTAGATTAGATTTGTTTTAAGATAAGGATAGTGGCAAACGCACTACAAGAAAATACTACATTTGTCACGGATTTTTAGTCACGATTTATTGAACCGTGAGTAATTAGTCACGATTTCTTAAGACCCGTGACCAATTAGTCACGGTTCCACAAAAACCGTGACCAATTAGTCACGGTTCCATAAAAACTAATTCCAATTAGTCACGGTTCCAAAAAAACCGTGACTAAAACCTTTTCCAAGCTGGCGATCCGCGTGATGGCCTCACAACTAATCAAAATTAAAGCCAATAATCTCCCCTGCCATCGACTATCCCCTTCTTCCTCAGATCATATCTTCTTCAACCTAGACTATCTCCACTCTCCATCTCCTTTCTTCCTCCTCCCTCTTTTCATCCTCTTCCCTCTCCATCTCTAGTTTTCCAAAATCGAGATATGGAGTTCGGAGATCCAAAACCGACTGATGCTTCGGCGCTAGAGATGGAGATCAAGTTTTCCAGAATCTTAAGTCTTCCTCCTCTGATTTAAGCTTGGATTCGATTCCTTGATCTATTGTCCCCGTCTGATGCTTCGACGCTGCCAACCTCTTTTCTTCCCTCTAATTTTTGTCCCTGCTAGATCGACGCCAACACCTCCACCGCTGCCACCGCTGACATTATCCTCTTTCCCCCGCCGCTGACACCAACACCTCCTCGACTTTTGTGCCGTCAACTCTCTCTCCACTCTCAATAAACCCTAATTCGCCACCACTTCTAAGCTTGTTGGAGTGAACTCTGTCCCTTCCTTCGTCAGCAGCCGGTGGGATGACAGATTGGAAAATCAAAAAATCCAGATTAAGGACTTTTGGGATTATAACTCATTTGGTCATTAAACTATTATAACTGGACAATTAAAATTGGGACTTTTTTGTTAACCTTATAGGTTTATGGATTAGTTTGTGTAACAGAAATAGTTGAGGGTTTGGTTCTATACCGGAAATTACAAATTCAGTCATTGAATTAGTTTTAGCTTGCAATTCGGTCACTAAACTTTGTCACGGATTAGTAAAAAACCGTGACAAAGTTTAGTCACGGTTTGTACCTAAACCGTGACAAAGTTTAGTCACGGTTTGTACCTTAATCGTGACTATTATTTTTTCATGGTTTCAACAAAAACCGTGACTAAAATACATCAATATAGTCACTGTTTTTGAAACCGTGACTAATAAGGCCAAAACACCGTGACAAATAAGCTGTTTTCTTGTAGTGACGTCCGCCTTACTTTAGAACATCAAATCAATCAATTAACCTATTTAATCGAGTGTGCATTTCGTAAGAACCATTTAGGGTTAATCCGCTTCTAGAGTAACTCATTAATCTTAATTAATAGCACCAGTTAGTTCTCCGTTGCAGAAGTGAACACACGGATGGTTAATTAATCTTGGTAGTTAGATCCGATAGAGCGAACGTTCGCGGAACTTAGACCTAAGGGTAAGGATTTATGGTGGTGTCTGAGAACTGAATGAATTAGGATCGAAAGTCACCAATGTCCTGGTAATCTTAGGGGGATTCGAGTCTAAGCTTTGTCTGTAAAATTTGTTAGTCAACCCTCAATCAATCAATCTGTCTTTAATTCCATTTTATTTTTCTCGCATTATAGTTTAGAAGTCGTGGAACTCACACCACGCACAACGTGTTTAAACCCGAGTAAATTTCCAGGTTCTTTGAGTAAACTATGTGAAGAAACATCGAGAGATTCGATCTAGCTTACTTCTGTAGGCTAGTAATTTGATAAACATGTTCTACATCGTTAATCACTTATGCAGACCAAATGGAGAGGAGGGTCTGATGCAAGTAGGAAAGGCAGATTGACGACGTGTGCTATTATAAGCCATACTTGGTATGAAAGTTGTAGGAGGAATGCAGGTTATGCAGCAGTGGGAGTGGAAGTTATTCAGAATCAAATTGGTCCAGAAGTTGGTTGTATGGTTGATGTGTGATGCTGCAGTTTTAGCGGTATCAAATAACTAATCTACCAAGGTAGACTAGATCGTATTCTACTCGAGGTCTCTTCTTCTTGTCTACTCAAATATGTTGGCAAATTACTCAATTTAAACAAGTTGTGCGTGGTGTGAGTTCCACGACTTCTAATCTAATAAACAAAGGAAAAATAAAAGACAGAAAAAGTAAAAAGGTTGACTAACAGACGATAGACGAGCTTAGACTTTGAATCCCCCTTAGATCACCAAGGCAACGACAATCATAAGACCAGCGGTTTTCAATTCTCATTCAATCGGTTTCTATACACCACCATAACTCCTGACCCTTAGGTTTAAGACCGGCGAACGTTCGCTCTATCCGTTCTAGCTACCAAGATTAATTAGTCGCCCGGGTACGGTCGCCTCTCGCAACGACTTAACATAACTGGTGGAATTACTAACGATTTATGAGTTACTCTTGCAGTGGATTAACCCTAACCGGTTCCTACGAAAGGCACACTCCAATTATGAGGTTAATTGTTCAATTTGATGTTTTAAAGTAAGGCGAGCGTTCGCTTCTATCCTAAGCTTAACAAGAATCTAATCTAGGTGATCAATCCAGACAAGAAACATGAACAATGAAGAACAAATCAAACATGAAAGAGAAACTGTTTGAACTTTGAATCTAATCACCGCAGATCCGTGACCGCTTTAAAGCCCTGGGTTACTTAGGGTTCATCTAATCTAAGCTCTACAAGTTCAGCTACTCATAACGATAGCAGAAGAATCAAAGGCAACAAAGGAAATCATCATACAGAGGAAGAACAGATAAGAACTGAAAAACCTAATTCTGACGACCCCGACGAAGCTTCGATCTCCTGGATCTTCAACTTTAAGCTCCGAGCTCTCCGAGGTGGAAGGATGGCGTCACGATCTCTCCACGGATCTTCGAACTCTCTAAACTCTATCTATCGACCCTAAGGTCATGGCTAATCAACCAAAATTTGTGTATATTCAATCTGGCTTCAAAAAGTCTATATATAACCCTAGAAACCCTTTACAAGTTGGAAAAGGCTGAATTTTCCCGTCTGGGGAGCTTACATGGTGTGTAAGCTCACAGTGTATTTAGCTTACACGGCATGTAAGCTCCAAAACGCAGCGTTTTGAGCTGGGCAGCACTCCAACTTGTTTCGATCATTCCCGCTCTGTTTGAACTCCGATTTGGTCTCCGTTTGAAGCGTTGGACTCGTGAGAGAGTCCTCTATAATTTGGTAACCTGGGGCTCAACATAAAAGCTCAAAAAAAGGGTAAAAATAGCCAAGAAATAGACAATGTATGCACTAGGAGCCGATAATCAAAAAGTTACGACAAATGCACCAAATACTCATCAAAATGGCATCAAAGGGTATGAAATGTGGCTTAAATGGGGCTGATAATCACGTCAAATCGAGTGTCATCAATAACCCACACTTAAGCTTTTGCTTGTCCTCAAGCAAACTGAACTAGAACACACTCAAATTCACAAATGACACGAGATTAAACTGAGATTCAATTCTAACGATTTGGTTTAGACTGTTCCACGTAGAAAGAGTGACCTACACATGCAAGAACATCAACCAAACAAGTTTTCGATCTCACTAATTTTTGCACACTTCAAGTAGTAGTTTTAACAAAGCTCGTTTCTTGGCAAAACAATTAATCATAATTAACCGACTACGATAACACCAATTCTAATGAGAAAAGACTTTAAGCTCTAGCCATGATGTGGACGCGGAGGTAGGAAAAGTGACGTGGCTATCGACTCAACTTCATCCGTTTCTAGATCTGTACGTTACATGTTCTAGCTAAGACTGATTTGAACAACAATTTATTTCAAGTTTCAACTTCTTCCATTGATTTACTGCATACTAGTGCTCGATACCAAACACTTCACTTATGTGTTGGACCTGCCTAACTCACAGTATTTGTGCCTATGATAGTGCTCAACCCGAACACTTCACTTAGGTGGCGGGCTTGCCTAGCTTTGATTTTCAGCACTTTAAAGAACTTAGCATTAATTTGCACAACTTAATTACTTGATTTAACAATTTAGCCATTTGATCCTAGCTAGTTATAACTTTTTACACAAGATTTCGAATTGGATTTCCATCTAATCTCAAGCCACAATCACAGGTGATCAAATATGGAGTGAAAAACATGGGAGACGCTAGCATTTATCATCTTAGAATGGTGTTATCGAGCTTTGTTATTAACAAGTCAATCAGTTTAATTGATTCAATTTTCATCTACAAGAGTGATTTGTGATCTGTTCTGACCTAGACTCATTTAATATCAGTTCAAACACGTTGGTTACAGGTTCTAAGTGGAACAGTCTAGACGTCATTGTTCAAAATTGAAGTCAATTTAACATCACAAGTCAAGAATTGAGCAATTATATGCTGGAGAAATTCAAAATTGAACCACAGAATCACAAAAAATTAAGCAAAATCATGCAAATTCTAACACCCTAAATACCCCACACTTAAACGGTTCTGTGTCCTCACAGGACTAAACTAGAGTAGAGAGATACGAAGAACCTGTGACAAGATGGTCGGTGTAGGGGATGAACACGGAGCGTCCGGAGTAGAGCGAAGTAGCTACTCAAGTTCCTACAAAAACAAAAACAACAAAAAGACCAAAAGGATACCGGGACAAGTGCCGCGGATCCACACAGAATAAAAGTCGAAATGAAGAAGGTTTAGGGGAATTTTGAAAAATATTTTGACTTTTTTTTCAAATTCATGGCACCGCATTCCTAGAGAAGTCTAGAATATCTAAGTTCAATCAGATCAGCAAAAATCACACCAAAATAGCAGACACGCAAAACGAGGTAGACCGATATTAAACTCGTCAAAATTCAACAATCATCATGTCAAAAGATTCGAAATTGAAAACCCAACAACTAACCTTTAAGACATGACTCAAGAAAATGGACGGAAAGCAATGAAGTTGGCCAAAAACGTGAAAAACTTGTTTTGGGGATAACCGGAGCTACAAAGCTCCGATTTGGACGATCAAGTATGCGTTGGAATCGGACTGAAAAAAGGAAACTGATTTTTAAAACAGACACAAGTTTTCGGCGAAAACTATGGAAGTTTTTTTCTGAAAACTTCTTCGAAAATAGGCAAAAAATAAAAAGACGCCACTGTTTGTTAATTTGACAAAGTTTTCGGCGAGAACTTTTGGTTCTCGCCGAAAACCTAATTTAAAACTTTTGATGCTGCCGATAATCACAGAACCATTTAAGTGGGGGTAGGATTCTAGGATTATGCATGATCTTGCTTGCTATCTATGATTCTGTGGTTCAAATTTGAAAATTCTCTAGCATAGATTGCTCAATTCTTGACTTTTGATGTTAAATTGACTTCAATTTTGAACAATGACGTCTAGACTGTTCCACTTAGAACCTGTAACCAGCGTGTCGAAACTGATATTAAATTAGTCTAGGTCAGAACAGATCATAAATCACTCTTGTAGTTGAACTTGAATTAATTGAATTGATTGACTTGTTAATAACAAAGCTCGATAACACCGTTCTAAGATGATAAATGCTAGCTTCTCCCATGTTTTTCACTCCATATTTGTTCACCGGTGATTGTGGCTTGAGATTAGACGAAAATCCAATTTGAAATCTTGTGTAAAAAGTTATAACTAGCAAGGACCAAGTGGCTAAATTGTTGAATCAAGTAATTGAGTTGTTCAAGTTAATGTTAAGTTCTTTAAAGTGCTGAAAATTGAGCTAGGCAAGCCCGACACCTAAGTGAAGTGTTCGGGTTGAGCACTAGCAAAGGCACAAATACTGTGAGCTAGGCAGGTCCAACACCTAAGTGAAGTGTTTGGTATCGAGCACTAGTATGCAGTAAATCAATTGAAGGAAGAAGTTGAACTTGAAATAAATCAGTGTTTAAATCGGTCCTAGCTAGAACATGTAACGTACAGATCTAGAAACGGATGAAGTCGAGTCGATAGCCACGTCACTTTTGCTACCTCCGCATCCATATCATGGCCAGAGCTTAAAGTCTTTTTGATTAGAATTGGTGTTATCGTAGTCGGTTAATTGTGATTAATTGTTTTCCCAAGAAACGTGCTTTGTTAAAACCACTACTTGAAGTGTGCAGAAATTAGTGAGATCGAAAACTTGTTTGGTTGATGTTCTTGCATGTGTAGGTCACTCTTTCTACGTGGAACAGTCTAAACCAAATTGTTAGAATTGAATCTCGGTTTAATCTCGTGTCATTTGTGAATTTGAGTGTGTTCTAGTTTAGTTTGCTTGAGGACAAGCAAAAGCTTAAGTGTGGGGTATTTTGATGACACTCGATTTGACGTGATTATTAGCCTCATTTAAGCAACATTTCCTTGCTTGAAACATGGTTTTAGGGGTTAAATAGCGAATATTCACTCAACTACCCTATTTCCTACCGATTTGGTTACTTTGGCCCTTTTTGGGTCTATTTGATGGTTTTCTAGTGTTTTTGTGAAAGCACAGGTTTTTGCCATCATTTATGTAGCCACGGACGTGTTCATGACCTCAAGGAATGAACCAAAATCGAACCAGAAATCACACCAGAGTCAGAACCAAAGATCCAACTGCCCAGCACAATGTTTTCGCCGAAAACACTATGAAGTTTTCGGCGAAAATACCTTCAGAAACCCACAGGCGGAATGAGCTGAATTACACTGAAGTTTTCGGCGAAAATACTATAAAGTTTTCGCCGAAAAGTTATGAAGAAATCAGCCGACAGAAGCAGCAATTTACAAAGGAATTTTCGGCGAAAACTCCCTTAGGTTTTCGGCGAAAATTCCTTCACAAATCCGGCGACTTAGGGTTAAAGTATAAATACTTAAACCGACGGCCCAAAAAGGACATCATTCATTATTCATATTTTCACAAATCAGACTTCTGAGAGTCAGCCGACTCTAGGGTCGATAGATAGAGTTTAGAGAGTTCGAAGATCCGTGGAGAGATCGTGACGCCATCCTTCCACCTCGGAGAGCTCGGAGCTTAAAGTTGAAGATCCAGGAGATTGAAGCTTCGCCGGAGTCGTCAAAATTAGGTTTTTCAGTTCTAATATGTTCTTCCTCTGTATGATGATCTTCTTTGTTGCCTTTGATTCTTCTGTTATCATTATGATTAGCTAAACTTGTAGAGCTTAGATTAGATGAACCCTAAGTGACCCAGGGCTTTAAAGCGGTCACGGATTGGCGGTAATTAGATTCGAAGTTCAATCAGTTTCTCTTTGCATGGTTGTTTTGTTCTTGATTGTTCATGTTTCTTTTCTGGTTGGTCGCCTAGATTAGGTTTTTGCAAGCTAGGGTTAGTCCCTAGACGGTTCCCTGCTTTGGCGCTTAAACTTGTCTTCCTTGATCACCAAGTTTAGATTCTTGTTAAGCTGAGGATAGAAGCGAACGCTCGCCTCTCTTTAAAATGTCAATTCAACCAGTTAACCTTATAATTGGAGTGTGCCTTTCGTAGGAACCAATTAGGGTTAATCCGCTTCAAGTGTAACTCATAAATTGTTAGTAATTGCACCAGTTAATTAAGTCGTTGCGAGAGGCGACCGTACCCGGGCGGCTAGTTAATCTTGGTAGTTAGATCGGATAGAGCGAACGTTCGCTAGTCTTAAACCTAAGGGTAAGGAGTTATGGTGGTGTATAGAAACCGATTGAATTAGAATTGAAAACCGCTGATTTGTTGATTACTGTTGCCTTGGTGATCTAAGGGGGATTCGAAATCTAAGCTCGTCTATCTTCCTGTTAGTCAACCTTTTTACTTTTCCTTCTTTTAATTTCCTTGTTTGTTAGATTAGAAGTAGTGGAACTCACACCACGCGCAACTTGTTTAAACCTGAATAAATTGCCAACTTCTTTGAGTAGTCGATTAGAATAAACCCCGTGGAATACGATCTACCCTAGCTTTCCAGCTTGGTAGTTATTTGATACCGCTAAAACTGCAGCATCAAATTGGCGCCGTTGCCGGGGACTTCTTTTGATTGTTTGAAAGAAGAACTGGCAAATTTATTCTTCTACTTTCCATCTTTCACCTTTCCATCCACTTCGATTTTACACTGGTTTTGTTTGACTTTGTTATCTGTAGGTTTACAGGTGTATGCCTCACCGTCCTTGGACTCACTCTAAAACCGAACAGGCTAAGAGTATAGAGAGACCAGGCAGTTCTGCTCCACCTTTACGATCACAGATTTTGAAGAGAGGCAGATCCAATCCACCCGTCACTCCGATCAAGATCGAGGAACTGAAGGAGAGTTCCTCATCTCCGTCTCCACCGTCATCTTCATCCGCTTCATACACCGCATCACTTTCACCTCCTCCATCTCCTACCATGGACGATCAGTTACCACCACCACCACCACCAAATGGAGAACTACCACCACCACCACCTGCACAGAAGAGTCTAGCAGACTATAACAAGCCGAGCGCGACTAGCGTTCGATCTGCCATTGCCGTTCCGCGCATTGAAGGAGATCCTGACTATGAGATCAAGATTCCATTCTTGACCATGATCTCTAGGGATCTACAGTTTGAAGGCAGGCCCCTAGACAATCCGTGCACTCATCTTGTAGACTTCCTTGATCTCTGCAGCACTTTCAAGAACGGAAACCTTGACAAAAATACTCTTTGTCTGAGAGCTTTCCCGTTCTCTAAAAGGTGCTGCTAAAAGGTGGCTTACTGGCAAACCACCTAGCTACTACACTAATTGGGATACTCTGGCTCAGGACTTCGTTGAAGAATACTTCCCGCTGATAAAATCGGGTTTTACCAAGGTCGTATTCCACGGGGTTCTCTCAATGGCCTCTACTCACATTCCTCGTAGACGGTCTATTCATTTGAAAGGAGTTTTGATTTGAAAAAGATATTAAAAACTTAAAGGAAACTAAAAGGAAGAAAGAAAAAATAAAGTGGTGCAAATCAAAGACAAAGGGGCTCTCTTGGTGGGTAGTTTCATCATGCTCAAGATGACTAATTGAACAAACAAGTCAATCAAGATCGAGTTTGCATTCGGATGACCATGCATTTCACTTTTATAGACTCGATGCACTCTCGTAGCACCTAATCCCTATCCCAATACCACTCAACTTAGGCTCTCGCTCTCAAGCTAAGTGAAAAAAAGATGCATTCTAAGTGTTTGATGAAATGCCAAGACACAAGACCCTCTCTTAAGACTCTATGACCACAAGGCTAGGCACAACACTCTCATATCAATGCCCTAACACTAAGAGATTCACCAAAAGGCCTTTTCAAACTCAATTGAATGAAAATCCACATGCACACCAAGTGTTCGATAAAATGCCCAAGAGAGAAATCAAGTGAAAATGGTTGAAATAAGATGATCTAATCTCTTAGAACACACTCACTTCAATCCCTAGACCTACAATCTATGCAATCCAAGCACTCTCATGCATCAAATCACAATGAATGGACCAAATCAAGCAAACATGGCATAAAATGGCATTAAGAACAAGTCTAGGAATCATCCTCATACAACCAAGATCAATCATGGCAAGTTCTATACAATCATTCCTCTATCATAGCACAACTAATCTACCCATCCAAGATGAACCCTAGAAACTCAGCCACACATGGCCAAGGGAGTAAAGAGAAGAGAAGGAAGAATGGTCACCAAGAACACCATGGATGAATCCTTGAGATGATCTTCACTTCTCCACTTGTAAGCACTTCTCCCAAGGTTTGATGGCTTCAATCCTAGCTCCAATGGCTTCAAATTGCTCCAAAAACGTGTTCTAGGGTTTGAGGGTTCGTGGAAATGTGTTTGGGGTTCAAGAGATATCAAAGAATTGCCCAAAATGGCCAAAAACAAGAGTATATATAGTGCAGGGGACAGTGCACGGCGTGCACCTATGCACGGCGTGCAGGGTGCACGGCGTGCAAGGGTGCACGGCGTGCACCTTGGAGCTGAATCTTCTTTCGGAGCCTCCTGGACAGCCCGTGCACCAAACCGTGCACGGTGCACGGCGTGCATCATGCACGGCGTGCACATCTGCACGGCGTGCACCCCTGCACTCTGCAGAAAGCTCGATCTTGCAATGCTCATATCTCCCTCGTCCGGACTCCAAATGACCTCCCGTTTGCTCCTATGCGCTCCTTGTCATCCGTACTTTGATGCCATAACCTGAAAATGCACAGGGGAAACTCCAATAGCCCACGAATTTGGCTCCAAAGTAGCAACCGGACAACAAAATGACACTTTGCACAAAATTTCAATAAAAGCATATAAGTCATGTCATTTCACGAATAAACACGGGTATTTCATAGGTCATTCATAAGCTTAAAATGTACTAATAAAAGTCACATCAAATTCCCTACGACTAAGCTTTGCTTGTCCTCAAGCAAATGAATTAGAAAACATCCAAGTTCACAAATGACAAGTTCGGTCCATTGAGATTCAAGCAATCACAATTTAGCTTAAACTGTTCCACGAACAAACTAAACCTACACATGCAAGAACATCAACCAAACAAGTCTAAACCTCACTAATTTCTGCACACTTCAGGTAGTGGTTGATTGGGACACAGCAAAACCGACCACGACAACACCAACTCTAATCAAAAGGACTTGAAATCGGGATATGGATCGTAAGTGGTGAGTGATTATGATGTGGCTATCGACTCGACTTCATCCGCTTCTAGATCCGCACTTTACAAAACTCTGGCTAGGATCAAGGGCTACATTTGAGAACTCTTTTTCTTTCTTTTCTTTTCTTTTCATTTCCATTTTTGTTTCTTTTTTTTCTTCTTACTGCATACTAGTGCTCGATTCAACACTTCACTTAGGTGTTGTACCTGCCTAGCTCACAGCCTTTGCCCTTTTGCTTAGTGCTCAACCCGACACTTCACTTAGGTGCCGAGCTTGCCTAGCTTTTCTTTTGAGCATTTTTTTTTCTTCACAATTTAGCCACTTGATCCTTAGCCCCTTACAACTTCCACACAAGATTTCGAATTGGATTCCGTCTAATCTCAGGCCACAATCACGAAAGATCAAAAAGAGAATGAAAAACATGGAAGAGGGGAAGAAATTCTGATTGCCTTCATCATCCTAGACCGGTGTTATCGAGTGGTATAAAAACACGTATCAAACCAGTCAACCAACATACAAGAGTGATAAAATCTCAGTTCTGGCCTAGACTCATTTGATATTAGTGCTAACATGCTGGTTACAGGTTCTAAGTAGGACAGTCTAAACGTCATTGTGAAAACTAGAAGTCAATTAAACCCAAAAGTCAAGAACCGAACGATTCTACAATAGAGGAATTCGACATTCAATTAAGATCATGCAACACATCAAAACATAGCTTAAGACTTCTAAAGACAAATAATCACACCAAACCTCAAACTCCCCTACGACTAACATGAGCATTGTCCTCAATGATCAAGAGAGAGAGGGTAAGGTGGAACGAAGTTACCGCATTGGTAGAGAGGAGCATAGGACGTAATAGAGGTGAAAAAGTTCCATGATGATCCTTGGTGAAGAGTGATCCAAAATGCTTGCCAAACCTTATTCAAAAGCTAAAACAACACAAAAACCTCAAAGAACAATTAAAAACAAAAGATTAAGGATAACATGGGGTGCCTCCCAATAAGCGCTTGGTTAACGTCTTAAGCTCGACGAAGCACACGGACCAGCTAAGTAAAACCATCCCAACTCATTACCTCTTTGAAATCGAAGTCATTACCTTGGCATGGCACACGGAACTTGAATTGAACCTTACCGACTTCGGGAGGTGTGAGCTCGGATTTCCCAGATGATGAAGTGTGAGCAATGGAGAAGGGGCCAAACCACTTGGAGTGAATTCTCTCATCGGGTGGCTTCTTAGTCTTGCTAGTCTCACCCATCGGTGCGGCTTCCTTGCCCTTCTCGGGTGGCTTCTCCACACCTTTCTTCTTAGCCTTAGGTGGAGTCTTCTTTACTTCATCCTTTTTCTCCTGCACATCACTAAGAGCAAACAACTCCGCAAGACTATGACGGACAAGGTTAGTGCTATTAGTAGCCGAAGTAAGCTCATGCGGATTCTTAGGATCATGGTGACTAGCATAAGACAAAGTAAACTCCATGCCATTTGAACGGTCAAAGATCATGCATTCATTATCGACCCTAAGTGTAAGTTTACCACCGTAGACATCAATCAAAGCACGAGAGGTTGCTAAGAAAGGTCGTCCTAGAATCAAAGGCACATCGGTACCACCCATAGCATCTAGAATAACAAAATCCACAAGGAATTCAAAAGCACCAACCTTAACCAACACATCTTCGACAATACCACGAGGGGATGTCACAGATTTATCCGCTAATTGAACATTCATTTGAGTTGGTTTTAGTTTCCCTAGGCCTAACTTCTTAAACATGCAATATGGCATAACATTGATACTAGCACCCAAATCGGCTAAGCCTCTACTTATTGCATGTTCACCAATAGTGCAAGGAATAGTAAAGCTACCTGGATCCTTAAGCTTTTCCGGTGGCCTCTTAGAGAGAATGGCGGAGCATTGTTCGTTGAGCTTTGCCGAAGTCACATCCGTAAGCTTGCGTTTGTTGGTGAAGATCTCTTTCATGAACTTCGCATATTGAGGCATCTTTGTAATTGCTTCTCCAAAAGGCATTGTGAATTGCACCTTGTCAAGAATCTCAACAAACCTCTTGAAATCTTTTTCCATGGAATCCGGCTTCAAGCGAGAAGGATAAGGTGGTTTAGGCTTGTACGGAGGCACAACCGGTGCGGGAGGAGAGACCGGAGTGGCACTCGTCGTAGCCTCTTGAGAACCAACCGTATTGGTCATCTTAGAAGCTTCTTTAGCCTTGGCTCTTCTATCTTTAACCTCAATCTTATCCGTGTCATCATCGAAAACCAAGTCTTCAACTATAACCAAATCATCATCTTGAGCACTTACCACCTTAGGTATGGCATCTTGTACTTGCTTACCACTCCTCAAAGTTACCATCATAAGCTCCTCGGGACCCTTGGGATTTACCTCGGTGTTGGCGGGTAAACTACCTTTAGGTCGCTCCGAGAGTGCTTTAGAAATATGTCCTAATTGGTTCTCCAAATTGGCAATTGAAGCTTGTTGATTCTTGATGAGTTGGATCATTGCCGCATTGGTGTCTTCTTGAGAGATCGAAGAACCACCCTCCTTATTTTGAGGAGGCTTGTTGAACCGGGTGGTCCTTCACCTCTATGGTTGTACATTCCCGGTGGGGTAGGACCTTGGAAACCTTGACTTGGATGTCCACTTTGATTCCATTGATTTCCCCCTTGGTGCCCTTGACCTTGGGGTCCTCCTTGAGTCCCTTGGCTACCTTGGTTTAGGTTACTTCCTTGAGACCATTGGTTGCCTTGATAACCCCTATAACCTTGATAACCTCCTTGATTTCCTTGGTTGTAGCCCTTGCTATAACCATTACCTTGACTCCCTTGGCCTTGGTAACCTTGGTTAGACTTGTTGTACCAAGGTCGGTTATAGTTACCTTGATAGTTACCTTGGGGGCTGAAATTACCATGGAAACCTTGACCTTGTGCGAAGCTTACCTCCTCAAGGTCGCCTTGGCCAAGTTCAGGAGTGGCGGAAAGACAAGCACTAACATCGTGGCCTTGACCTCCACAATCTTCACAACAAAATACCGAAGCAACCGGTGGATTACCCACTTTAGATGGCTTAGGCATACTAAGATTGCTTACTTGTGAAGCCATGGCGTCGATCTTAGACATAAGGAGAGCAATCATGGGATCATCTTCATCTCGGTGCCCCGGTAACTTAGGCTTCTTCCCATAGCTAGACGAATCCTTTGGTGCATCAACACTTACGGACCGAGAGTCATAGTGAGTGTCGCTTCCATACTTAGACTTAGGAGGTTGTTGTCGAGACCAACTCCTTGTCTTGTTGGCCATCTCCGCGAAGAGTTCTAGAGCATCTTCGGGAGTAAGCGACCTTAAGTCACCTCCGGCGGCTTGGTTGATCATCCTTGTATTCTCAAAATCAAGGGACCTAGCAAAGATGTCCGCCAAGCTCCAGTCGGCGAAGTTGTGATGAGGACAAGACCGAAGAATGGCTTGGAACCTATTCCAAGTCTCATGGAAGAGCTCTCCCTTGTGTTGTGTGAAGTGGTTAATGCGGTCTCGGATTGCATCCGTCATATAGGGAGGAAAGAACTCTTCAAGGAAAGCTTCGGCTAGGCCTTCCCATGTGGTGAAAGCTCTACTCGGTTGATTCTCCAACCATGACTTAGCTCTACCTTTGAGTGAGAAAGGAAGGAGCCGGAGTCTCACACAATCCGGGTGAACTTGGTCATTCTTAACCGTGTCACATATCTCCAAGAAGTCCTTGAGATGCCTAGATGGACATTCACCATCAATGCCATTGAACACCACTCCATTTTGAACCATTTGGATCATATTAGGCTTGAGCTCAAAGTTCCTAGCATTGACGGGTCTTCGAACAATGCTAGAGGCTGCCCCTTCAAGAGTAGGACGAGCATAATCCGCCAAGGTACGTCTTGCACCCCTTTGTGAGTGATCATCATCATTAGTGTGGTGTGAATGTACCGATTGGTTATCTTCATCCTCATGGTGAGACATGTTGTTGCGTGTGGCGCTATGAACCAAATGAAAGGGAGAGAAGGTTGGTGGCTCAATCACTTGCGCAAGACCTTGAAGTCGTGCTTGAAGACGAGTGAGTCGCCTCATGCACTAGTACAAGATACCTACAAACAAGCACAACAAATACACCCAAGTAATACGACAATGCGGAATAACAAAACCAAACAACAAGTAAAAGGAAGCAAAAACTAAATTGGAAGGAAGTGAATAGATCGGTCTACTACTAAGTGCTTTCAAAGGAATGAGAGAGTCCCCGGACAACGGCGCCAAAAACTTGATAAAATCGGGTTTTACCAAGGTCGTATTCCATGGGGTTCTCTCAATGGCCTCTACTCACATTCCTCGTAGACGGTCTATTCATTTGAAAGGAGTTTTGATTTGAAAAAGATATTAAAAACTTAAAGGAAACTAAAAGGAAGAAAGAAAAAATAAAGTGGTGCAAATCAAAGACAAAGGGGCTCTCTTGGTGGGTAGTTTCATCATGCTCAAGATAACTAATTGAACAAACAAGTCAATCAAGATCGAGTTTGCATTCGGATGACCATGCATTTCACTTTTATAGACTCGATGCACTCTCGTAGCACCTAATCCCTATCCCAATACCACTCAACTTAGGCTCTCGCTCTCAAGCTAAGTGAAAAAAAGATGCATTCTAAGTGTTTGATGAAATGCCAAGACACAAGACCCTCTCTTAAGACTCTATGACCACAAGGCTAGGCACAACACTCTCATATCAATGCCCTAACACTAAGAGATTCACCAAAAGGCCTTTTCAAACTCAATTGAATGAAAATCCACATGCACACCAAGTGTTCGATAAAATGCCCAAGAGAGAAATCAAGTGAAAATGGTTGAAATAAGATGATCTAATCTCTTAGAACACACTCACTTCAATCCCTAGACCTACAATCTATGCAATCCAAGCACTCTCATGCATCAAATCACAATGAATGGACCAAATCAAGCAAACATGGCATAAAATGGCATTAAGAACAAGTCTAGGAATCATCCTCATACAACCAAGATCAATCATGGCAAGTTCTATACAATCATTCCTCTATCATAGCACAACTAATCTACCCATCCAAGATGAACCCTAGAAACTCAGCCACACATGGCCAAGGGAGTAAAGAGAAGAGAAGGAAGAATGGTCACGAAGAACACCATGGATGAATCCTTGAGATGATCTTCACTTCTCCACTTGTAAGCACTTCTCCCAAGGTTTGATGGCTTCAATCCTAGCTCCAATGGCTTCAAATTGCTCCAAAAACGTGTTCTAGGGTTTGAGGGTTCGTGGAAATGTGTTTGGGGTTCAAGAGATATCAAAGAATTGCCCAAAATGGCCAAAAACAAGAGTATATATAGTGCAGGGGACAGTGCACGGCGTGCAGGGTGCACGGCGTGCAAGGGTGCACGGCGTGCACCTTGGAGCTGAATCTTCTTTCGGAGCCTCCTGGACAGCCCGTGCACCAAACCGTGCACGG